>RJWH01002956.1:0-188413 GCA_004363575.1 Solenodon paradoxus
ATGCTTCATCCTCCTCTCCCTTCCAGTCTTAAAAAAATAAATCAAAGGTGAGCTTTCATTTGTGTACCTATGCTGCACTATCATTTATAATAACAAAAAACTGAAAATAAGCATGAAACAGGGAAATTAGTTAAATTATAGTATATTCATTTTGTGGAAATGTAGAATAACTTAAAATGATGTTATTGAATAGCATTTAATTCTATTGAAGATGTTCAATATATTGTTACATTCAGAAAGCAGAATGTAAAATATATAAAATCAGCTTTAAAAATGCATTTGTAAGCATGGGGAAATGCTGTGTATTAAGAAATAACCATGGGTGATGAAAAGACAGATCTTATTTTCTATTTTCTTGTATCTATTTTACACATTTTCTATTGACAATTTATTGCATTTGTGAAGAGAAAACAAGTTTTAGTTTTTCTAAAAAGTTAGTAAGAAAATGAGTACAACAGGAAAAAGACAAAAGGAAATTAAAATGAACGTTGAAATGGGTGACTTCTCAAAGTACATGTAATAAGTTTCTCTACAGATGGGATACACATTTTACTCTAGCTTTCAAAGCCAATGGAAAGAGAGAAACAGAATCTGCTATGGTACATGTGTTAGCTATAAGAACAATATGTTAGTCAACAACTTAAAAGGAAATATAGCTAATTTCCCTGGATTTTTACCTTCATGTAGGATAAAAACAAAATACCCAAAGACATCTAAATACCAGTTATCAGTTTTGCTTTATATAAGAATAGCCATGAAGTCTGGAAACACAGTATTTTTAAATTGTTATTTTCACAGAGTTATAATAAGTACATTATCAGTTTTACAGATTAAAATCCCTTGCTTACTTACTTCTTCTGGGGTATACTAAAGTTATAGTTTGTTCAGTTAAAATGAGAGGGAGAAATAATTAAGGCAACACACTGCAGATGCTTCTACTAGGATTAAGGAACATGTATTAATGTACTGTGTTCATCGCAACATGTTCTATGCATTGCTACAAGGGCCAACACATTTAACATATCATGGAATGTTATCAAATACGCTTTTTTAGTTTGAACAACAAACCATCAATGATGTATATTTGCTTGTGTTTCAATTTTAGGGTCAAAGTTTGTAACAGTCTAGAAAGTGGTTGAGCATTGTTATAAGCATGGCCTTTTGAAATTCCATAGGCTCACTTCACTTTTTCTAGGATATAATAAAATTCCTTAAGTTTTTTTTTGACACAGAGTTAATCAAACATCAAAGTGAGGGGAAGAGTTCCTTTTGATGATTTAATTTTGACTTGACACAAGTAAATTTCTGAATAAGTTGTTTTTTGTGTGTATGTCCAGATTCATAGAACAGCTGCCTGACGAGGTAGTTGAAATTAGTGAACCTTATGCAGCTACACAGGGATACACAGGCTCTTTGTTGCATTTCCCCAAATATGTTCATCAGTGATGGGCTGGATGCCATTTCTAAGAGTACACGTGTGGGGCCTAGTGAAAAGAGAAATCTTTACCATAGATGTCACTTCTTAAAGGATTTATTACCTGTAGCATTCAGGTCATCAATCAATGCTCATCTTAAAACTTTCTTAGGAAATACTCAACCATCCAATCTTGGTAACATTAATTTTAACCTATATGGTACTAGTGAGTTTCTTATATTTAAGGCAAGGTGTGTGTGTTTCATCCAAATGGCTTGATAAGAAAAAAAAAGCAAACTGAAACTATGAATAGTCTTAGGAAAAAAGGGAATAGTCATAATGGCTATAAGATCTTTGTTATCAAGAATGATGTTCTTGTCTGGTAACACAATTCAAAAATACTTAATGAGCACACCATGGCAGAGCAGTGGTTAGGTCAGTCACCTCTGGAGGAGCATAGTCCATATACATCCCAATCCTTCCTGAGTTTGGGGGGCACAACCAATGTGAACAACCAAATAAAAGTAAAACAGAGGGCTTCTTTCTCCTCTTTCTTCCTTCCTGCCTACTCACCTTCTTTCCTGCCTGTACATTTCCTTAAAACAAAACAAAACAATTATTATTTGATTGATGGCAATATTGATATACCATGATATCTCCCAACTTATTTTTCACATTAATAACTTAAAGCTGCGTTATAGGAAGATCTTCAGTAAGCTTAGATAATTTAACCTGGAAAAAATATATATGTATATCTACATATAGCACATATATATCATATATTTATTATACAAAAGCATAGAATATGCCTCTTGGATAAACTATATTAAACAAGCAAAAATGTGAAAAATGTTTCACAATCAACTTTTCCCTGCATATTGCCTAGACTGACAAAATGCATTTCAAAAAAATATTTTTTGTGTGGAGGACTATAAAACACCTTTGCTATTATTTAGTTTTCATATAGTACACACCCATCATCAATCAAGTAATCAATGCCTTCCCTTCCTAAAGGTGAAGACACTTATTCTTCAAAAGCATACTTTAAAGAATGCTGTACTCTCCTAAAGTCTGTCTCTTTTTAAGTTTATCAAATGAATATTTATTTACAGGGCAAGCAAGCTAAATACACAAAACAGTTATCAATGAACATTATTTGTACTGTACTGAAACTCTTTCAATTTAAAGTAGGAATATGAATTTTTTAGAAGTGAGCTGTGAAGTGGAGCAAATCGGCCTATGTTTAGAAAGTGCAAGAGCCTAGGGAATGTTCTGCTAGTCAGCAGGAATTCCTCATGTGTCCAGGGCTGGAGCAGAATCATAGGACTCCTTCAATATCAATGGGTATGACTAAAATTTATTATACCTTTTATTTTTTTTTTGTTTTCCAACATGTTAAAATGTAAACTTTTTAAATGTACAGAAAAGTCGAAAGTAATTTAAACTCCTATTTATATTCAGCATGAACAGGCTATAACTTTGCTATACTGGATTCTTCCACTTTCAGTCCATCTTTTAAAATAAACAATTCAAAATAAATTGCAGCATCAATACATTTCCTCCTAGATATTTTAGCATGGAAAGCACTAACTGGAACTCAGTTGTTTATTAGAGGTCATTTTTTTCCCAGTCAACTTTTTAATTTTTAACATCCTTTTCTCTCATAAAAATCTGTTATGATTAACAATTATACAATCCTTGGTAAGATTTTTTGGTTAATATTTGCCTCCCCCTTTACGGCAACAAGGGACTGTGCTGCTTTGCTCACCCAATGTATTCACAGGCCCCGGTATCACAGTCATGCTCAATACAGAGTATATTTGTTAGGGAACACACAACATCAGAAAGAGATGGTTGAAAGACAGAGTTATAGAAATGGATAGAAAATGTAGACCCATTTATAAATAGCTATTATGGCTATTATTGGTGATGGGGCCCCATTAAAACCATTTTGCTAAATGAATCAGAACATGCTTACTAAGGAAATTTTCTGTTGGTTCAATTAAGAAAATAATGACGTACTGTGGGTATCTTCACAGATCGTTCTAAATATGAGTAACAGTCCCATAATTCTGGGCTTATTTGGTGGGGAACAACCAAAGTTTTGTGTTTGTTTGGTAAAGAAACTTACAATACCTTAACTTGTAATTTAGATATTACTCCTCTCCCACCTACAGGCTTGACTCTTTGATAACCAACTGTTACTTCCAGATGAAATTTCACATGAAGAATATTTGCACCATGGTTCAGATACTGACCCCAAAAGCTAATTGGTTACGAACTTCATTTTTGACACATGAACATAGAACATGTAATCTTTCTTTTTCAAGTACATGGTTCCTACCATGACTGGTCTTTGGCTAGTCCCCCAGTTCTAAATAGGGATTATGTCTTTGTGAGAAATTGGACCTGAATGAAACTGTCAACACATTTGGAGTTTAAGCAGCTGTGTAAATCTTGACCTCAATATTTTCTAATGGCTTCCAAGTGATTCAAACTTGAAAGGTTGGAATTACTTTCTTAGATGACCTCTTGATCTGATCACTGAAATTTTGCTTTATCTTTCTTTTTTTTAGGAGCATTTGACAACTTGTGGTATATAACTAAGAGTTCATAAGACAGCTAACATTGTCCCAACTCCATTCCTTAAAACTTATTTCCAGCTTGGTCAAGCTGTTATACTTTAAGAATGGTAACTGCAGACCTGACCTGATTTGCACGTCCTTTGGAAGAATCTGGCCTCAGAGGACCTTCTTTGTTCAAATGCCAGGATATAGAAATTCTTCTGCTATGAAAGACTTTCCTTTGGGTTAAAGCAGTACTTTCACAATGCTCTGCTTCTGAGTTTCAAATTTAAAAGGGGGAAAAGGGATGGCAGAAGTCACCTTTGCAAGAAAGTTTTCTCCAAAAAATTATCTGTGGATCTGACTTAGACCAGGGGAACTCTGAAAGCGCAGTAACCTTGGGACAGAGGAGGAAGCTCTGAGATTTGGTGCAAGGGAAAGTAGGGGAGGACAAACTTCTCGACCCATTAATGGGTTTTAAGGTCAGAGGATGTCTTGCAGGTAAGATTTAAGATCTCCCCTGCAATGATTTTTTGTGATGTTCCCCACTCCCGCCCCGCCCCTGTCAGTTTTCATTCTCCAATCTGCCCCAAGTCCTCTTAGCTCACCAGCGTTTTCCCCTTCGACCCCCAACTCCCCAGGAGAGCCCTGGCTTCTATCGCTGTCGCCCCGACCTCCTTCCCGCCTTGCCCTCCGCGCGGTCGTGTGTTTTGGCTCCGAGCTCTCGCTAGTCCCCGCAGGCGAGTGAAACCACACTTCTCCACCGTGGTGTAAAATGCTTAATAGCTCACCCCCTAGTTTTCCCTCTCAAGCCCAAGGCTTTTGGTCACTTCTGCATAAATAATGAGACCCAGAGCCCAGAACCTGAAAAGCCAACCGTTGAGCACGCTCGCCTGCTTCTTCGAGAGGGAAAAGCAATCCTTTTCTGCTGAGAATGCTCTGTTTTACAGTCGAATCCGGCTGCCACTCCCGCGCCGCTGTTACCCTTACCTGGACAGCAGGACCTGTCACCTCGGACCGCCCCCGCCTCCCTCCCGGGCCTGGGCTTGTCCCCGCCTCTCGCCGGTGGACCTCATCGCCCCGCCTCCGGTTCCACCGAGGCCGTCATTGGTGCGGACCCCCTCCATAAGGGCACCCATTGGCCCAGTGCGAAGTCATTCACCCGGCGCATTCCGCCGCCCGCAGGCTTGCGGGGAAACTTCCTTATTATTGTGACGCGGAAAACCTAGAACCCTGAGTGGGGCCGGAGGGGCTGTCACGGTCGGAATCTCCAGCGGCCGTTCGAAAGAGGTCAAGGTGTGTGGGGCTGGGGCCGGGATTCCTGGGAGAAGGTTGACGCTGAGCTGCTACCTTGTAGCCGCTACGTTCCACCCCGCTTGGCTGTCAGCGCGCGGCTCCCCGCGGGACGGCTGAGGCTGATAGGAGCTTCCCGCGACGACCTGGGGCCCGGCGCGCGGGAGGTCGGGCACGGCTCCTGCAAAACCTGCGGGGCGCAGGGTGCTGGGCTCTGGGTCGGCGCCGCTCCCGGCGCGCAGGGTTGCCACCCGGCCTCGCATGCGCCTCCCGGCCTCGCGTGCGCCTCCCCTCGTTCCCGGGGCTCGCCCTCTGCCCGAAGAGCCTCGCGCGGGGACAGGCCGCGAGCTGCTTTAAAACTGAGAGCGCCCCCACCCCGCCTCGGCTGCCCGCAGACCTTGGGAGACAGCGGTGCAGAAGTCAAAAAGGATCCTTCCCTTCCTCCTCTCCTGCCCCTCTTTACAGTTCAGGGCTCCGGCGAGACCTGATGGTGAAGGACGCCGACACTTCCAAGCCTAATAAGAGCCAGCTAGGATTCGGCATTTTGGGAACCCCCAGCGTGCGCAAGGAGTTTGCGCTGAGGACGCGGGGCTTGGCGTCCGCGGGGCTTGGCGTCCGCGGGGCTTGGCGTCCGCGGCACCCGGCACAACCCACCTCGCGGAGGCGGATCCCGGCTGGTGTCTCCCGAGTCCGCCTTCTGGGCGGAGCCTGGGCGAGGGTGTGAGTGGACAAGAGGGTGTGTGTGTGTGTGTGTGTGTGTGTGTGTGTGTGTGTGTGTGTGTGTGTGTGTACGTGCGCGCGCGTGCGTGCGTGCGTGGCGCGCCCCGGGGAAGGTGGCTGGAGTTGGGACGTTCGGGGCAGGTGGCACTCTGAGTCATTTGTAAATGTTTGGAGAGAGCAAACCAGGACAACGGACCGGAGCATGTGCTACCCTCAATAGATGAGCCACCAAGTGTATTGAGATGACCTACGAAAACCGTATATTTAGTTCTATGTAGTGCACCGTGGGCCCCGGGGGATACATAGATTTGCACTTTGCTGTGGTTGTATCACTGTTAGTGTTTCCTGATTCCATTTTACTGTAGTTTTTTAATTAACTCCATTAGAAAGTACCTTACATTTAGAGCTTAGCCTTCCAGGATTTTTGCTTCATTCACTATACACAGAATGCTTTAGGAAAGACAATTAAAGAGCTCTCTTCCATTTTTGTGTCTTCTGGCTCTTTCCACAAATAGAAAGCTATTTCTAGAAACTTTCATTTGCTGATTTGATTGAGCATCAAGTGAGCTGATTTTTAACTCCAGACTGAGGGGAAAGAAAACTGAAATAAAATGAGAGGATTAGCAGCATTTTAAAATGCAGCGATTCTTCAGAAAGATGTCCACTTGGTTTGTAAAACTGTTTTTGTACTTTGCTTTACCTTGGGAACTTGAATGAGGCGCAGGAGACGTTATAAATTAAGAAAAAAGGAGTAATATATTTTACCCCTATTTAAAGTAAAATAGATGATTACAGATCATTGACTGTAGGAAGGCTAGGAACCTTCTGGAGAAAATATAATGCAGGAATCAAAGAAGGTTTGAAACGTCTTTGGCAAAACCCCATGTTTGGCATAAAAATTGAAACATGGTTGGCAGTTTTTATTGGTTCACTAAAGTAGTTGGGTTTTTATTTTTGAAAAAAGAAACAGATTCCAAAATGTTCCAAGTAATGTGATTAGAGTCTCTGGTTATAGCATTTCATCTGAGTAACAAAATTAAATTTCTTAAGCATAACTATTAAAAATATTTTGTATGCATGAGAGTTGTACCTCTACTGCAGATACAAGATAGTTTTCCTTTAGTTTCAGAAATAAGGGTAATATTCTCCAAACAAAATGACTTTTCTATATAACAAAATAGAAATGAAGTTATGATGATAATATCTTAAAATCATGCAGTACTTTTTCTTTTGAGAGACTTAAGGTGTCTCTCAGATAGTCTCATCTTGTTTTGCCTGAAAGAGGATGTGCTGATGAGCAGAAAGGAAAAATAGGGGCAAGTCTTTATACCAGTTGTGGCAAAATAAGCTTTGATGTGTGTAGTGCATGGAAAAATGAAAGGAAAACAGAAAAAAATGAATTATTTCTCAAATATTTTTTAACCTAAATGGGAGATTTACAGATAATTTTATTTTACTTTTATATTTACTTCAAGTACCAAGAATTTTTAAGGGTGCTCTTTGTGTCTCTGGTTCCCTTTTAAAGGTGACATCTTTGTAGTTGGTTAGAAGTTATCTTAATGATATTTAACCACTTTCCATTCTTGACATAAAGTGTTCAGGAATTACTTCTCTTTTGTTTTCAATAACATGAAAACCCTTTTTAGAGTTCTGTACTAATGTTAGTTATTATTTTTTTAACCAACAGATCTGCAAGGTGAGGTGGAACCACTCTGGTTTCTATTCCAAATGCCAAGCCTGTGACCTGTGGTGAGTTACCTAATTTCTCTGAACCTCAGTTTCCTCATCTTATACATGAGATAATATCTGAATTGATAAAAGGATTAAAACAAGACAATCTCTGTTAAGGACACAGGTTAGTAAATCCAGAGAGTGACCTTAACAAATCTTAAACATTTTGCTTCAACAACTCACTTCTCAGAGGATCAAGTTGCTTGGCCTTGTAAGGTTTCTGCTGCCATTAAAATGAGTTTAGAATGCAAGTCTCTTTGTCTAGAGGTTGGATCAAATGACTTCTTAAGGTCTCTTTAATAAGATTATCCCTTTGAGGACATAAATTTGCCTCTGTTAGACATTTACTACAGTGAGTAGTACTTGGTGGTGACAGGGTATGTGTTTGTGTGTGAACCAGCTAGTGAATTAGTTTTATTATAAGTCATGGAGGGAAGTCTGATGAACTCTACTGAGATTGCTTCACTCACTATAAATATGTCCAGTGACTTAGCTAATATGAACTCCTTGTGTGCAACATTATCTTTGAACTTTACTTTCAAATTGGAGAATGGGTGTGGTTTAGCTTTGTTGTTTTTATTTTATTTTATTTTTTATTGGCTCACTAATTTTTGTTTGGTATAGCATCATATTTAAGAGCTTGAACTTTAGATTTAGGAGATGAGATTTGAACCCAGCCTTTGCCACTTTGTCAGTTTTCATTTCAGCTACTTATTTACATGTCAGTCAAGTGACTTAAACTTACTAAACCTTGAGGGTATTAAAAAGGTAAATTAAATAAATCATTGTAAAGTTTTTAGCACAGACATGTAGCAACAGTAATAATAGGATTTTCTTTATTCAGCTATTATTTATCGAATCCCTACTAGGTTCTGGGTGCTATTCTAGTCTCTAAGGAGAGAGAAATGAACGAGAGTCTCAAATCCTTCTTTTGTGGAGTTTACATTCCTCAGTTCCAACATGCTAATGATGTTGAGAAACACCACTATTTAATGACAGCTTTCATTATAAAAGGCATTCTACTTTCTTATCTGCTAAAATGTGAGGCGAGAATGCTTCTTAGAATCGAGGACATACATCATTATTTTTAAATTACTGCATAAGAAATCTTTAGTATTACCTGGCAAACAAACTTGTTAGTGAATTTTTGACTGTGGGAGTTCTCCTTTTCTCAGATTTGGGTTCAGTTTGCTAGGCACTTTTATTACATCTAGTGTGCTCTTGTACTGTGCTGAGGACTGGAAATACAAAGATGGATAAATCTTGGCCTTCTCCATGGAGAACTTCCTAGTCATGCATATGGATAGGGAATTGGTGGGTGAGACACCAGAAGTAGTGATGCTGTCTTAATAGTACTTTTGATTTATTAAAAATTTGTAAGCATAGAATAATAATTGTGTAAATAACCAATAAATGCAAGAAACAGTATCAGCTATGCTTTAAAACTCTTTACTTCTTTCAGATTGTACCCTCCATCTTTATTATCCCCATAATCATTACCTTGTATTTTTAATTTTTAATTTTTTTGCTTTTCTTCTTAGAGTTACCACTGCTAATGTTTTTATCTCCAAATACTTGTTATATTTGTGTTTGGGATTTGTAAAAGTGTATCTTTTTCTGAATTTCTGTGACTTCGCCACCAAACATTATTTTTAAGATTTAACTACGGTGATTCTTCTAGACAGAATTAGTGAGTTAATTTCTTTTTCCCTGCTGCACAGTATTCTATTTTATGCATTTGCTGTAATTCGTTCATTCTCTTGTTGAAGAATATTTGAGTTGTTTTTGTTTTTTCTTTTTCAAACAATGCTGAAATGAACATCCTTGTGTATATCTCTTAGGGCATATGTTCATGAGTTTCTTGCTGCATTGTGCCAGTGAGACAACTACTAGCCATATATGACTACTTACATAAAATTAAAATTAATTAAAATAAAATTTTTAGTCCCTCAGATCCCTGGTTGCATTGGCCATCAGCATTCAAATACTCAGTCTGCACACATGATTAGTGACTGCCTTACTGGACTGTGCAGATAAGTAACATTTTCATCATTACAGAAAGTTCTCAATTTTCAGGTTTCATTCCTCTTTGTATCTCCAGTTCTTAGCATAGTACATAGCACCACAGATGCTTCACAAGTTGGACATGATGGCTGTATGTCTGGGAGTGAAATTGCTATGCTGTGCTGTATGCATATTGTCATCTTCAATAGATAACATCAATTTCTTTTCTGAAGTAATTATGCCAATTTATACTCCACCAGCCATGTGTGAGAGCCCTGGTTGCTCTGTATCCTTGATGTGGTTCTGTGAGACTTCTCGGTTCTTGCCCGTAAGGACTAGTGTCTTTTGAAGGCAGTCCACAGATTACATATAGTAGAGAGATTATTCTTCTAGCTTCACGAAGCCTGGCACCAGGCAGTGACGAAGGCATGACCAGTAAGGGGGTTTTCAGGAGAGGGTACTCTTTTTCTTAGGACAGTGCTGGAGACACTGGGAAGTCCTGACCCTTCGTGCATTTTCTAGGCTTCTCATTAGATAGCATTTAGGACAGGAGCACAGACTCTGTGTTTCAGTCCTCTTAGTAGGACTGTTTCTTACGCTGGCTGAAAGGATCAGAGGACCAAAGTCTAACCGAAGTAAAACAGAGAAAACAGCAACGAGTAGATTCACATTATTGAAAATGTCATTTTGCCTTCTGTGCCATTTCTGCTTATGGTAGTAAAAAATTTTGACAATAAAGCATGTCAGTAGAATGAATTTTCTTTGCTACTGCAGTTAATTCTGCATTTGAGTTTTTGCTTCAAATTTATGCACAGTTTGGATTTGGGGAGTACCTGCAAAGCAACACACCTTGGATGTTGTCTTTTCCTGGTTGAGAAAGACCCTCCCATCTGCCATTCTTATACGCCATTTAGATGATGACCTCAGAGCTGATTTTCCAGGAACCTTATCCTTTCTGTAAATGAGATTAGCAGTGCCTGCTTGATATTACTAGGTTTCGGTGACTTGTAAACATAAGTATAAAAGTCAGTTATTAGTGTGCTGAGTGAAAAGTCTGATTAATACCACAAGGTTTAGGAATTGTAGCTTATCTTTTAGTATTCAACTCAGTAGGACTGATATAAAGAGATTTACCTACCATTCTGCCTCCTCGGAATTTAAAAGAACATGCATGCAGAGAACTTTCTCCTAGCAACCTTAAATCCCCTTCATGAAAGTTATGACAGGTGGCTGTAGTGCTGTTTTGCTGTAGTGCGAATTTGGCCATACATAACTAATGTTAATCAGTAGGAGGAAGAAAAGAGGCATGCCCTCCAGCCTCCTTTGGAAACTATACTGTTGGCTGCAATGTCAGAGAAGAGCACCAGGAGCACCAGTGACTACGGCAGCTGACATCTTCTGGGCACTCACTGCTGTATGCCAGGCGCCTGCTAAGCATCCTTCAGGCATTCTCTCATTAGTCCTCACTACCCTGTCACACTTCTCCCCACTTTAGAGAGAGGATACAGGTTTAAAGTAGTTAAATATCTTCCCCAAAATCGCACAGCTAGCAGATGTTAATTCATCACTTGAACTTTAGTTTTTTAACCTTTAAGCCATTTTGAGATTGGCCTGAGTCTTTGACCAAAAATTTAGAGGAGGACTGGGAAAGTACCAGGTATAAATAACATGGAGGGATAAGAATATCCATTTTTCTTTCTTTGTTCTATGTTGAGACAAAAAGGTAGGAAATGGAGAGGCTGGTACTGAGGTGGCCTGGGGCAGCCAAACTCACGGATGTCACTAATGAGCCAGAGTGCAGGCCTGTATTGCTTCTGCAGCACCTTTCATAGTTATGTAGTTTGAAGGAAAAGAAAAGATTCTGCTTCTCTAGAAGTAAAGGATAGACAAGGGTTGAGGGAAAATGAGTGTGAGGACCGCACTCAAAATGCCAAGTGATGGAAAATGTTGTTGAAGCAAGATTTCCAAATTCCCGGGCACCAGTAGCTGCTAGATTTGGAGCTTCAGCTGGAGTACTTTTAAGTAATAACTGTATTAGTGACTGGCTTTTCTTAAGGCACTGAACTTCTCTTCTGAAAGCTAGATGATTTTAGTGCCTCCTGATCATAGCTTTGGCAGAATCCCATGATGATCTAGACCATAGTTCTAATTAGAGTTAATAATCCATTCATAGGGATATACTTGTGGTTGTTACTTAATTCTCTTTGTCAGTAGTTTTTATTTGATTACTTCAAGGCTGCATTACTATAATTTAGGTGAGAAGGGATTTTGACTTAAAAAAAAACAGTGCTACTTGTCTTTTTCATAGTGGTTTCTAGTATCCAGTCAAGGATGAGGCCATATTTTAGGTGACTTTCCCAGGATTGTCCTTGGCTAATGCACAGGGTTCAGTTGACTCTCAAGGGCTTACTCATGCTAAGCAAACATGTAAGGAGCTGATAGATCCAGGATTCCAATTTGATAATTAGAAGTAGAAATGTCAAATGGCTTGGATGCTTTGATAAGTTGATTATGGTGGTTTAAAAAAATTAAATTTTATATTGCGATAATGTTGGTTTACTATATAAGTTTTAGGCATACAGCTTCACACCCCAACAACTGTATGTGCCACACCAGGCCCACCCCCATGTATCCATTTGCCCTCTGTGGTCGTGGTGTGCTTTCTCCATAGGATTTGCCCTGGAAACGAAGTTGCTAAAGATTTTTAATCATGGAATCTAAGCAAGGCTAGTGTCTAGGTGAGTTTAATGATTGATGTTATGAAGTCTGGTCTATCCGTCCACTATTGGGTAGTAATTTTTTAGCAGGCCAATCAGGTTAACCAATCTGATACTCTTTCTCTTAGGAGACACTGGGAAGTTCTAACCCTTCGTCTGTTTTCTAGGCTCCTCATTAGATAGCATACAGGATAGGGGCATACACTCTGTGTTTCAATCCTAGCTCTGCTACTGCCTAGTTCCTAGTTGTGTGATTTAGTTAAGCTACTTTCTTTTTTTTTTTTTTCTGTATCACTTTCTTCATCTGTAAATTAAGGAAGATAATTGCAGTATCCCTCAAAGAATTAACATATGTGTAGCACATAGAAAAGTGCTGGGCTCAGAGTAAAATCAGTTGTCTTACCTGCTAGTATTATTGATTTAATTATTAATACTACCAGTCACTTTTATTTCAAGTGACAAAAATATAATTAAACCAATTGTGAACAAAAAAGGACTTATAGAATAATGTAGTCACTTCTCATTATTTGCATTTATTATGTTCTATAAAGTTGCTGTGAACGCTGAATTAGTAAATACTGAGCTGTTGTTCCTGGGAAATACAGGGTTGAAATACAGGTTTCTGCTAAGAGTTTCTGGTCAACTCGTCAATATATAACTTGTTTTAAATGTGCTCATGTATGTTTTTGTTTAGATACCTTACTTGATATATATATGTATATATAAATTTTAAGTTTATTATTAAAAGGAAAGCTATAGTCAGGAATAAAGGTGAGTAGGCAGGCTGACAGGAAGAGAGCAGAGGAAGAAGCATTTTTTAAAAAATTTTTATTTAGTTGTTCACACAGGTAGTTTTCCCCTGGACTCAGGACTCAAACCCAGGGGTATGTGGCTTGGGCCCCTTCAGAGACATTGACCTAATGCTATTCCACCAGGGCCCACCTCAATATAGATTTCTTACAAATGATTAATTTTATACAATATTTCTATACAGTAAAACACTATTCAAGAAGGTTTTAAAATTTCTGTGGCTGGGTAACATGACAGCTGATTTCTTTGGTTTTCAACATAACAATAATCCTGTCCACTACATGCTTTATTCAGTCATATTCTCATGAATCCACAGATTCAGTTGCTTTTCCAATTTTTCTGTGGCATTATTGTGCACTGTAGATGTTACTTTCTTACTTTCCAGAGCTACTACATTTACAGATTGGTGAATTTCCTCTTCTTTATTTTAAATATACCCTATTGTTGATTCATTAGCTTTGAATTGACAGCCAATGACACTAAAACTTGTGCATGAGCACAGCTTATCTAACAAATGTATTTATCTTCTCTGTAAGGCACATCACCGTCTTGTACTTAGGAGCAATATAAAGTACTTTAGCTTTATGTTTGGGGGTCATTTTAAACAGTGAATCACCTATAAAAATGTGAAAAATGTAGCACTAAGTACACTATGAAGAGATCACATTTCTACAGGCTAAGAGTTGAAATAAGAAGGCTGGGTATGTCTTGTTTGATTTCAACTAGAAATGTGTGTATAGGCTAACTCAAATTTTTCATCTCTCTGTACAAGTCTGAATGACTGAAAACATGCTCTGATAATTAGTTCGAACTTATAAGTAAGTTTTAGTGACTAGGCAGATTCACAAATATACAATACACAAATAATGAAGAAAACTACTTAGAAACTGAATGAAGGTGGTGGTGCTGGCACCAGGCAAGACAGAATCCAAGGCTCAGTCAGTGTCATTGGGGTCTTAGAGATATCCTTCATGTGGCAGGGAAGGTAGCTTCCAGTCGCCTCAGTTCCCTTTTAGAGACAAAAAGGCAGACTTCCATCAGAACTCCACGGAACTTAATGGGGAGGGACTTGAGGAGAGCCATAACACAGACACAGAAGCAATCGATCATATCCTTGAGGAATTTTTTTAAAACTTTTCATTCTTCCGAAAGATCATGCCATGTTGAATTACAGTTTTCTTTGACATTAAGTGCATTTTAGTCATAACCTCACTTTTTTTTAGTTGATGAATAATAATTCATTATTATATAAATAATGCTACAATACTATTTATACATAGCATAAATATGCTACAATCTCTATCCATGTGCTTATTGATGGACATTTGTATTGTTGCAATTTTTGTTTAGTCTGAATAAAACCACTGCATACATTGTTTTTTATAGGTCTTTGTGTAGATGTGCAATTGTAGCTGCTACTTTTTTTTTTTCTTTAAAGGAAATGTGCAGGAATGAAGACAAGCAGAAGTAGGCAAACAGGAAGAGAGAGGAGGAAGTACTCTGTTTATTTTATTTAGTTGTTTATCTTGGTTATTCCCCTGGCCCCAGGATGCGAACCTGGGTCCTTAGGATATATGTGGACTGTGCAGCCAAGCAGTCATCTGCCAGGGTTTATCATAGCTTCTTGATATTATATTTTTTGACACATTATATTTGGCTGGTTAAGGGGATGGCTTAATGCTACAATTTCCTAATTTCATCCATTTACTCTTCTAACTAGTTTTGTTTTCAGAGGGTAACTTCATTTTCTAGTTTTCAGGATGTCCTGTATTGTGTACTGACTACAACTTCGTCATTTCACAAGTATTTTTTTGTGTTCTTGGTCCTATAGGGGAGATATGCATTTCATTGACTGGCAGTGGAGAGTGTGGAGACAGATTGTTGCAGGCCTGGAGTACTAGCCTGCTTATGCTTCTTCCTGCTCTGTGACCATGGATATGATTCTAATCTCTCAGAATCTTGCTTTTTCTGAAAATAAGGCTAAAAATTGTCCTTATGGAACAGGGTTGTTGTGAAGATGAAATGAAGTAATGGAATAAAATACTTATTATTAGCGCAGTAATTGATGTAGAGTAAATGCTATGATGTTGCTTATGTACTTATTGGTGGGAGAGAGAAGACTGAACTCAAGGAACATTAAAAATGAACAAAGAAATTAGTGTGGATAAGGAAATTAAGAAAGTTGGGAAAATTAAAGTATGAATGGATTATATGTTTTTCCTGGTCTTTTAAAAGATATATCCAACTTACCCCTCATTTGCCTTTAATCTCTCCTCTCAACTGTTGCAATTAACTAAAAAAATAATATTGAATTTTAATATATAAAAATCTTGGAGAAGTAAAACTTTTTGGTTAAAATAGAAAATTGAGTTTCAATTTTTATGTTTTACTTTGTACCCTTTCATCCCTGAAAGCTGCAAGAATTTAAAGAGTAAGTCATATAACATTATCATAAGTAATCAATTAATATTCAGCGTATACAAATATCACATTTTTTAATCCTTTTATCAACTGATGGACATTTGAATTATTCCGACCTTTTGGCATTATGCATAATACTACTATGCATATTTGTATACAAGTTTTTATGTGGCTATGTGTGTAGAGTTCTCTTGGGTTTATACTCAGGAGGGAAATTGTTGTATCATATGCTAAATATGTTTAGCTTTTTGAGGAACTTCCAGACTATTTTCCAAAGCACCTGTACCCTTTTTGTATTCCCACTGCCAATGTAAGAGAATGTAATTTCTCATACCCTCACCAACACTTGTTATTATTTGTTATTTTTGGTTATAGACAGCCTAAAAGAAGTGAACTGGTAGAGAGATGAGATTTTGTTTTTGTTTATATGAAAGGGAAGCATAAATTTTTAAAAGCTGGTAAGACTTTGGGCTAAAGTCAGCAGTAATCAGCCAAAAGTTGATTGAGTAGTTGGTGGTTAAAGTCTGCCTGGGGATTAAGTTATAAGAGAAAAGTTCTCCATCACGGCAGTATGGTAGTTGTGTCTGAGGGATGTAGACTGACTGTAGCTGCAATGGTCTCTGGAGATGCTCAAGGGGAGGCAAAGCTTGACTCAGATCTGGTGGTATGTGTAAGAGGGAATGGCAGAGAAGGTAAATTTATTCCCTCCATTTCTCGTTTTCATTCTAGTAGTGAATTACCGCTATTCAAATTAACAATAGTTTGCTTATAGGAGTTAATTGGTTGAAATGTTTTTAATTAATCGGAAAACTCAGAAGAATGGGCAACAAAGAAAAGGATGAGGTGAAGTCATGAGGGTTGTTTCAAAATGTTGATGCCATAATTGTTTGCAAAGATTCTTTCAGCAAGTCTCCTGCCCTTGGAGTTCCTCATCAGTGATCTGAAAATCACATTTTGTCTCTCTTCACTTACCATTTAGACAAGGAAAATTTGTTTAAAAATGTATTTTTCAAATAATTACTAAGATTTCACAAGTATGATAGTGACATATCTACTTTTAACAAGATTAATTTGCATTATTTTGAGATGCAAGGTATCTGAAGAATATTAAGGGCAAGGTTATTTTTTAAAGTGGTTGCATTTATTACAGTGATTATCTCCGATTTATTTTTTTCTTGATCTTTTTCCAAAATTCTCTTCTAGGCTACATGACTCCCTGAAGGATACGAACAATGTTATGTTGGGGATATTGGTCTTTGGGCCAACCTGGGATCAGCACCAACCTGCAAGGGATTGTGACTGAGCCACAGGTGTGTGGATTCATCGCAGATAGAAGTGTCAAAGAGGTGGCATGTGGAGGAAACCACTCTGTGTTCCTATTGGAGGATGGTGAGGTCTACACCTGTGGTTTGAACACCAAGGGGCAACTGGGCCATGAGAGGGAAGGAAATAAACCAGGTGAGTGTACCTTATGAGCCATGATGGTTGAGAAAGGTGGAGGAAGGTTTCTGCACCAAGTATTTCTTTTAGGAAGGCTCTTTGAGCAGTGTAGGAATCCCTACAGTTTGCAACCTTTGTGTCTAATTCAACTCTTTGGATGGAAAACCTTACTAGACAACTTGCAATATGAGTTACCAGGGAGGGAAGTTGACTCATGAGTTGAGAGTTAGAGAAATAGATTTTCCCCGGTAATTGAATGCAAAGACATTATGATAAATTTGTGAAGAGGTAATCCTCACACAATCATTATCAGTTCTCCTAGCTGCATGTTCATTTGTTCATTTCTGCAAAACACTTTTGTTAAACATTTTGGGCTAAGCACTGTGTTTAGCGTTGCAAGTAGAAAGGTGAGTGAGACGTAGTGAAGTGGCTCCAGGGATTCCCTGTGTAAAGATATGAGAGGTAAATTGAACAGCGTGCTAGGGGAGTGGGGGAAGGGGGATTCATTTGCATTTGGGAATAGAGTAGGGCATGAGTAGGACTTCAGTGCATGTGTGTGTGTGTGTGTGTGTGAGTGTGTGCGTGCGTGTGTGTGTGTGTGTGAATATAGCACAGGCATCAAGATTATTGTATACCAGGAGTACCCAATGATAAAAAAAGAGCTGAGCATAAGGTACGAAGGTGCTGTTCTTGTTTAGGGAATGTTAGTGTAGTGAGCCTGCTGATGGAAGGTAATGGGAGAGGATGAACTAGAAAAGGAGGAGACTAATTAGAGTCCTTAAGTTTTCGAGTGTCTCATTTATTTATAGTTGGTACTGGCATATTTAAAATCCATTGGTTTGAATTTATTTTGTATTTCCCACTTTTTCTGTCTAAAGAATCAATACATTTTACCTTCAGTGTATATGTAACATGGATATATGAGGTATTCTCTCAGTTGGATTTCATCTACATTTGCAGTAGTAGTGATGATTTTTCTATTAACCTATTATATATGCTTTATTATCACTTATAAGTTTTATTTTACACTTATCACTTTTAGATTATTTAGAGATTTTTATTATGTCACTCTTATCCATACACAGGAATAAAACTATAAGCAAAATATCTAGTTGAGATATTTCTTCATATTCACAAATTGGCTTTGTTTTTTCAGTCATATTTTGACTCACAGTTGTCGATGTCCACATAGTATTACAGAGAGTCAATCTGTCTGTCATCAAGAACACTGGTGGTGAATCATATGAAAACCAAGTGGGGAGTTCCATTGTTGTATATGAGGTTTTCTTCTAAGCCATTGATGCTCATTTTGCCAGTCTTGAGGCAGGCAGTTACTCCTCCAGTAGCTTCACTAATATAAAAATTAGACTCCAGTATTCTGTTTCCATAATTTTCTGCTTACACAGTAGCATTTTATTCTGATGCTTAATTACGATGCCATCTTTTTAAAAATTGAATTAGATTTACAAAACAATGTTTTAGAAGTACAGGTTTACTCTTCATCAAATATGTGATAACATACTACACCCACCACCAAATTTCTAGTAGTCTTTCACCACTGTCCACTGGGATCCCTACTACCCTTGTTCCTACCTTCCTACCCCTTCCCTTCTGATAACTTAAGTTCTGTTGTCCATGTCCAAGGGTTAGTTTTTCTATTGTTTGTTCCTTTGCTTTGTTTCTTTATATTCTACATATGAGTGAGATCATCTGATATTTGTCTTTCTCCTTCTGACTTATTTCTTTTAGCATAATCACCTCTAGTTGCTTCTGTGTTTTCTCATATGGTAGGATTTTTTTTTTATAGCTGAGTAGTATTCCATTTTGTATATATACCACATCTTTATGGCACTTGTCTCCATTTCTTGACAGTTGTAAATAATGCTGCAATAAACATAGTGGGTGAGGCTATCCCTTTTGATTAGTGGTGTTTTGTTTTTCTATTAAATGTCCAGAAGTGAGGTAAGTGCTGATGTTTTACATGAAGCTCCTACTCTTGCTGTTTCCCAAGGTGAGAGCCTGGGTCCAACCACTAATGCTTACAAAGGGGTTAATGGCAGATCATTGTCCAACAGTGTGCTTCTTCCTGTGGGAATATCTATATTCATATAGGACTTAGAGACTCTTAAGGCTCATTTCACCCCAGTGATCTTTGAAAGATCATTTACCCTGGCCAGCCTTTGAAAGAAATATTCTGGGGACCAGGAGGAGGTCTTTCTCATACTCCTGTAGGCTGCATGATCAAGGTGAACCCTGGAGTCAGACAAGCCTGGTAGACTTGTTACCCGTCTCTGACTGTATTTCTGAGTCCCAGATTCTGTTCCTGTAAACAGAGACTTCCTGTTCTAGTGTAGTCTTGATGAAGTTGATTCAAATGGCAAAGACTTCACAGAGCTACCTGTGAAGGCTGCCTCCTCCTGCCCGGCTGACTCTTAGGCTGTCTACCCATAGAGCTCTTGCTCAGGCACCATCACTGCACACCCTCATTATAGAATCTGGGGTGAGAGGAGTAGCCTGGTGACAGGTGGAAAAGGAAACAAAACCCTACAGTATTATAACAAAGATCTGAACAAGCACTATGGGGAACACATCTGTGAGCAATCTAACATTCTTCTAGTAACATCTGGGGCTGCTGGTGGGTGCTTCCTGGGCCTCTCGGTGCTGGTAGCTGGGGCCAAGCAGGCATCTGCTGCCTGCACACTGCAGTCTGGCCAAAGTCTCACTTGGTCTACAGTCATCCTACGAGTAAGGCTGAGTGATTGCAAGAAACATTACAGGTGGGCCAAGTTATATGGAGTTTTTGTTGTTGTTTATGATTTTGTCCTATTTACTCTATTCATTAATGATCTAGATGAAAAAGGTGGGAGAAAGGGAGTGTTACTCTGAGGTTCCAAAGAACCAGGGTACAAGTTCAGTCCACTTTATCTGAGGTAGAGTCTCTAAGACCCACAGGATTTTAGAATTAAACCATGGAATCTGGTTCATATTTGTAAATAAACTTGCATAAGCAAGACTCTAGTATAAATTATAATAGATTCTAGAAATTCCTGTTACTGACTAAACTTGTCTGTTAATTATAAACTCTCTAGTAACTGTGGATTAATGTTCTTGAATGGAGAGAGGATGTGGGTGTGTGCTGCCCTCTCTTTAACTTCTTCACCAGTAGGTGTGTTCTAAATTTGGGTAACATTCAGGTTTATTTTTAATGAGTGGGTAAAAAAGAGAATAAAGTGATTTGTTCTACCTGTTTATTAAGAGAGCTGTGACCTGGAAGCTACTTACTAGGCATGGAGTGGTAGTGGGTAACAGATGGGCCCTGTTTCACGTGTACTGGCCCTGGCCCATAGGACTGGTACCCCAAAGTGACCCCTCTGGTAATTGAGCAGGGGCTTGATAGAGGGTTATCTTCCCAGAGAGGCTGTTTCTAAGGGCAGGTCTATGATTTCAACCTGATGTCATTATCTAGACTTTGAAGTATGAAAGATGAAAACGAGTGAGGGAAGGAAAGGTGGCAAGTGCTGGTAGTGTAGGGAATGTGCTAGGATGAAACTTCTATTTGAACATGAGTTTATATTTTTTAGGAAGCATCCTATGTCTGTGACAGAGCAGTGATATAAAGCATGCCATAATGATTTTAAGGTTTTTAACAGTTTCTCCTTTTTTTCCTCCTTGAGAACATCTAATATTTTGTTATTTTGTGTTCTAAATTTGGGTACCATTCAGGTTTATTTTTAATGAGTGGGAAAAAAGAGAATGACTGGTTTTAATAATATCCTTTATAAAGGTAGTCAGTAAGAGAGAGGAGGAAGAAGCACTTTTATTTATTTTTATTTAGTTACTCATCTTGGTTTTCCCCCTGGCCCAGGATGCAGACCCAGGTCTTAGGGATGTACTGGATTGTGCTCAGCCAGAGGCGACAAACCTAACTGCTACTCCACCAGGGCACACTTACCCTGTTTATCTTGACACATTTTTTTTGCCTTTGAATGCTGCCCTAATGTGACCAATCTTCTGTAAGTCTCTGTGTGTTGTGGGCATTTCACATGGAAACTTCTGTTCTTATTAATATTGTCTAGTTTCCTTTTCCCATCTGAATGTTAAAGATCATGGGTTACAAGTAGGAATGGGTGAAAGTAATGTATTTTTGGCCTAAGAGGAGAGGAGAGCTCATGCTTATAAGACCTTCTAGCTTCAGCACTGGGAAGAGTGTTCTAAGGCCAGGGGACCATGTCAACTTCCAGTCCTAATTTGGTCTGGACGGGAGCTGTCTTTGCTTAGAGGGTTGAAGGTTTAATGTATTCTTCTTCTTGACCTTTGTCTCCTATTTGTCTCCATTTTGTCTGGATGGTTCCCACAGCTGTCCATGAGCATATTCGAAGCCCAGACAGTCCAGCAGGCCCATTTTCTAATCTGTGGTTGTAAATTCCATTGTCCTCTGTAACCTAGCCAATTATGTAGCTCTGGTGATTCCTAAAATAAGCACAACTGAACCATATATTAGCTTGGGTTTAACCATTTTGAGGAAATGACCAAGCACCAGGTGACACTGGTTATAGAGGCGCAATTATTTCCCAGTGTGTCAGCAGCCTGGGGTTCTACTTTCGGTGTGTCCATGAATCATTTGTTTTTTCACCAGGGAACCAAGAGGCCAGTGATTCCCAGAAGCATTTTTCTTGAGCAGAATATCAAAGCTCCTTCTAAACCCAATATTGAACTTTTTTAAAGAAAGTGTTCTATTATAACTGTTTTGCTACCCTTTCCCAGTTTTTCTCTCCTCATTATCTCCTTCACATTGTGATATCAACCTCATCTCCTCCAAATCAGCAATAGTTTTGATAAGGATATTCCAGGATTATTACTAATTTCTTCATGTTCTTGCCCATGGAATAATTTCTTAATTTTTATCACATACAGTCATAGAGGTGCATTATAGAAAGACCTGCTGCCTCCCTTTTTAAAGTAAAGCAAACATTGAGGTTTTTTTTCTAAATGATTTTTAAAGAAGTGATTAATCGCAAACGACTTTCAGCATACCTTGAAATATTTGATTAAACTAAAAGATAAACTGGTTGTTTAGAGTGTTGTTCGTGTGAGAGCTCCGGGAGAGACGGGAGCCCCACTCCAGGTCCTTGCATCCCACATGTAAGTTAGCACGCAAGACACAGCAGACCAAAGATTAAGTGGGAAATTTATTGAAACAAGCAAGAGAGACAAGAGAGACCGTGACAAGAAACGAGCAGGGTCAAGAATACTGGCAACTAACCCACTCGCAAAACACAATTTTGTAAAGGGGATCCCTTTGTTGTCCCTCCCTATTCCCACCCCAGAGTCGTTTTGGAGTGTTCCAAGGAGGGAATTTCCAGGAAAGAGGTGGCGATTCCTGGGGATAGAGGGTCCCATTATTGTGAATGCGTCTTACCCATAACTCACTATGCTGTAATGAGCTTAATGTATGGGCTCATATACAATTTTATGTTAAGCAGATTATAATGAGACAACAATTACTGCGAAGTGGGTACAACAGTGTGCCTGAGCCCCCATTTGGTTTGAGTTGGCTCTTGGCTGAAAGGATGTGCTGCTCTCCCATTGGTCAGAATTTTACCTGACCATTTTAGGATTGGTCTGCCAAGGCGGCCCTGCTTTTTTTCACTACCCCCCCTCCCTAAGTTAACCTACCTAACAGTGTTACAGAAAGCTGGGGAGGTTTCCTCACAAAGGTTGAGCAAGGAAACCTTGACCCAAGCCCTCAGATTCTTCTGATCCTTTGAGAAAAAATTCAAGAGGAGTCGGAATTGGGTGCAAGATTAGAAAAATTTATTAGCAAAGGAAAGCACACACTCAGGAGTGGGTGTGGGTGTACTGTAATAGGAGTGATATATTTGACTTCGGGAGGTTTAATTCTCAGTACTTAAGCTGCCAGAATGGTGTAGTACTATATCTGTAAAAGCCATCTCCTAGGTGAGCCCCTCTCCAGTTGGAGGAAAGTTAGAGTATATAAAAAAAGAACTTACTGGTAGGGCAAGAAAAGTTCACATATTCATGAGATTCCTGTGAAAAAGGGTGAGATTTCCTTGTCAGAGGGGTGGTTTCCTTTCAGCTGTGGTTAATTTTCTTAATACTGGCTAACCTGCCTCAATAGAAAAAAACCAAAAGTTTTAGCTTAGTGCACTTTTCTTATTCTCCCCAAATCACACCTGTCAACAGTATTCTCAGCTAAAAGAACAACACTTTTCTTCTACATACTCTAATTTCCTAGATTGGGACTTTAGCATAAAAGAATCCATGTGTTACTAGGAATGTTTGCGACTTATTTAAACAGTGTCTAACCTTTCTTCCTATCTTGAGTAGGTAAGTACTGTGGTAGTTGTAATTATTTAGTTTAATCTAATTTGACTATGTTAAATTTTAAACATTCTGCATTTGACATTACAGGAAATCTTTCACAGGAACAGTAACAAAATTATAGGCAGACTCTTAAAATTTCCTGTTTGATTCATATCTATGATTGCTTCCTTTTACTTTCTCCTGAGTTTCTCTTTCTTGCAGGTAATTTAGTATAATTCATATTCACATTTTATATTCAACCTAAGCATTTCCATAATGCCCATCATCATACATAACTGCTCCCTTGCTGTTTGATAAATGGGATTTTTAAAGCAGAACATTTCAAAAGCATCAATTCCCAGAGTGGTGGTTGTTGCTAACTCTGGTAGAAGTAACACTTTCCACTCAACTAGCTTATCAGGTTGTTAATGGGCATCTGAAGAAAGAAATAACTATCACATTAATCACTTTTTGCTGAAAGGAAATAAAAGAAATCCTATGATTTCCCCTATTTTGTATATGTGTGTGTGTGTGGAAATAAATATATTTAAGGAAAGATATAATCAGGCAGGGAGAGAGAGGAAGAACAAGCAACTTTATTTTATTTAGTTGTTCATCTTGGTTGTTTATTCCCCCACTACACCCGACAGACTGAACTGCTAAGCCATCAGGGCATTCCATGATTCCCTTTCATTGAAGTGTACGTTTCTATGGATAAAACTCTGATCTGAAAAGCAGAAGGTGTCATAGGAAATGTTTAGATCTCAACATTGACTTGTTCTAGGCCCCATCCCTTGCTCATTAGGACTGGCAGGTAGTCGAGGAGGCTGTGCAGCCTTTTGTAATAAAGATGATAATGGTAGTAATCATACCCCATAGGGTGTGTTACCTTCTTTGATAACTGAGAGGACAACTTTCTGGTCCAGAGGCCTAGAGATCAAGAGCACATGTTACTTAGTGATTTTTTTGGGGTGTGGTTAATTAAAAGTTACTTAATTTCTGTCTATGGCACTCAGCCTACTTTCTTGAAAGATACTTGAATGTTTTAGAAAATGTATACTTATTAATGAGCATATTGTTGAATAGGAAGTGTTGTTTGTGATTTTTAAAGGTTTACAATATGACTTTAAAGTTTAATCTTTTAAGATGCTATCTATGGTAATGCAAGAGGCTCATTTATGAACTATAGCAGTGGTTAGCAATACCTATTATAAGCTCTCTGTATTTCTGGTGTGCTTAGAATTTAAACTGATTAGTCCTCATGATAGCTCTGTAAAGTAGATCAGTAGTATTATCCCACATATGGGTAAAACGGAACAGGAAAAGGTATTGAATTTGAGTCTTGTTTAGGTACTGACAGTTTGGCTTGAATATATAGTTTTGTTCATGGACATTTTTTAATTCTGAATTTTTAATTCTGAATTTTTGTGTTGCAATAATGATTTAGTTGTTTGTCAGTTTTGATGATCTCTTGTTTAGGTTGGTGACCTGATAGATCTAAGCTAGGTAAACTGTTTTTAGATTAATCAGCCTGGATGGGACATATCTAGTCAGCTGACATTTTGCAGTTCTTCAAGAGATACTTAAATTTTTGAGCTTGGACTGTAAAGCCAGACCTCCTGGTTTGGAAACTGGGCCTTGCCGCTCACTGGTTGTATGACTCTGGGGAAGTTGTTTAACATTTCTGACTCAGTTTCCTTAGTTGTAAAATGTAGAAAATAATGATATCTACTTATTAGAATGGTAAAGATTTGTTAGTTATTTGGAATAATGCCTGGTTTCCGAGTAAACACTCAGTACTAGGTAGTAATAGTAGTAGTGGTAGTAGCAACTTGTGTTAATACCTTCCATTACCATTTTTTGATCCTACTTTCCCAACATATTGATAAATTACGTATATATTCATATATATTCACATGTGTGTATATATATATGTATTTTGACACTGTAAGAGCTGTGAATGGTATGTACATCTAGGTGATGGAGATGATATAAGCTATCTTAATAAGGGTGACTTCACACATGATGCTCATTTTTATATTGTGTGTTTTAAAGAATAGTCTGTTTTCTTCTTTTTCAATTTTGGGAGGCCACTTTACCTTATTGGTCAAGAAAAGTACCTTGTATATGTTGGAGACTCTGTAAAAAGTGATTATCCACATTTGGACATGCTTGCATATTTCTTATCTTATGTCATGATTAACATTGCTTCCATCTTTCTGATTCAAAATTGCAAAGATAAGGAAAGGAAATTGGATCAGCTTTACTAGGGGTGAGTCTTTGGACAGATATATGACCTGAAACAATATAAATGATGTTCTTTTCTGCAATTGCCTATGAGAGATTCTCTTGAGTTTGAACCTGTCTGATCCCCACTTTTTACATCTATATTCATGAGCGATATTGGTCTGTCATTTTCTCTTTTTAAGATATCTTCGTCTATTTTTGGTATCAGTGTAATGTTAGCTTCATAGAGTGTTTGGAAGCATTCCCTGTTCAATTTTTTCGAAGAGTTTGACCAGACATTTTTTCTCTGAAGGTTTGGTAAAATTCACTAGTAAAGTCATCGTTCCTGGGATTTTATTGATTTCGGAGAATTTTGATTACTTTTTC
Organism: Solenodon paradoxus; assembly: GCA_004363575.1. Taxonomy (NCBI): domain Eukaryota; kingdom Metazoa; phylum Chordata; class Mammalia; order Eulipotyphla; family Solenodontidae; genus Solenodon; species Solenodon paradoxus. The sequence continues at coordinate 26,052 of RJWH01002956.1, forward strand.
AGTTTCCTTAGTTGTGTTAGACCTGTTCAGATTTGTTATTTCTTCCTTACTCATTCTTGGTAGGCTGTATGATTCTAAGAATTTGTCCATGTTCTCTAGGTTGTTGAAATTCTTAGCATATAACTGTTCATAGTAGTGTCCTATAATGCTTTGAATTTCTGAGTTATCTGTTGTAACTTCTCTTTCATTTTTGATTCTGGTTATTAGAACATTTTGTCATTTTTCTTAGTGAGCCTAGCCAAAGTTTTGTTGATTTTGTTTATCTTATGAAAAAAACAGCTTTTGGTTTCATTGATCTTTTGAGTTTTGGGTTTTTTTTTTTTTTTTTTTGGTAGTTTCTGTTTTGTTTGTTTCTGCTTGACTTTTTATTTCCTTACTTATGATGAATTTTTTTTTGTTGTTGTTCTACTTTCTCTAGTTGCTTTAGATACCGGGTTAGGCTGTTTGAGATGTTTCTTGTCTTGGAGGTAGACCTGCTATGAATTTCCCTCTTAGTACTTCTTTTGTTTGCATTGCATAAGTTCAGACAGCTCATGTCTTTATTTTCATTCATCTCCAGATATTTAAAATTTTTCCTTTGATTTCCTTTTTATCCAGCTGTTATTCAGAAGCATGTTACTTAGTATACATGTATTTTGCAAGAACTCAACTTTTTTGTGGTTGATTTTTAGTTTTATGCCATTATGATTGAAGAAGGTGCTTGATATGATTTCTAGCTTTATAAATTTATTGAGCCATGGTTTATTTTCCAGCATATGATCTATCCTTGAGAATGTTCCAAGAACACTTGAGAAAAATATGAATTCTACAGTTGTTGAGTGGAATGTTCTGTATCTATTAAACCTATTTGTTCCGATTTCTCATTACAAGCTACTGTTTTTGTGTTAATTTTCTCTCTGGTTGATCTGTCCCTTGTTGTCAATAGGGTGATGAAGTCTCCTATTATTATTGTGTTGCTGTCATTGTCTCCCTTTTGTTCTGTTAATATCTTGGTGTGTTTTTATACCCCCTCATTTGGTACAGATATATTAATAAATATTCTATCTTCTTGCTGAAATGACCGCTTAATCATTATGTAATGTCTGTCCCTGTATTCTGTTATGTTGGAAATCTATTTTATCAGCTGTAAGTATGGCTGTCCCTGCCTTTCTGAGGTTGCCAGTTGGTTATAGTATTGTCTCCCAACTTTAACTTTGAGCCCACATTTGTCTTTAGAACTTATATTGGTTTTCTCTGTGCAGTAAAAAGTTGAGTTTTGTTTAATAATCTATTCAGCTACTCTATACATTTTCATTGAGTTCAGTCCATTAATATTTAGGGTGATTTTTGATATGTAACTTAATGCCCATTTTACTGCTTTTTTTAAAAAAAATATTTCTTTACTTTTTTCTATGAATATTCAGGTTACCTTGGAGTTTGCATGTAAGTTTTTTTGCTTACACCATTTTTAACTTGAAAGCAAGTTAATTTCAAGCTTATTCTAACAGTCCATAGATAGTTTTACTCTCATCCTTCCCACATTTTATGTTTTTTGTGTCTTGCTGCTTGTTAGTGTAGTTTCTTCATTTTGTAGAACTTCTTTATTATTTCTTGCAAGGCTGGTTTTGTAGCAATGAATTTCTTTAACTTTTATTTGTCTGTAGAGCTCTTTAATACTCCTCTGATTCTAAGTGATAACCTAGCAGGGTAGAGTATTCTTTCTTGGAAGTCTACTTCTTTCAACACTTTGAATATGTCATGTTATTCCCTTCAGGCCTGTTAAAGTTTCCACTGGGAAATCAACAATCTTATGATAACTGTCTTGATGTGACTGATTTTTCTCTAGCTGCCTTTAAAATTCCGTCTTTGACTTTCATCATTTTAACCACAGTATGTATGTGTCTGGTTTTCTTTTGTTTAGAATACTTTGAATTTCTTGAATCTGGATATCTGTTTTCTTCCCAAGGTTAGCTAAATTCTCACCTATTATTTCTTTGAATAGATTTCTGCTCCTTCTCTCTATTTTCTCCTTGAACCACTATGATGACAATGTTGTTCTCTTAATGTTATCCCATAAGTCTCATATGCTATCTTCATTTCTTTTCATTATATATTTTTTTATGCTGGTCTGCTTGGGTGCATTCCATTATCTTATTTTCTAACTTGTTGATGTGATTGGAGGTTTTTCCTACTTTACTGTTGAGCCCCCTCTATTGTGTTCCATTATTTGTGTTCTTTAGCTCTATGAATTGTTTGCAACTGCCTCGTATTTTCTCTATTTTTCTTGTTGTTCACTTTTCGCTCCCCCATTGCTCTCTTATTTTAGTGAGCATCATTAAAACTTCTTCAGGTTTTTTACTTCAGATTTCCCCTTGATGTTTTGTTTTGGCTCATCAGTTGGTCTTTATTTCTCTATCTCTTCATTTTGTTTAGTACTCTTTGTTTATTTCTCTGAATTAGGCTAAATAGCTTTCCTTCTCTGCCCTGATAGAAAGTCTTGTATTAGGGTATCAGGGTAACAGGTTGCAGAATACAGGCTTTTGGTGTTGACCCAGAATACTAGACTCCCTATTGCTATGTGATCTCTGTACCAGTCAGGATGGTTATATCTCTAGAGCCAGCACAGTGTTGAGGCCCAAGAGCCTAGCCTTTATGGTTGCAGTCAGGGCAGGGCATACAAAACAGTTGCCTCAAAGCTTTCCTGTAGAACTTGGGCCCTAACTGTTGCTTCAGCTGAATCTAGCTTGATCTTGTTTTGTTCTTCAAGGAACCTGTACTTCCCACTGCTCAGAGTCACAGGCATGATTAGAGCAGTATTAAAGAAGAGGGGAGAGACCCAGAAGATTTGGACCCAGGCCACAGACCAATAGAGGCCTCTGGTGAGAAGGAGTTGTGTGTCTCCTGTGGTTTTTGTGAGCCAGTCTCTGCAGAGTGCCCTCTTTACCACCCATAGTCTTTGTCTTCTGGCTGAGCAGCGTCCCCAGCAGCGGTCCGTATACTATGAGCCCCTGATTCCCAGAGCTAGGAGCCTAGCTGCTTTAATATATCAGAAGCAGGCAGATTCAAAGCTATTCTGTAGTAGCACCAGGTGGGTGTAGAGCTGCTATTTCACTCCATTAGAGAGCCGCAGTAACCTTTTAGCAAGAAAATGTTCAGCTACCTATGCTGGGGGCTGCAGATCTGACTTGCCTGTAGCTGCCCTGAGCAAAAGCTGCCTTGTAGCTGAGAACCTAGAATGAACTGTCCAGCACCAAAATTGCACTGTGGTGGAAGTGTGGGGCTTCTTGCAGTTTTAACTACAATTTGTAACTCTTAATGCTAGTGCCTCACAGACAAAAGAGCACCTGGTGAAGGCTTCCATCAGGGACTCCATTCACAGGGAGACTATCCCTCATTTTTTTTATTGTGGTAATAATTCTACATGTTAAAATAATTTCCTAAGTATAGGTTCTCCATTTCTTAGATATATTTCAACACACCATGCCCTCCACCAAATCACCAAGTGTTCTTCCCCGTTGTCCAGTGGGCTCCACCACCATTTGCCCCTGCCTGCCTCATTCACTTTTGGTAACCACAGTTCTGTTGCAAATGTTTCAGGTTGGTAATATTTAATCTATTTAATATTTAATCTGTTCCTTTGTTTTGTCTATTCATATTCCATCTGTAAATGAGGTCATCTTGTATCTATCTTTCTTTTTTTGACTTGTTCAACTTAGCATAATCCCCTCTAGTTCCATCCATGTTGATTCAAATGACAGGACTATACCTCTTCTGAGAGCTGTGTGATATTTCATTGTATATATGTACCACATCTTCTTTATCCATTCTTCTGATGTTGGGTACTTAACGTAATTTCCAGTTCTTAGCTATTGTGATTAGGGTTGCAATAAACATGAGGATACATACATCTGCAGATGGGTGCTTTTGCACTTTTTGGGTAGATGCCCAGACATGGAATGAGGGGATCATATGGGATTTCCATTTTCAGTTTTTTGAAGAATCTCCAAACTGTTCCCCATAGGGATTATATCAATTTCCACTCCCGCCAACAGTGGAAAAAAGTTCCCTTTTCTCCACCTCCTCGCCAGCATTTGTTGTTTCTATACTTTTGGATAGTAGCCACTCTTTCAGGTGTAAGGTGATATCTCATTGTTGTTTTAATTTGCATTTCCCTCATAGCCAGGGAGTAGGAACATAATTTCATGTGCCTGTTGGCCATCTGTTTATCCTATTCTGATAGTCTTTCCTTTGGTGGCTTCTAAGAGCTTTATGGTTTCTGCTCTTATGTCGTCTCTAATCCATTTTGAGTTAATTTTTGTGAATGGTGTTAGAGAGTGTTCTAGCTTGGTTTCTGCTCTTATGTCGTCTCTAATCCATTTTGAGTTAATTTTTGTGAATGGTGTTAGAGAGTGGTCTAGCTTCATTTTTTTGCTATGCAGCTGTCCAGTTTTTCCAGCACCATTGGTTGAAGAGACTTTCCTTTTTCCATCGAATGATTTTGGCTCCTTTATCATAGATTAACTGACTGTGAGTGGGTCAGTTTCTGGTGATTCATTTCTATTCCAATGATCTGTGCCTCTTGTTATTCCAATACCATACCGTTTTGATCATCTAGCTTTGTAATATAGTTCAAAGTCTGGAATTCCCTCCAGATTTGTTCTTTTTTTTCTAATGTTTGCTTTGGCTATTCAAGGTCTTTCATTGTTCCATACAAATTTTAAGATTTTTTGTATTCTATTTCTTGAAAATAAGTCCATGGGATTTTAATGGAGATTGCATTAAAACTATATATTGCTTTGAGTAAGATGGCCATTTTAATGATATTTTTCCCAGCCATGAGCAGGGGATATCTTTCCATTTCTTTGTGTCCTCCTCTGTTTCTTTTAAGGAGGACTTGTAATTTTCATTGTATAGATATTTTACTTCCTTTGTTAGATATAAGCCCATTTGTTTAACTTTTGTTTCAAGTGGTGTGATTTTTGTTTTCTTCTAGCATGTAGTTTTTGTATAAAAATGCAACAGATTTTTGTGCATTGATTTTATAGTCTTCCAATTTATTCATTGATGAGTTCTATAAGTTTTTGATAATTTTTGGATTTTTCAATATATATAATCATGTCATCTGCAAACAATGAGAGTTTTACTTCTTCCTTTCCAATTTGGATTCTTTTTATTTCCTTTTCTTGCCTAATTGCTCTGGCTAAGACCTCCAGTACAATATTAAATAGCAGTGGTGAGCAGTGGTGAGAGTGGACTACCTTGCCTTGTTTCTGACCTAAGAGGAAATGCTTTCAATTTTTCACCATTGACTATGATAATGGCTGTGGGTTTCTCATATATGGCCTTTATTATGTTGAGGTATGAACTTTCTATTCCCATTTTATAGAGAGTTTTTTTTTTTATCATAAATGGATGTTGGTTCTTGTCAAAAGCTTTCTCTGCATCTATTGATATGATCGTGTGTTTTTTCTCTTTGCTCTTATTGATATGGTGAATGACATTAATAGATTTATGTGTGTTGAACTACTCTTGAATCCCTGTGATGAATTCCACTTGGTCATGATGAATGATCGTTTTGATGAATTGCTGAATTTGGTTTGCTAATATTATGTTGAGAATTTTTGTACCTATGTTCATTAGAGATATTGGTCTGTAATTTTCTGTCTTGGTGACATCTGTATCAGCTTTTGGTATCAGTGTAATATTAGCCTTAGAAAAAGTATGAGAGTTTCCTGTTCTTCAATATTTTGGGCAAGCTTGAGAAGAATAGGTGTTAATTCTTCTATGAATGTTTAGTACAACTCATTGGAGAACCATCTGGTCCTGGGCTTTTATTTTTTGGGAGGTCCTTGATTACTTCAATTTCTTTGCTTGTGATTTTTTTTTTCAGGTATTCCAATTCTTCTGGGTTCAATCTTGGCAGACTATACTTTTCTAGAAATCTGTCCATGTCTTCAAGGTTGTCCATTTTGGTGGTATAGAGCTGTTCATAGTAGTCCCTTAGGATGTTTTGAATTTCTGAGGTATCTGTTCATTTATGATTCTAGTTATGAGGGTTTTCTTCCTTTTTTTCTTTGTGATTTCAGTCAGTGTCTTGTCAATTTTGTTTTTTTTCAAAGAACCAGCTTTTGGTTTCACTGATCTTCTGGATTGTATTTTTGTTTCCTATTTTATTTCTGCTCAAATTTTGATTATTTTTTTTTCTTCTGCTGATTTTTGGCTTTAATTGTTCTTCTTTTCCTAGTTGTTTTAAATGTAGAGTTAAGTTGTTTATTTGTGATTTTTCTTGTTTCTTGAAATAGGTCTGGATTGCAATGAACTTTCCCCTTACTACCACTTTTGCTACATTCCATAGATTCTGGTACCTTGTGTCCTTATTCTCATTTATCTCTGAGTATTGTTTTAAGTTCCTCTTTGATTTCCTCTTTTACCCAAGAGTCCTTCAGGAGCATAGTGTTGAGTTTCCAATTGTTTGGGATCTTCCAGCTTTCTATTTTGTGTTTGATTTCCAGTTCTTGGACATTGTGATCAGAGAAGATGCTGGTTAGTTTTGTCCATAACATTTAGGGTGATTAATATATAGCTGCTTAGTGTAATTTATAAATTGTCTTTCATACATTGCTCCAGATGATGCCTTTGTTCTCTTTCTCTTCTTCAGTTGGGTGCAATTGTGTTTTGATTGATTTCACCTTTTGTATTCTTTGCTTTCTCTCTGGGCATGTATTTTGAGGTTACCCTGAAGTTAGCATTCACAGTTTTATGTTTACTACCTAATTTTATTTGAAAGCATATTAGTCTTACACTCTTTCTAACTCCACATTTTTGTTCTTTTCTCTTCCTCCCTGCTTTTAGTATTTGCTGTCACTGTTTTTCTGCATGGTTTCTTTATGCTTTATGGAACTTCCTTTAATATTTTTTGCAAAGTAGGTTTTTGTAGTGATGAACTCCTTTAACTTTTGCTTGTCAGAAAAGGGTTTTTCTTTAATCATTCCTTCTGTTCTGATTGATAATCTTTCTGGAGATAGCATACTAGATTAAAAATCCTTTTCTTTCAGCAACTTTGAATATATTATGCCATTCTTTTCTGGCTTGTAGATTTTTATTTGAGAAGTCTTCTGACAATCTTATGGGGTCTCCTCTGTATGTGACACATTTTTCTCTGGCTGCTTTTAGTAGTCTTTCTTTATTTTGTATTTTTGACATTTTGATAGTGATTTGTCTAGGTGTATTTTTGTTTGGTTTTCTTTTCTTTATTTATATTTATAATATTTATAATATTTATAATAATATTTATATTACTCTTTTATAAACTCACTTTGAGTTTTCTGGATCTGGAGACTTGCTTCATTTTCAAATTGGGGACGTTCTCATCTATTATTTCTTCAAATATGGTCTCTACCCCCTTTTCTCTCTCTTCCTCTGGGACCCCCATGATGCGAATGTTGTTCCTTTTGATGTTATCCCAGAGGTCTCGAATACTGTCCTCGATTCTTTGAATTTTTTAAACTCTTTGCTGGGTTGCTTGATTGAGTTCCTCTGTCCTATCTTCCAGATCACTGATTCTACTGGAAGCTTCATCCATCCTATTGTTGCGTCCCTCTATTTAGTTCTTTAATTCAGGCATAATATCTCTTACCTGTTTGATGTCTTGTTTAAATTCTTCTCTTTGCTTCCTGACATTCTCGTTTACTGCCTCTACTGATTTTGGATTCCCATGAGTATGTTAATCACCGTTACCCTAAATTCCTCTTCAGGTAATTTACATACATCTGTTGTATTCAGATTTTCCCCTGGGTTTTTGATTGGATCCATCATTTCACGTTTATTTCTCTGTGCTTTTGCTCTGTTCCACATTCTGCTAGTCTTTCTGAGGGCTCGGTTTCCCTGGCGTTTCCTAGGTTTGCCTTGTCCAGGATTGACAATCAGGCTGCAGTTCGCCTCTACCCACAAGGTGGCACTAGCAGGTAGTGTTGAGCCTTGGTACTGCCTTCTCACTTTAATTCAAGGGGTAGGGTATCTGATGGGTAGGATTTCCGGTTTTTGGGTATATGGTGGGCAGGATTTCTGCTTAGTAGATCCCAGGCTCTGGCGTGAAATGGTTGTGTGAGGGGTTTGATTTGACTGATTTCTGATTATGGCCTTGCCCAGTGCAATTTTACTGTGCAGGCTCCCCCTTAACCTGGTGAGCTGGCTCTCCTTTCACCTTCTCCCCAGTCATCCCTCTGTGGCTCTGTGCCTCAGCCCCACTGCGACCGCCTCTTGCTGACTCCACAGGTGGACCCGAGATTTCTAGCCTCCGCTCCACTGTGTATCCAGAGACTCCAGAGCCCTGTCCCAAATCCAGATCATCATCTTAGCTGAGAACCGCGCCCTCACCCACCGTTAGTCATCAGCCTATCCACCTCCAGCTGAAGTGCCAGTTGTTTCTTGGTGGTTTGTCCGAGGAAGATAGGTGATTTGGGGTTTTGGGGTGTTTTTGGTGTCTGTGGGGAGCAACCCGAAAGTGCATCCTATTGAGTCACCATCCGGAAGTCAATCTTCTATCCCTCTTTTTTTCCCTTAGCTGTTTTTGATTTATCAAATGAAAATCTTGCCATCAGATATGTGCACATTTCTCCTATTGGTTCTCCTTGCTCTCTTTCCTGTGTTCTTTGTCCTGTGATCTTATTGTTCTTCAAAGAGAAGCTCTTTTGTTTTCCACACCAGATTTTACTCACTTGTGGGTCAGTTCCCAGGTATGGGGATACCCGCTGAGGGGGCAAGCCCTTCAGTTACAGGAAGAGGATGTATATTATGGATCTCTTCCTGTGGACCACAGGGTCTCAGCCCCAGCCAGGGAACATGCTGAAAATGATTGATTCTTCCACGATTTATGAGGATATGTGTTCCTTCCCTTTGTGGAGATTCTGGATCCTGTTCTTTTTTAAAGGTTGTCATTTTTTAAATGGGTGTAGTTTTGTTATGTTTATGGAAAGAAGGTGAACTTGAAATACTACAATTTCGTGTCTTGGAATTACTTGATCTCAACTTTTAACCAAAAGTCCTGTTATCTATCAGGATATAGATAGTTGTTCATGTTTCATGAACACTGAGTGAAATTTATGATCTCACATAAGTTCAGAGAAAGACATATTTAGGACTTGTTAAATCAGGAGCACAATGACGCCATCAAGTGTTACTCATCAGTCTGTTCTACCATCTTTAATTTGTTAACTTTGTTCTTTGGGCCTGTCCCCTCATAGTCACCAGGTGACTTCCACAGCCTTAGGTATCACATTCTCTCAAAGCTGTATTCAGAGTTAGACAGGAAGAGAAGTCTCTATGTATGCTTTCAAAATGGGGGAAATTTTGTGTGTGTGTGTTAAATTATTAATCTTTATTATCTCCTTTGTTCACAATGCTACATTCATTTTTGGATATTGACATGTATTTCAATCTGTATTTCATACTATACTCTCCACCAGAGTTCCAGTGTCCTTTACCATCTTTGCCCCTCTTTCCTTCCTTCCTCCCTCTCAATCCCCTGGAAGTCATCATTTTGTGTTCTGAGAGTTTTTGCTGGGGTTTATTTATTTGTTTAATTTCATTATATTCCACAAAGGATTGAAACCATCCTGTACTTCTCTTTTGCTTTCTGACTTATATCACTTAATATGATCCCTTCCAGTTCCATCCAGATTGTTGTAAAGGGCACAATTTTATATTTTTTTAGTAACTGCATAGAATACCATTGAATATATAGACCACAGTTTCTTTACCCAGTCATCTGTTGTTTCTATGTCTTGGTTATTGTGAACTTTACTACTATGATCAAAGGAGTACAAATATTTTTTTTCTGATTAAAGATTTTGTAGCCATGGGATATATGCTCGAGTGTTATTGCTGGATCAAACAGTAGATCCATCTTTATTTGTTTGAGGAATATCCATACTGTTTTCCAAAGAGGTTGCACAATTTACATTCCCACCAAAAGTGTAGGAGGGCTACTTTTTCTTCACTCTCCTTCCAACAGCTGCTATTTCCAGTCTTTTTCATATAGGCTGTTCTTACTGGTGTGAGGTATTATCTCATTGCAGTTCTTATTTGCATTTCTCTAATGATGAGTGATGTAGGATATTTTTTCAGGTACCTGTAGGCCATCTGTGTGTTTTCTTTAGATAGGTGTCTCTTCAGTTCTTTTGCCCATTTTTGAGTGGATGATTTCCTTTTTTATTATTGAGGTGCATAAACTGTTTATATATTTTGGAGATTAAGCTCTTACCTGATGTATACTATGTGAATATCATCTCCAATTCCATGGGCAGAAGTTCTTCAATTTGATAAAAATCCCAGTTGCTTAGTGTTTTACTTTAGCTTCTTTTGCCAAGCTGTTCCTTCTCCAAAAATGTCTTTGAGGTTGAGGTCATGGAATGTTTTTCCCACATTGTCTTCTCAGTATTTTATGGCTTCAATTTGGGTCTTTGATTTGATCCGTCTTTTGTTAACTTTTGTGTATGACAATAATGAGTAATCTAGTTTTTCTAGTTTTTTTTTTTTTCCAGATGTCTTTCCAGTTTTCTCATCACCATTTGTTAGACAGACTTTCTTACTCCATTGTATGCTCTTGCCACCTTTGTTATAGATGAACTGTCCATATATATGTGGCTTTATTTCTGGGCTGTCAATATTATTCCACTGGTCAGTGTGTCTGTTTTTGTTCTGGTTCCAAACTGTTTTGATGATGATTTCTCTATATTATATTTTGACGTCAGGGGGTTTGATTCCCTCATTGTTCTTTTTTCCTCTTTATGTTAAGAGGAAAAGCTATGTTGCTTTGACTATTCAAGGCCTTTTGTTATTCTAGACAAACTTCAGTATTATTTGCTCCATTTCCTTAAAGAATGTCCCTGGGATTTTGATGAGAATTATAAATATGGGGGAAATCTTTTCCAGGATCTCCCACTAGTACACATTCTCTTATCCCATTGGCCAGACCTGGGTTAAGTACCTCTCCTAGATTGGCGTGACTGAATTAGTGAAATAAGAATCATCTGGTTGGCACTGTCAAGGCTCACTACCTATGCCTAGGAGATGCCTAGTAGCCCTGAGGGTCCCGGTGCAAGGAACAAGTGAGTGATGGCTAGTGGATAAGTAACAGTGTCATTCACAAGGCCAATTTCACATTGCAAACTTGGGTCTATGTTACCTAAAATATATAGGAGTTTTAGAGTCTTACTTTTCTCCAATGTGTTCTTTAGTTCCTTTTATGAGCTCAACACTTTCACATCTGCTTTTAAAACTACTGGCCATCTTGAGACAATGACTCTTTCTATAGTATTTATCATATGATTCAGTGTTGAATTATGTATTTAATAGTATTTTGGCATGTCCTGGTAGCTTAATGGTTAAGTCCACTGCATTTAAGTCCACATACAGACCAAGGACCTGGGTTCACAAACTGTGGCCAAGGGGAACAGAAATGAACAACTAAATAAGATAGTGTTTCTTCTTCCTCTCTCTTCTTGCCTGCCTATCTCTGTCTGCTCCCTTCATTCCTGCCTGTACCTTTCTTGAAAAAAAAAAAAAAGAATAGCTGGTTATCTTTGTATCTTAGTGCTGAACACAATGTGATAAGTACATTGTATAGAAAATGCTTTAAATAAATGTCTTCAGTTTTTATTTTGTTATATGTTCTATGGACTCTGGGAGATTGCTGGGGTTAGATTAACGAAGATCAGAGCGAGCTGTATTTCAAGAAAATCACTAAATTTTAATGATAAAGGATAAAAGAATAAATCAAGTGGTCAGGATTTCTGTTTGTCAAGTTTCACAGTACTATATTTGGTGTCATTCAGCAGAACTTATTTAAAGGAAGTGGTAATAGACTTAGCAACCTTAACTCAATAAATATGATTTTTACCCAGTTTTAGCAAGACTGCAAAGGTGAGACTGACCTGGGAACATAGTTGTTACAAGTGGTATCACTCAGGCATTCATTTATTAGTGGTCCTCCCTCATTTAATTGTCAAACTAATTAAAATCATGAAATGAAGCAAACTCTTAAAGTACAACCCTTATTCCCAGTTTCTTACTACCACACCTTTCCCATAAATAAGTAAATTTCCAGATGAGTATGAATATCTATTTGTTAATATATTTGATACAAAGACCTTCCAGTGAGAAACTTTCTTTTTGTAGAATGTATGGTTATGAGTTTCTGTAAGACCATGGTGGATGGATGAAAGTGGAATTTTATAGCAATGCAGAGATTTATTCTTCCATTTCTCTCGCCCACTGATGTGGTTACAAGATCTGCTGGGCCCCATTTAAATCCTGCATTTACTACCTGCTTGTTCTTCCAATGACCGGTAGCCCTGTGCTGTGGTGTTTTTGGTTTTGTCTTGTTCTTTTTCTTGAGACCAGAATCAGTCTGTCATGTTTTTTTCCCTTGTGATATTTTCTCCTTGATACTGTGAACTATTGACATGGAATCATTTAAATTGGACCCAGAGTCTCAAAAGGAACATGTTTTACCTCACTAGAAATCTGTGTTTGAGAAATTTCTGTGTCACCTAGTCACAATAGCATCTCAGCTTGTTAACTTTTTTTAAATATAATATATGTGACCTATTATAAGGAATTGACTCATGATAATGAAGGCTGAGAAGTTCCACCATTTGCCATTATAAGCTGGAGACCCAGGAGAGCCAGTGATATAGTCCCAGCTGTAAAACATTCAGAGCAAATTCTCTATTAGCCGGCCTTTTATTCTATTCAGGTAGCTAATGGGTTGAATTAGGTCCATCCACTTTGGGGAGCTAATCTGCTTTATTCAGTCTACCTATTCAAAGGTAGTTTCATCAGGAAAGGCTGTTATAGACATACCCAGAATAGTGTCTAACCAAATATTTGGGCACCCTCTGTTCTAGTCACAGTAACACATAAAATTAGCATACCTTTCAGCTTTATTTTTTTCAAAGTTGATTTGCTACTCAGGAGCCTTTCTATTATGGTATAAATTTTGGAATGAGATTATAAGTTTCTATAAAAGCTTTCCAGATGGCATTAAATCTGTAGGTCAATTTTGGGGAAAAAAATAACATTTTAACAATATTAAGTCTTCTGACCCATGAACAAGGTAGCTCTTCAATTTGTGGAGACTTTATATTTCTTTATAAGTATTTTGTAGTTTTCAGTGTATGTGTTTGTCACATCTGGTAGGTTTATCCCAAAGCTTATCATGCTTTTGGTACTATTTAAGTAGTATTTAAAAAATTTGATTTCTGATTTCACAAGTACATGAAAATCCAATTAATTTTATACATCGATCTTGTGTTCTTCAAGCATTTTAACTCATTTATTAGTTTTAATAGTTTTTTTCAATAGAATCCATAATGATTCCTATATAAACAATCATGATATTTGCAGATTAAGGTGGCTTTTCACTTTTTCTTTTTCAGTATGAGTGACTTTTATTTCTTTTCTTGACTGATTAAATTGTCCATCCCCCCAGGGCAATATTGAAAAAATTATTGAGAATGGACCTCTTTGCCTTATCTCTGTAAGCATTTGTTCTTTCACCATTTGGATATGTTTTTTGTAGATGTTCTTTATCTGTGGAATTTCTCTTTTGTTTCAAGTTGGCTGTTTTTATGAGGAGTTGATGTTGAATTTTGTTATACTATTTCTGCATCTGTTGAGTTGATCCTGTTACTTTTTTGTTTTTTTGCTTTGTTAACATGGTGAATACCAATGATCACTTTCTGAGTGTTAAACTAATTCTTCATTCTTGGGATAACTTTCCTAGTTAAGATGTATTACACATTTTATATATTGTTGCATTCAATTTGCTGAAGATATTTTTTCATTTAGATAGCTTTGATTTTCAGAATAATATGTTTAGATGTGCAGGTTGACTTTGTATCAAATTCAGGCTGTTAACTTTGGGAAGTGGAGGGTGGGAGTTTTCACTGACAGTAAGAGGGTTATTCATTTCTTATGTCTTTTTTCTTTTCAGAGTCATATTAATGAGAGCTTGCAGACAAAAATCCTGTTTCCTACTTGAATAGATTTGTAGTAGATCAGTGTACTTTATCACATGAAGGAAATACTTCACTGACTGGTTTGGAATTGTCCTGTGTTGCATGAATAGTGCTGATCAGGTTTAAATAGACTATGCAGTTGAGAAACACAAAACCTTATGATTTGCCTATACCCTCTGTGGGCACAAAGTCAAAATAGGGATGGCAGGATAAGGGGGATCATTATGCCTTTAAGCAGATGGTCTCCTATTTCCTTTAAAGAGGTAGAGACAGCTGATGAGCTACCAGCTGAAAGCAAGAATGTCTTGATTAAGGGGATGAGAAAAGAAACATAGAGGAAAATGGAGATGTGGTCATCAGGAACTCCTCAGGAGCTTATATTGTGAGCTAGTATCTCAGAGGGATGCCTCAGACCAGATAGTCATGAATGAGAAGTTGGAAGTTTTTTGCCCTGTCTTTGAGTTGTGGCCCATGCTTTATCCATCTTTCTGTTCTCCATTGTTTACTGAGGATAGCTTTTGAAGCAGAAAACCTTTGATAAATGCCTTTGGTATTTGCATCACAGGAACATTAGTGGTGAGCACTATGTATTCATTCTAGCTATTTTATGGTCTCTGTTGTCTCTTTGGTTACTAAGGGTATAACTTAGATTGATTAGATGCTGGTCTCCTTTCTTCTTTACTGCTCTAATTCATTATAAAGCCTTTTCTACTCTCTTAAATGGAGGACTCCTCTTTAGGTTTGTACAGTTTTTTTTTTGTAAATAAATGCTTTCTAAAGTTCTAAACTAAAAAAAAAATGTGATTATTAGTGGGAAGGGTGATGGTGGACCAGTGCCGGAGAACACTGAGGGATGTTTCTTCCCTCTCTTTCGGTCTCTCTTTCTCTCTCTGTCTGTGTCTTGCGTTCATGCACACACACACACCACCAGACGTAGTTTGAGCAGGGTTATCTTTCACTTTGGTTTGGGCAGGGTCCCTGGACCTCTATAGATTTCTTTTCTTTTTTTCTAAACCATTTTATTAGATACAGAAACAAAACACAGTTTTTTCATCTCTTTACCACCATTCTTCCATTAAATTACTATATAAATTGCAGTTTAACTGCTTTGATTTAGATTTGGGTCAGAAACCACATAGACCATTCAAGTTTGCTCACAGTTTAAATGAACCGTTACTTTTGGTGTGATGAGAAGTCACATTTGTTTAAGTCAAATAAAGCTTCCTGGAGATTTTATGACTGACCTGAGTGCCCAGCCTCAGTTGTAGTGCATGTGGATGAACCAACAAGTGAAAACTTTGTGACAGGAAATACTGGAGGGAACCAAGGACTTCAAGATGGATGATCCTTTTATGTTTTTAGTTTAGAGTCTATTCTTCCCTTGACTGTTGATTGTATTGAGGGCATAGCTATAAGTCAAGAAGCCATACTTCTATTTTCCACTTTTACTCTTGTTCTCTTCCCTTAATGCATATTCCATGCTGAATTTTCTATGTCACTGTGCAGATTTATATAAAGTGCTAATGTATTTTGAATTCTTTAGGTTTTATGCCCAATTATTTTCCTGAAATTTTCAAGATTTGGATAGTTGGCCCACGTGAGTCAGGCACATGACAATGGGAAATTTCAGTAGGTAAGATTGGTTCACTTAAATAGTGTTGATATAATTGACTGTTCACCTACAAACAAATCTAAACTCCCTAGTTCATTTCACACTCAAAAGTAACTTCCATATGACACACACACACACACACACACACACACACAGAGTAAAACTGCAAAAAGAATAGGAACAAAACTAGGAGAATGTATTCAGAAACTTGGGAGCCCTAAAGTGAGATATATGGTCTGGTCTAGGAGTCATAAAGGAGACGATGAGGAAAGAGCTTTGCTGGAAAATTAAATTTTTTCCCTGTGATATAAAGCACTCTTAAATAAAAACAAAAGACAGTCATAGACTGAGAGAAGTAATTGCCACAAATCACCAGGTAGAATTCTCTTTCATATCTATAATACACCAGTTTAAAGTTGATTTAAAAAAGGATAAGCCATTCTATAATAAAATAGATGTCTCACAAGGTAGTGCTTGCAAGTGGCCTATGAGTAGATGTGCATATACTCAGGGAAATGAAATTAAAATAGAGGCCATTATTTCTTCCATTTGATTGGCAAAAAGCATAAACGAGTAATACCTTCTGTTCACTGATGTAGGAAAATGGTCACTGTCATATGCTGACTGAGGGATGTATGAGATTTCTGTAATCTTTTTCTAAATCAGCTGTATGGAGTACAATTTAAAATGGTTGTGCCTTCTAAATCAGCAATTCCATTTTTAGGAAGCTTCCTTATACAAATAAAAATGTTAACATATAGCACAAGGAGATATTTCTAAGGATTGTGTTGCTGGCCCCCCACAGATAAAACTTTAAGTATCTCTGTTAGATGGGGACTCACAGATTCCAGTTTCAGTTTCACAGCTTGTAGACTTGATGTCTACTTAAAGTCTCCCAAACAGATGTTCTCCCTTAAACCTGACTTTAGGTCACTTTGGCTGGCTGGCTGGCTCTTTATCACTGAGAACCCATCTTGGATGTTAGCTCTTGTAAGACATCTTTCCTATTTCTTGCTCCCAGAATCCCAAGCAAAAATAGATGCCTCTTACATGGGCTGCTGTTAGCAACTGGAGCATCTCTTTCATCACATTACTGAACTCGGTTCAGATGTCTTATTTACCTGTTGAGCCAGAAGGAACTTCAGTGCAGAGCCATCTTAATTTCTTTTGACTCTAATATTTATAAAGAATCTTGTATGTGATAAACTCATACTTTTTATTTTTAAATCAGCTTTATTGCAGTTGAATTTGCATGCTAATAGGATTTATCAATTTTAAGTGTATCATTTAATTAGTTTTGACAGTTATACAGAATCAGGTAACCACCATGAGGATCATGATAGAGAACATTTCTTTTGCCTATAAGACTTCTCTTGTGTCCACTTGTGGTCAATTCCATCTCCCCACTAAACTCCATCTCCCTTCCTCATCTGCTTCTGTCCTTGTAGTTTCCACTTTTCTAGAATTCATACAAATGAAATCATATTATGTAGTCTTCTGTACCTGACTTCTTAGAATAATGCTTTTGAGATTCATCTGCATTGCTGCATTTGTCATTGCTTCATAATGTTTTGTGGCTGAGTAGGATTCCATTTTATAGATATGCTGCTTTGTTTATCTGTTATCCAGTTGATGGACATTTGCTTTTTATTTCCCGAGTGGGTATTTTGAGTAAAACTTCTATGAATATTCACATACAAATCTTTGTGTAGACGTATGTTTTTATTTTTCCTTGGTAAATTTTTGGGATGGTTTTGCTGGTGCATATGGTAAGTATATATTTATAAGAAATTGCCAGATTCTACAGCGATTACACTATTTCACATTTCAGAAGTTTATGAGTTTTAGTTGCTCCCCATTCTCAACACTACTTGATATTGTCAATATTTTTAATTTTAGCTATTTAAATTGGTGTGTAGTATAATCTCATTTTGATTTTGATATTCATTTCTCTAATGATTAATGACTTTGAGTACCTTTTCATGTGCTTATTTTTGATGAAGTGGATGTTCATATATTTTGCCCATTAAAATTAAAATGGTCACCTTATTTTCAAGATGTAATAGTTCTTCATATGTTCAGTATACAAGGTGTTTTTAGATAATATTGATTTACAAAACAATGTAAATTTTAGTTGGGCGGGTTCACTCTTCATCAAGTACATGATAGCACATCATACCACCACCAAATTTCTAATAATGCCCCAACACTGTCCACTGGACCCCTACTTCCTTTTTCTTACATCCCCCCACCCTTTCCCCCTCTGCTAATCTAACTTCTGTTGTCAATGTCCAATGACTAGTTCTTGTTTTGTCTCTTCCATTGCTTTGTTTCTTTATATTTCACATATAAGTGAGATCATTTGGTATTTCTCTTTTTCTTTCTGACTTATCTCAGTATGATTCCCTTTAGTTTCATCCATATTGTTGAAAATGACAAGATTTCTTCTTTTTTTTTTTTTTAATAGCTGAGTTGTCTATTGTGTACCTATACAATATCATCTTTATTCATCTATAGATGGGCCCTTAGGTTGTTTTTATTTCTTGGTTATTATAAATAATGCTTAAATGAACATAGGAGTACATAGATCTTTTCAAATTAGTGTTTTCATATTCTTCTCATAGGTACCTAGAAGTGGAATTGCTGGATCATACAGTAGTATTTTTAACTTTTTGAAGAATCTTGATACCAAACTGGCTGCGCCAATTTAAATTTCCACCAACAGTGTGGAAGGATTCCCTTTTCTCAATACCTGGCCAATACTTTCTATTTCTATTCTTTTTTAATATAGACCATTTTCACAGGTGAGAAGTGATATATTACTGTAATATTGATTTGCATTTCTCTAATATTTGATGATGAGCATATTTTCATGTGCCTGTTGGCCATCCTTATGGAGAAGTATCTATTCAGATCTTCTGTCCATTTTGTGATTCAATTGGATTGTTGTTTAGTTGTATGAATTCTTTATATATATATAAACACACATATATGTATGTGTGTACGTATATACATGTATATGGTATTAACCCCTTGTTAGAGTATTATATGCAAATCTCTTCTTCTATGTAGGTGACTGTTGTGTCATCTGATGATAGTTTCTTTTGTGGTGAGGAAGGCTTTAGTGTGATGTATGTTTTTAGGTATTTTAAAAAATTTATTCTTATTTTGTTTATTACAGTATCTTTGATTTTACACATTTAAATAAGCTCATTATAAGTTTCCCATATGTGCACTTTCCCCACTCCACAGATATATGTCAACACACCTGCCCTCCATCGGATCAAATGTTTTTCACCATTGTTCAGTGTTGCTGGCTGTCACTTGTCCCACCCTCTCATCCCATTCCCTGTTGGTAATCTCAGTTCTATTGCAAGTGTCCAAGGGTTGGTTTTGTTTCATCTGTTCCTTCGTTTTGTCTATTTACGTTCCACCTTTGAGTGAGGTCATCTTGTATCTATCCTTCTTTTTTTGACTTATTTCAGTTAGCATAATCCCCTCTAGGTCCCTACATGCTGATTTAAATGACAGGAGTTCATCTCTTCTAAGGGCTATGTGGTATTCCTTTGCGTAGATATACCAAACTTCTTTATCCGTTCATCTGATTTGGGGCACTTAGGTAGTTTCCAGTTCTTAGCTATAGTGAACAGGGCTGCAGTAAACATGAGGGGTGCAGTAAACATGAGGGAACATAAATCTCAGTGAATAAATATTTCTGCATCTTTCAAATAAACACCCAGAAGTGGAATTGTGGGATCATGTGGGATTTCCATCTTTAAGTTTTTGAGGAATTTCTATACTCTATACTATTTTCCATAGGGATTGCACCAATATGCACTCCCACCAATAGTGTAAAAGTGTTCCCTTATCTCTACATCCTCACCAACATTTGTTGTTTCCAGACTTTTGGATAATAGTCTCTCAGGTGTAAGGTGATATATCTCATTGTTGCTTTGATTTACATTTCCCTGATAGGTAGGGAGTAGGAACATCCTTTCACATTCCTTTGGCTATCCGTATTTTCTCTTTGAAAAATATGTCTCTGCAATTCCTCTTCCCATTTTTGATTGGATTGCGTGTTTTTCTGTTACTGAGTTTTATGAGTTTTTGTGTATTGTATTTTAAGCTCTTGTCAGGAATAGGAAATGCAAATATATTCTCCCAGTTAGTAGGTTGTCCTTTTGTTTGGGTGATGTTTTCTTTCACAGTGAGAAGCTTTGTCGCTTGATGTAGTCCCAGTTGTTTATTTTTCTTTTCGTTTCCCTTGATGCTAGAGTTGAGTCCCCAGAGACCTCTCTACAACTGATGTCATGGAATGTGTTTCCTATTTGCCTTCCAAGAATTTCATGGTTTCTTCTCTTACATCCAAGCGCTTAGTCTATTTTGTGTAAATTTTTGTTAGTAGTGTTAGAGAGTGGTCTAGCTTCATTCTTTAGAATGTGGCTGTCCAGTTTCCCCAACACCACTTGCTGAAGAGACTTTCCTTTCTCCAGTGTATGTTTTTGGCTCCTTTGTCATAGGTTAACTGAATATGTGTAAGTGAGTTAGTTTCTGGTCATTCTATTTTATTCCACTGATTTGTGCCTTTGTTATTATTCTAGTACCATACTGTTGTCTACTTTGTTGGCATATTTTGTATTTCTGTGGTATCTTTTATAATTTTTCCTACTTCATTTCTGATTATAGTTGTAGGAGTTTTCTTGTTTTTTATTCTTTGTAAGTCTAGCCAGTGGTTTGTCAATTTTGTTTGTTTTTTCAAAGAAACAACTTTTGATTTTATTTATTGATCTTTTGGGGTATTTTCGTTTTCTACTTCATTTATTTATGCTCAGATTTTTATAATTTCCTTTCTTCTACTGATTTTTAGCTCTAATTATTCTCTCTCTAGTTGTTTCAAATCAGGGTTAGATTGCTTATTTGTGATTTTTTAATATTTGCCGTCTTACTCTTTTTAAGTGGGTTTTTCTTTATGCTTTATAGAGCAATCTTTGGTATTTTTTATAGAGCTGGTTTTGTGATGATGAAGTTCCTTTAACTGTTCTTATCCTGTTCTTTAGTCCCTATATGGACTTCTTTTTTTTTTTTTTCAGCTATTCTTCATGTCTTTGATATCTTGCTTCATTTCTTCTTTCTTTTTTGTTGTTCTCTTTTTTCCTCTATTATTTTCTTGATTTCTAGGAATCTATTTATCACTATTTCCCTAAATTCATCTTCAGATAGCTTGCATACATCTATTGTGTTCAAATTTTCCCCTGGGCTTTTTTTAATTGAATCCATCATTTTGCTGTATTTCTCTGTGCCTTTCTCTGTTTGGTATTTTGTTTATGTTTCTATTAAGTTTCCCTCTATTGATATAGATGGTATCCCCAGCCTTGGTCGAGTATAGACTTGTATCCAATAAGCCTTGGTCTTGATTTGAACACTGAAATTCTTTTGTTTTTAGTGTCACCACTGGTTGGATTTTTTTTTTTTTCTGGATCCTCTGTTGGGTCCTAAGAGTTCAACCTTGGGGTTGGAGTTTGTGTAGAGGATACAGAGCCTTCTCACAGCATCCCATCTCTGACCACCTTCTTGTTGGTTCAGTCAGCAATCAGGCTGCATTTTCACCTCCACCCACTTAATGGCGCTATAGTACAGTTTCTCCCTCTGGGAGACTCTTCTTCCTTTAAGTCTGGGCATAGGATTTCTGGTGCGCCGGTCCTATGGCTCAGGTACAATATGGTGGGAGGGATTAGGGGTGGGGGATTCACCTAGCTGTTTTCTGGATATGGTGATGTCTAGTGTAATTTTCTCACCAGGCTTCTTGTTCAGACCACTGGAGCACTGGTCTTTCTTCCACTCTGTACCAAGGCCCTCTCCCCCAGCTCCGTGTTCCAGTCCTCCTTGGGCCGACTCTGCTGTTTTTGCGATTCCTGGGAGACTGGGTTCTTCCCACAGTTCCACTCTTTCTGCAAGGGTCCAATCCCGAATCTTCAGTGTATCTCTGAACCCTGACTCTTTTTCTACTCTTGGGATCATTACTTCTGTGCCTCTATAGCCTCTGTGCCTGCTTTTCCTTGGTGATTTATTTTTCTTTTCTGGAGAGTAGGTGAATTCCTAGTTTCTCTGTGGGTAGTCTCGCTGTGAGTAGACTCAGTGTGAGTGTTGCTCCTGTTAGGTCACAGTCTTTACTCAAATTTTCAGTCCCCATTCATTTACTTTCATTTATTTCTCTTGCTATTGGAGTGGAGTCCCCTATAAGGCCAGTGTCATAGAACTTAATTACCTATGTTTTCTTCTATGTATTTTATGGTTTCTGATATTACATCTGAGTTTCTAATTCATTTTTAATTAATTTCTATGTATGATGGTAGAATGATCTAGTTTTTGTCTTTTCCAAAGTGGCTGTCCAGTTTTTCCAATGTTATTTGATTCAATTATTTGAAAAGTCATTTCTTTCTCCACTGTATATTCTTGGCTTCTTTGTTGTAAATTCACTGGAAAACCCTCCCCACCAACTGTGTGCATTTATTTCCCTGGTATCAATTCTATTCCACTGATCTGTGTGTCTGTTAGTATTCCAATACCATATTGTTTTGGTTACTATCATTCATGTTTTTTTTTTGTGTGTGTGTCCTAGGAATTTTATCTAACCCAAGACTGCAATGATTTTTCTCCTGAATTTTCTTCTTTGAATTTCATACTTTAAGTCATATTTAACCCTTTGATTCGTTTCAAGTCAATATTTTGTTTGCCTGTGTAATCAGTGAACATGGCCATATGAACCTATAGCTATTTCTGTGGGAACATTTTTATAATTTCAATATTTTAAAAATATATAGGAATAGTAAGATTATCTGTTTCATGTCATATGTGTTTTCATAACTTAGTCTTTCAGGAAATATTACCACTTTACCTAACTTCTCAAATGTATTGGCATAAATTATTCATATACCCATTTATTATCTTTTTTATATCTGCTTAATTCACTTGTTTCTTCTCTGTTTACTGATTATATGTATTATAATGTACACAATTGACTATATATGAATGATTTATGGCTATAGGCTGAAAAATTTATTAATATTTTCAAAGAACTAGTTTTGGTTTGTGATTTTCAATATTTTCCCTTTTTTTTCAGTTTCATTGATTTGTGCTCTTTTACTTTATGTTTCATTTCTTCATTTATTTTGTGCTTCATTTACTAATATTTTTAAGTTACTTAGTGTGAAATTTTAAATCACTGAGTTGCCACTTTACTATAATAAGAATTTTTTTTTTAAGAGGGAGGAAGGCAGATAGGAGCAAAGGCAGGCAGGCAGAAAGGAAAGGAGAGAAGGGAAAGCATTTTTATTTATTTGCTTTATTCATTTTCCCCCTGTTCCTACGTCTTGAACCTCGGTTCCTAGAAGTTATAGGTTTATACCCCAGCTACTGACTCAGCTGCCTGGATCAACAGAGTATATCTCTAATAAGAATTTCAAGCTTAAAATGTTCTTTTCAGTATCATGTGAACTTTGTTCTACAACACTTAATAGAATGTTTTTTTTTTTAATTTTTACTCAGTTCAAAATACTTTGTAACCATTTCTCTTATGATTTCTCTTTTGACCCGTGAGTTCTTCAGTCATATTTAGTTATATATAGAATTTTACTGATACCTTTCAGCTAATGATTTCTAGTTGAATACTCTTGGACTTGGTCCATATTTTACATTATTTCAGGGTTCTTAATTTTATTCAAATTTATTTTATGTCCCAGAATGCAGTTTATCTTGGTAATTTTCTATATATAGTTGAAATGAATGTATCTTTTGCTGTTGATCAGTGTAGTGTGTTTTAAATGTCATTTAGGTCAAGATGTTTGATAGTGTTAAGATCTATATATTTTTAATTTTTGTGACTACATTCAGTTACTGGGAGAGTAGTGTTAAACATGTGAGTATCATGTTTGTTTGCTTTTCTTCTTTGACTCTATAAGCTTTACTACATGTGTATTTGAAGCTCTGTTATTTGGTATATACACATTTAAGATTGTTAGGTCTTCTTGATGAATTATTCTGTTAATATGATGAAATGTCATCTTTATCCCTGGTAATATATACTGTTTTGAAATCTACCATGCCTGGTATGAATATAGTAACTTCAGATTTTTTTTTCAGACCATTATTTGTAATGAACATAGATGAATGAGTCTAATAGACCTGTTTTTAAGTGGGGTTTCTTTATATAGCATCTTTTAGCATTTTTTTAAAATAACTGGTTTTGTGGTGATAAATTCCCTTAACTTTTCCTTATCAGAAAAGCTTTTTATCATTCCTTAAGTTCTGAATGATAATCTCACAGAATATAGTATTATAGGTTGAAAATTCTTTTCTTTCAGTCTTTTGAATATATCATGCCATTCCCTCCTGGCCTTTTTCATTTGAGAAATCTACTGACAAGCTTATGAGGACTCCTTTGTATGTGACTTGTTTTTCTCTGGATGCTTTTAAGATTCTTTCTTTATCTTATATTTTGTACATTTTAATGACAATGTGTCTACGTGTAGGTCTGCTTGGGTTTCTTTTATCAGGGACTCGGAGCTTCCTGGGTCTGGAGGCTAATTTCATTCTTCAGGTTAAGAAAGTTCTCAGCTATTATCTCTTCAAATACAGTTTCTGCCCCGCTTTTTCCTCTCTTCTCTTTCTGGGACCCTTATAAAGCGAATGTCGTTTCTTTTGACGTTATCCTATAGGTCTCAGATGTTGTCTTCATTTCTTTGCATTCTCTTATCTCTTTCCTGGTCTGTCTGAGTATATTCCTCTGCCCCATCTTCCAGCTCAGTGATTCTACTGGAGGGTTCATCCATCTTACTTTTGAGTCTCTCTATTGAATTCTTAGACAAATTATTGTGTTCTTTATTTCTTTGACATTTGTTTTGAGCTGCTTCATTTCTTCTCTCTCTTTTTTGTTCTCTTTTTCTGCCTCTATTGTTTTCTAGATTTCCATGAGGGTGTTTGTCACTGTTGTCCTAAATCTACCCTCAGATAGTTTGTAGACATCTGTTGCATTCAGATTTTCCCCTGGATTTTTGATTGGATCCAAACATTTGTTTCTGTTTCTGTGGATTAGGTTTTTCTTCAGTGATGGTCTTGTGTAGGCCTTGACTGGTGCTGGGTAAGCTTGGGTCTTGGTTTGGGCACTGGGTTTGAGTTTTGTGGTGTCACCTCTGGTTGGATTTGTTGAAGTTCTTATGTAGGCCCTCTGTTGCTGCCCAACAGTTTAGTCTATGGGGTTGGAGTTTGTGTGGAGGATGCAGAGCCTTTCCCTGGCATCCCAGTTCCCAACCCCAGTAATCAACTTGCTGTTTACTCACAATTGGCAATCAGACTGCAGTTTCTCCTACACCCACAAGGTGTCGCTAGTGGGTAGCATTGATGGTTTACTTCTCTGGGAGAGTCTCTTCTCTCTTTAAGACTAAGGATGGGATTTCTGGTTGGCGCGATTTCCGGTGGGTGGGTCCTGCAGCTCCAGGGCATATGTCCATTCCCCTTGTTGCCTTCTGGTTATGGCAACGCTCAGCATAATTTTCTCACTAGGCCTCCTCTTCAAACAACTGGAGCACGGGTTCCTCTTCTGCTCTGTACCTAGACCCTCTCTCCCAGCTCTGGGCCCAGGTCCCCATGGGTGGGCTCTCCACTGCTTTTGTAATTTCTGGGAGGGCCGGTTCCTACCACAATTCCATTCCCTCTGCCTTGGCTGGAATCCTGAGTCTGAGTTTTGTGTGTAGCTCTGCACCCAGACGTCTTCACCTACCCTGTGTTGTCATGATTGCTGCTGTGTGTATAGCATCTGTTTTCCTCGGTATTTTTTTTTCTGGAAAATAGGTGGATTTCTAGTTGCTCTGTGGAGAGGAGGTGAGTCTCGCTCCTACCAGGTCGCTGTCTTGGTCAGAAGCTTCAGCTTTCTTTTGACTAGTAATAGCATGGTATATATTTTTTTCCACCCATTTATTTATTTACTTATTTTTTCAAGGAAAGATACAGGCAGGAATGAAGGCAAGTGGGCAAGCAGGTAGGAAGAGAGAGAAGGAAGAAGTATTTATTAAATCTATTTTAGTTGTTCATTTGTTTTTTATCCTGATCTTTGGTCTTAAACCAGGGTCCTTCAGATGTATGTGTACTATATCAGCCAAAGGTCTCAAACTTAACTGCTAAGCCACTAGGGCACACCTCAGCCCATTTACTTTTCATTTTTCTATATCTTTAAATTTAAGATGATGTTTTAATAGGTAGCATATAGTTGGATCTTGCATATCAATACAGTCTGACTACTGTCAGCTATTTAGGCTTTTTATATATGCATATGTTTTCAAGAGAAAATGGTAGAGGACTATAATTCCAAAGATAGAGCAGATGGATCTCAATATAGGAATGTTTTGTTCATTGTGAGATAATTTTATCCAAATCTCTAAAAATTGATTTAGGATTAATT
This sequence comes from Solenodon paradoxus, assembly GCA_004363575.1. Lineage (NCBI taxonomy): Eukaryota > Metazoa > Chordata > Mammalia > Eulipotyphla > Solenodontidae > Solenodon > Solenodon paradoxus. Next base: position 52,117 of record RJWH01002956.1, read on the forward strand.
ATCTCTAGGAAGGCCTCTCTGGAAGGATCTCATCTTACATTATTATCGTACAATGATATTGTTTATAAGGTAGCATATAGTTAAAATAATAAAAAGCAATCTACATACTTGGAAAAGGTTTCCTGTTGTTAAATCACATCGAGTGAAAATGGTTTGAGTTCTTGGGGGAAAAAATGTGAATAGGAGAGGGAAGTGGTAAGAAGTCCTATTTTTGAAAGAGAAATTTCCATATTATAAAAGCAATACATATGTAGTACTCATATTTTAAATGCTCATACTCATATAAAAATACGCCATACACCCTTGAACCAAAATTGTTATTACTTTGAAATATGTCCCTCTATTTTTCAAACATTGATAATTTTTAAAATGAAGTCTTTCTTAAATTATCTTTTTTTCCTAAAAGCTAATACTTATTATCCCTATTTTTTAATTTAATCAAATATAATTTAACATTTATCACTGTTTAAATGTTAAGCTAGCCTCTTTGAAGAGAAGTGGCGTGGTGGTAAGTATTTTGTTGTGCTTGTACAGTTAAAATTGCAATGTGTACTTTGTGACTTAGGACAGAGGGGTTTTTATTCTCTTTTGGGTCAGTCCACGGGCTTTGGCTGCCTTCCAAAGAGGCGAAAATTAAAATAATTGAGCTCTAAGAAGTAGAGTAGTATTAGTTGTTAGCTATGGTATATGATGAAAATTGGGATGGGGTAATTTTTTTTTTTTTGGTGAGAATAGATGTTCTTTTTATATTAGTGGATTTAGCGTAGAATACTTTTTTAAAAATGATCCCTTTAAATGGTTTGTCCCATCTCTGATTCATGAGTGCTGAAAATGCTGTTTCTCTATTCCTCCCATAGAGGATGTCTATGCTTTGAAGTATCCATGTAATTTCCCAGTGATTTTGAAATAACCAGTTTGTTTTCCTCTCCTTCAATGTGAGTTGTAGTGTTCAATGAAATAATGTGTTCAGTGCTGTAATTTCTTTGACCTTTATTTGAGACATCTTAAATACTGACTTTTACATTTTGTTATTAAAGACTTTATGTATTCACCAGGTATTTCCTAGCATTTCTTCAGTGTGAGACTCAATCTTCCTTGAGATTGCATTCTCTTTGCATGTACCCAAGAAGGTACCACCAGTGCTGTAATGTACAAAGTAAATCTCTGTGAAGGGTAAACCATCTATAGTAGCAAGTAAGCTGAATTTTGATGGATTGTTAGTATTTTATGGATGAGGGTCAAGGTTCCTGTCTTCTCTTTGGAAGGATCATCTTGAATTGTCAACTGGAAGACTTAGGTATTTAACTGTACAAAGTTAAATATACTAATCTGTCACTACTCCAGAGGTCTCTTCTGCTATTAGGATTTCTTCTACCAAAGTCATGTGGTAGTTTTCTAATTAAAATGTTTTCCCTCAGAATTCTTTTTAAACATCATATTTAAAACTGTTCTAGCAAGTAGACTGGCAATTCTGGATTCCTGAAAATCACTGAGTCACTGCAACTGTCTTATTCTGACTAGTAGAATGATTATGCCTCAAAAATACATTCTTCTTTCCTCCCATTGCCTGTGATGGGCCTTTCATATGTTCTGATTGACTTAGTGTATCTGCCTTATTGCATCCAAAAGCATACATGCTAAGTTTAGCTTATGACTTTAAGAATAAAATATTCTCAGAATCATTTTTTTATAGTGTATAAGTAGTTTGGATTTTATATGTCAATGTTAAAGCATAAGATTAAAGTCATCTATCCTGGAACTGATAAATACTTCTTTGAACTTTGTCATAACTGCTTCAGCTGAAAGGATTTAATGATTATTTTAACTTGGTTAGTCAAAGTTTAAACCATTGTTTAAAGTGGTAAGTGATATGCTTGGATAACTTAAATAAAGCATCAGCTGCTTAGAAATATACTGCCTGCCTCCAGGAATCCAGCCCTGCAGTATATAGGAAGGCTAAACACAATTTTAGTTGGATCACTCATAGGATAACTGTTCCTTTGATTTTTTTTTAATCAAGCTGAACAAAGGCAGTTTTGGGGCTATCTTTGATTTAAAGATACCTTGTAAAAATAGCAGGAAAAATGTTATTTTTAAAATACTACTCTGTATTTTAGGCAGAATGGAATAAGCACTTTCCTTCCTTTCCCACTTAATGCAACTACAAAACACAGACAGAATGCATGGAGAAAGTATTTAAGGACTCTGAAAAGCTTGACAGGTACATTGGAGAAGACCAGAATGTAAAGTACTCACTTGGAATCTACCATCTGGTTCTCCTGTCGTTTGGCCCCAGAAAGAGGTGCAGCTGTGAAAGTACAGTAGGTAGGCTGGAGAGCTCAAAAGGAGCCCCAGGATATGGAATATTTTAGGGCGATCTGAGAAATAATAATGGGTGAAAAATTTCCAAATTTGGCAAGAGACATAAACTTACAGATTCAAGGAGTTTTAGTAAATCCCAGCAAGAAATTCATAGGCACATAATCAAAATCCTGAAAACTAAGGATAAAAACAATATTTGAAAATAGAAACAAATCATTACCTGTATAGAAGAATAGTGATCCAGTGACATTGGGTTTTATCTTGGAAATTATGGAAGCCATAAGTGGCACAGCATTTTTAAAGTACTGAAAGAAGTCAACTCAAAATTCTGTATATGGCAAAAAAAAAAAAAAAAAAAAAATCCCCACCAGTTTTCATAAATGAAAGTAAAACAAATGCATTCTCAGGTGAGCAAAAAGTCAAAAATTTCACATTAGTAGACCTGTACTACATAAAAGCTAAAGGAAGTTGTTTGGACAGAAGGGAAATGATACCACAAAGAATATTAGAATGTCAGGAATGAAGGAAGAACAATAGAAGTGCTAGTTATCTGGCTAAATATAATAGACTATTCTTGAGTTGTTTAAAATATGCTTCATGATTGAAGACAACAATAATAGCATTTGAGAGAGTTTTCAGTATCTGCAGATGTACTATTTAAGAGTATTATAACTTAAGGGGAGCAGGTAAAGGGACCTCTTTGGGCCTAAGCTTTGTACATTTCACTTAAAATGGTAACATATTGATTCTAAGTAGACTCCAAAAAGATGTTTATTTTGTTATCCCTAGAGTAATCATTTAAGTAAATAAAGATATAGTAAAAAGCACAGTAAATTAACATGGAGTACTAGAATAGGTTTAAATAATGAAAAAGAAGGCAGGAATGAGGCAATAGCAATGGAAAACGGAATAGAAAGCAAATAATTAAAAGGTCAAAACTACAAACATCAATAATTATCTTAAATATAAACAGTATAAGCAAAACAAAAATTATATTATTAGATTTGAAAAGTAAACAACTGTATACTGTATGTAAGAAATTGACTTTAAAAATCATATATAGGAAGGTTAAAATACCCACTTCTGGGTATTTATTGCAGAGAAATAAAAATTAATTCTCAAATGATAACCTAAATGCATATGCTTGTTGTATCACTGTAGTAGCCAAAAAGTGTGCATATGCAATAGAATGGAGTGCTACACATAAGAAAAAGAAGAAATTATTGATAGATGCATCAATTTATATGAATCTCAGATGTGTTATTTTGAGCCTACTTAAAAATTAAATAATATGATTTCATTTATGTGAAAGTACTGAAAAAATAAAATCTGAGTGTTAGAAAGCAGATCAGTGGTCATGAGAACTTTGATGAGGAGAGTAAGACTAAAGGATAACTGAGGACTTTTTTGGGGCGACAGAATTGTTCTGTATTTTGTGGCAATGGTTACTTGTACTTATACTAGTAGCATTATACACTAAAAGGTCAGTTTTATTGTATGACAGATTTTTTTTTTTAAAAGCTGACTATAGTTTGAGAGATTTGGCTCAGGAATATGGTAGAATACTCTTGTGGATGTAATTCTTTTTATAGGGGAGTCACTCTAAAGTGTGAATTGTGTTACAGACTTGAGACCTCACTAAGCAGAGCCCAGAAATACCACCCTCCCACACACAATGTTTAGATGAAAATAATTAAGAAAGTAGTTGGAATTTCTTAGACACAGGAAGTTCTTAGACATAGGGCTTCTTAATTAAAAAGAAAATGAGAGAGGGCCTCATCATGCTGTGGGAGGCAGGAAATCCTGTGAGCAAAGTGAGACACTAGGAAGTTCTTTTTGTGGGCGACTTGGATTATATTGTTTTTAGTGGTTTCCTGAAATAAAGTTTATTTCCATTACCCCAAACCTTCAGTGAAAGTTGGCCACATCTCTCAGAGAAAAATTATGAAAAAATGCCAGAGCAGGTCAGAGTATAGCAACAGGAGGCAATATGTCAACTAAGGTGAGGTTCAGTGGGAAAGAGAGATTAGGGTTAGGGCTGAAAGTGAGGATGTAGAATCCACAGAATGACAGGAAAAATGCTGGATTTCCCCAGTATGGGTCTGTCTTTTGTTTTCTTCTATTAAAGAAAATTAAGTAGACAATTTGCAGTTTGGGGAAAGTCATAAAGGTTTTTGCTTTTTTGTTTTAGAGAGAGGATGGGCCAAGGAGGCAGAAGCATTTTTTTAAAGAAAGGAAGTACCTTTATTTGTTTTGTTTCACTGCCCCACCTGAAGCCCAGGTAGTAGATCCAGGTCCTGGGACCTGTACCCCAGCTGCCAGCTTAGGACCTGAGCCACCAGTGCACACCATGATGAAAGTTTGATGCCTTCGTCATATCAACTATTGACTATTTACTTTATTACAATTTTATTAGTTGAAATTCTATTACCAAATGTCAGTCGCTAATTTTTTATATTCTATATTCTTTTTATCCTATTTGGTCATATTAATTGCAACTATTGGATATATTGTTCATGTGAACAGACAATGAGAAGGAGTAAGTTTCCCATGATGGATAACTGAACTATTTACTTCACTTTTTTTTTTTAAGGAAAGTTGCAGGTAGGAACGAAAGTGAGAGAGGAGGAAGAAAGCACTTTATCCTATTTAGTTGTTCATCTTGGTTGTTCGCCTGGGGTCTGGAACGCAAACCCGGATCCCTGGGATGTATGTGGATTGCTATGGTCAAAGGTGGCTGACCGAACTGCTACTTCACCAGCACAACCCTCATTGTTACTTTTACTGTTATAAAATTTGTCTAGTCTTTTTTTCAAGTGAGTATAATGGGTTCCATCACTCCTCATTTGCAAAGCTTGGTCAAATTACATCATTTCCTGAGCTGACGTAATCTTGTCTTAAATTGTTGTTGCAAGGATTTATCATGCATCTCTGTTACTACTCATAGAAAGTTTAATGTCAAATTAACTATAACTTGAAAATACTTAAAAAGTTATGATGCTTTCAAAAGTCAAGTAGAAATAATAATTTAAATCCATTACTCTAAACAGTAGTTCTCTGTTCTGCCTTCTTACTGCAGCTCAAAGTTGATAACATTGCTGAAGTCTTAACATATGTTGCTATGATAGGATCAGAGGGAAAATACATTTTTCTTCTCAAAAAGTGCCAAATATTTCTTCAACATGGTTGTTTTAAGTCATAGTTGAGATTCTTTTATGATCTGCAAAATATGGCATCTCATCGTGACGGAATGCATCAAAAGAAACTGCGAGTGAAAATGTGCACTTGGTTGTTCATGTTCCCAAGTGGGGCAGGGTGTGTTCAGGGAGAGGTGTGAATGAAGTATTCATCGTGTATTGGCCTAACCTAGGAAGTTGATTCTAGAGCCATTGTAATGTCACTGTAAATGATCCCCAATCAGAATCAAATTAGCTTAGTTTTCTGGCTAGAAGAAAATAAGCTGGATTTGGTAAACAGGCAGTTAAATTCTCCACAATTTTTGCATTACTTAACAATAATACTTCTGCCTTTGGGACTGCAGGTTTTGTTGTGATGATGATAGTTCAGTGTCTGTTTTGGTAGCTGATATGTTATAGGACAGAAATTAGTTCATTTAGGGTTTGACCAGACAGGGAAAAAGATAATGGAAGGTGTAGTGCCCTTTTGAGGCTACTCAGCTATGGTAAACACATTGAAGAGAGATGTTTTTGACAGATTTTAAGGAAAGCTCATAGGTGGTATATCAGATAGAGAATGCCCTGTCAGACAGTGGAGAGACTTATATGTGTCACGTGAGGCCATATGCTAATAGCCAGGTGGGAAAGGCTGATGTTTGACTTAGGGAGTCAGGTTTCAGGTGGCAGGCTTCAATCATAGCTGAGGTATCAGACCAGTTACCCAGGTCCACGAGAGCATAACTGCCCATATACTGAAACTGTGGTATGAGCTGGATTTTTGGTTAGAGTAGTAGAGTCTGAGTCACAGAGGCTACTTGGTCCCTTATATTTTTCCAAAGTAAAGACAGGACTGGTTTTTAAAAATCAATATTTATTGAGGTAATTTTGCTTTACAAAATAATATAAATCCAGAAGTGCAGGTTACCCCTTCCTTAGATACATGACAACACACTCTGCCTACCACCAAAATACCAGAAGTTCTTCATTATTGTTCATTGGACCCTGCCACCACTTAGCCACCCCCCACCCTTCATTCCCTACTGGTTACCTCAGTTCTGTTGCTAATATTGAAGGGTTGTTTTTTTTGTTTAATCCATTCATTTGTTTGGTTTCTTTATACTCCACACGAGTGAAACTGTTTGATATTTGTCCTCTACTTAACTTCTTTCACTTAACATAATCCTCTCTAGTTCTATCTATGTTGTCGCGAATGACAGAATTTCACCTAAAAACCTGTGTAGTATTCCATTATGTATGTATACGACATCTTTATCCACTCATCTGATGATGGGCACGCTGGTAGTTTCCAGTTCTTGGCTATTGTAAACAATGCTTCAGTAAACATGTGGGTGCATCTATCTCTGTCAATTAGTGTGTTTGTGACTTTTGGGTAAAAATCCAGATGTGGGATAGTGGGATGGAGTTGGATTTTCATTCTAATTTTTTTGAGGAAATCTCCATACTGCTTTCTATAAGGGTTGCACCAATTTGCACTCCCACCAACAGCCTAAAAGTATTCCCTTTTCTCTACATCCTTGCCAGCATTTGTTGTTTCCAGACTTCTGAATGTAGCCAATCTCACAGTTGTAAGGTGATATCTTATTGCTGTTTTGATTTGTATTTCCTTAATAACAAGTGGGGAAGAACATCTTTTCATATGTCTGTTGGCCATCAAGAGGACTGTTTTTAGTGTATGGGGCAAGGCTGAGCTGGGGAGTAGAGTCTAACGTGAATAGAGGTTAAAGAAGATGGACAATGGAAACATCTTTTGGGAGATTTTTCTGATATGAGCATATTAACTGCTTAATTAAAAAAATATTTTTAATTGCTATATTTACACAAAATGTGTCTAAGTCAAATAGCAGTTCCCTGCCTCCTCTATCCTGATCCTTGAGTCTCATTCCCAGAGGCTATCCTTTCAATTCTTTCAGCTTTTTGGTATTTACCTTCATATTTTGAAATACCTGTTTATAATATTATTTTTTGAAATATTGGACAAAATCTGGAGACTTCACACTGGAAAAGATTGGGATTTTTTTGTATTCTTTGTCTATTCTTTCTTCTTCCTCACTCCCACACACTCATCCTTTCCCCAAAACTGTTGACCCTTAAACAATGCAGATTTAAATTTCGGGGCTCCACTTATACCTGCATTTTTTTCTATCTGTGAAGTCCATATTCATGGGTTTAACCAAGTGAATATGTCAGCTGTTTTAACCAATCTTTGTTGAAGGGTCAACTGTAAATTATTTTTTAAATGAATTTTAGGTTAAATTTTTAAACATGAGTTATGTTAATTAGGTTATTATAACTTTATGTATCACAAATGCTCTCTTTTCTTTTGCATACTAACCTATATGTTCTCTGACAGAACTGTAAAACTCATAATAATATAAAGCCCATCAGGTAATATTTCATTTTTCATTCTTGGAGATATCCCTCTAACTTTGCTTTATAGCTATGTTGGAGACATTTTTCATCTCTTCTTATATATAGAATGGCTTTTTCTTTGTTCCTATTCTTCCTTGTTTTGGAGATTTAAAAAAATTTTTTTTCTGAGAAATGCAGCATGAGAGAAAATATTCTGAGAACTTTTTATACCAGAAAATTTGTCTCCACCTCTACCGCATCACATTTATTTCATAGTTGGATGTGTATGGAATTCTCAGTTGGAAGTATTTTCCTTTCTAATCATGAAGGCACTGATTATCTTTTCTAGTTTTCAGTGTTGGTTCTGAGAAATCTGATGTTCTGATCGGTGTTCTACTACATATAAATTGTTCCCCTTCTAGAAGCTTCTAGAGTCTTCCTTGGTGTTCTGAAATTTCAAGATGAAGTGTTCTGAAGTAGACTTTTTATTAGTTATTATTCTGAGCACTTAATAGTTTCTTTCCATGTGAAAGTTATGAGAAATGTAGTTTTTCTTTGAAATTTTCTAACCTGTGTTTTCTCCAATGTCTTTTAGACCTCTTATCTTTCAGATGTTAGACCTTTTGGAATAATTCCCTACTTTATCCCTCCCCACTCTGTTTTGTTCTTTGCCTTTTTTTCTATTTTCTAGACAACTTCAAATTTGCAGTCTTACTTTTAAAATTTTTGCTTTTGTATTTATGCTGCCTTATTTGGATTTTCCAAGATAGTTTTTTGTTTGCTTCTGAATGTTTGAATGCTCCTTACTTATGTTATTTAGTAATATGCCTCTTTCCTGCTCACATCTGGGACTGTTTTGTTCAATATCCCCAAATAGTAAATCTTTAGAGTAGCCTCAAGAACATGAAGAATATCTGGGACGTGTGTGGTAGGCCTGTGTGGTACCCAGTGTAGACAGAATCGAAATTGATAGCTTTCAGAAACATAAAACTTATAATCTGCATAAATGTACAAATTTAGTGATTCTTATAAAGAATCAAAACTGCCTAGGAAGTAATTCTGTATAATTTGTTTCTTCAGAGCTGTGCATTTTCTTCTGCTTGGTCTCTTTCAGAGCAAATTGGAGCCTTGGCAGATCAGCGCATTGTCCATGTGGCATGTGGCGAGTCCCACAGTTTGGCCCTTAGTGACCAAGGTCAGCTGTTTTCTTGGGGTGCTGGGAGTGATGGTCAACTAGGACTCATGACTACTGAGGATTCGGTAGCAGTGCCCAGGTAAGAATGTCTTACGTGGAACCCAAGTTCTCAAATGTTAGTTGTAAGTGTTATTTCCTGCTGCTGCTTTCTTAGACTTCTTGTTTTAATTCTTCATTCAGTTGCTGTTTTCCTTGTGCACTGCTATGCATTATACTGTTAGATTTATCACAAAAATTATAATTATTTATAGAAATATCTTTCTCTAATTCAGAAATGTGCATTTTTTAAGATCTCTATTTTTGTAGTTTAGTTGCTAGCAAAGTGCTTGGAACTCGATAAATTTTTAAATTAAAAATGTATCTTTTCACATGCTAGACTTATTAACCTTAAACTTAAAATTACAAGTTTAAATTGACTACTCAATTAAGCACTGTAAATTAGAATCACCAGGTTGACATGATACTTGAGTGACAGGCCAAATTATCTTAAGCATTATGAGCAACAATGAACAAACATCTAATAAATATACATAAATTTTTAATGCAAAAATACTAATAAAATGGTTTTAAGTCTCTTAAATATTTACTAATTCCAAATCTTAGATGATTTAGCTAACTATCAAACAAAAGCTTCACCACTAAGAAAACATACAAATTAATGAAGTGATATTCAGGTAGACTTTTCGGAGGTGGTGGCTCCATTTACTGAGGTATGTCAGTGAGCAGAACCCACTGTTTATTTCCCTCATTTAAGTCTTATTCCTTTATACTATAAATTTACAGCAAAGCTCTGTTGTAGTACTTGTCACATTATTTGTTTATTTCATGTCTATTTTTAGTACAAAGCTTAAAACTCTTAATGACAGGATAACTGGGTTATTCATTTTAACATCACCATTGCCAAGGATGTCCAGCACATCTATTGCTTAGCAAAAGTTAATTTAATAAGTGACCTTTCCTTCCCTGTCCAATTATTGTCCCATTTAAAGGACAATATATTTTTCTTTTTCTTCCTTTTATGCCCTTCTTAGATTTTTGTCTCTTTAATCAAAAGCTGTTTTAAGGAAAAGAGAAACATGGAGGTAAATGTGATTTGATTCACTCCTGATTTAGAACAGGTAATGTCTTAGATTCATTTCTTCTAAAAATCAATGTAAATTTTGGGGAAGAGAGAGTGGTAGTTAAGAAAAAAAAGAGTACTGCATTTTAATTAAATTGTGTATAATATTAGAGAAAAGATTTATAACATTAACGATAAAAGTATTTCATTTGTTAATGACCAAAGACTTAAGCAAAGACTTTAAGAGGCATTTAATTTCTAAAAATTAAGTAATCTATGTTATAGTAGCAATGTAGCCTTTATTTACTCATATCTAAATTATGGATAACTTGAGACTTTGGTTTCGGTGTAGTTTATAACAGTTGAAATCAATTCATTAATTCATAATTTAGTATTATGGAAAGTAATATGACTTTGAAGTCAAATGGCCTCACATTTTAATACTAAATTTATTACATAGAAGGTAGATGACTTTGGCACATTTTTAATTTATATAAACCTCAGTTTCCTAACTTAAAAATGGAATTAGGTATTATGTACCTTATGAAGTTATAAGTGAACAGATAAAGTACAGTATGTACTTCAAGGGTATGTGTGTGTGTATATATATATATATATACATATATATATACATATATATGTATATATATATATATATATATATATATATATATATATAACACATACATACACCCCTCTCCGCCTCAAAGGTCTAATTTTCCTATTATATCTTTGTCTTTTTCACCTGGTTGTTTTCTGTAACTGTGCTTGTGAAGGATATGACTAAGGGAATGGTGATCTATGAAGGGATAACTGCCAGGAAAAGGGGCTCCTGCTGTATAAAACTTCTGAAACATGGGCAGTAATTTGTTTTCCAACTTAGAAAAAAATAATGGGATTCTGCAAATATTTGATGCATGTAACAACTTGGATAATTGCTCAGGGAATAATATAAGTGGAAAAAAAACCCCAAAAGGCTACCTATTATGATTCCATTTATACAACATTCTTGAAGTGACAGCATTTTAGAAACAGAGGACATATTAGTGGTTACCAGCAGTTAGAAATAAGGGAAGAATGGTTATTAGAGTATAACACAGGGAATATTTGTGGTGTTGGAACCTTTAAATATTTTGACTGTTTTTGATGAGTGCATGAAACTATATAGGTGATAAAATTAAAAACACAGAAATGAGTACAAGTAAAATAGAAAATATAAACAATATGGGTAGGTTGTATTAATGTTGATATCCTGGTCATGATATTACACTATTTTTTTTTTTTTTAAGGGAATTTGCAGGCAAGAATGAAGGCAAGTAGGCAGGTAGGAAGGAAGGGAGAGGAAGAAGAAGCATCTTTATTTATTTTTATTTAGTTGTTCGTATTGGTTGTTTCCCCTGCCCCTAGCCCAGGACTCAAACCCAAGGATATGAGGCTTGCTCCTTTAGAGGCGACTGATTTAACAATTGCTCCAGCAGGGCGTGCCGATATTCTATTCCTTTCTTCACTGTCACCAGTGGGAAAAGTGGAACAAATTCTACAAAGGACTTATCTGTGTTATTTCTTAAAAATGCATGAGGCTCTCAATAAAAAATAGTTGTGTTTTATTTGCTGCTAAATGCATACATGAACTCTGTTTTTTTTTTTTTTTAAGGAAAGGTGCAGACAGGAATGAAGGCAAGTGGACGGGCAGACAGGCAGGAAGAGAGAGGAGAAAGAAGCACTTTATTTATTTAATTTATTGGTACATATTGGTTGTTAATCCAACCCCAGGTCTTGAACCTGGATCCTTGGGATGTATGTAGATTGCGCCCAACCTCTACTCTACCAGGGCGAATTCTATTTTAACTTATTTTTCAATCGAGAAAATAAAGCACTGAAAAAACAGAATTTACCTATCACTCTAAATAATCCCCTTCTCTTCCACTGGAGATTTGTCTTCTATAATACTCCTGAGGCTATGTCTGTCTGACTACTTTGTTCCCATGGCATACATATAACGAAGAACATGGAAACTCGTGAACGATTGAAATAGAGAGCAGGGAATATTCTCAGGTTGCTCAACTCTGTTGGGCGACTGTTAACACTTTCCATTTAGTTTGTTTTTTCATTTAAATTCTCACCACAACCCTTTGAAATAGGTGTTGTTCTTATCTTTGTTGTTCCCATGAGTTAACAGAGAAGTGAGGTTTGAAATGTTAGCACATCATCTTCTTTTTTACTGTACTAAGGAATTGGAGTTTGGGATCCCTTCCCCCATGGGGGGACCCCCCCCCAATTTAATTGTAAAATACATGATACAAAGCTTACCATCTTGTCATTTTATGTGTACAGTTTAGTAGTGTTAAGTGTATTCACGTTGTGTAACCATTCTCCAGAACTTTGTTATCCTGTAAAACTAAACTCTGTACTCACCAAATAACTCCTGATTTCTCCTCTCCCTAATAATTGGCAACCACTATTTGACTTTCTATTTGAATTAATTTGACTGTTCTATCTCATATCAGTGGAATTAATATAGCATTTTGTCATTTTTGTGGCTGATATATTTTACGTAACAATGTCCTCAAACCTGATCCATGTTGTAGTATGTTAGAATTTCATTTCTTTTTAAGGCTGTTTATTGTTCTGTTGTATGTTTATAACAAATTTTCGCAATCCATTCATCTGTTAATGGACACTTCGGTTGCGTCCACCTTTTGGCCACTGTAAATAATGCTGCTGTGAACATGGGTATACAAATATCTCTTTGGGATCCTGCTTTCAGTTCTTTTGAATGTATACCCAGAAGTAGAATTGCTGCATCATGATGTCCTTGTTTTGAAAGTCATTTAGACAAGCCATTTTTTTAGAGAGCTCTCTTCTGTAGCTTCTTCCTTTTGTCCATGAATTGGAGACAAGGTAGGAATTAATAGAAGGTCATGATAATGGATTTAACTGTGAAAGTTGTTTTTTGTTTTTTTTTTTAAATCTAAAAAGCAGAAGGGTAGTGAAAAACCTTATAGAAATATGTCATTACATATTTGATTTTTTAAATCTTTTAGGAAGATGATGCTATTTATTGCACCTCTTTTACTTAGTTGACAATATTACCATTGCTTGCGAATGCTCTTTTTAATAAGAAAGCTTCTTCTATTTTAGATTAATACAAAAACTGAACCAACAGACAATACTACAAGTTTCCTGTGGCAACTGGCATTGCTTGGCTCTTGCAGCTGGTAATGTAACATTAAATATATGCTAATGTTATGTTAATTTTGAAACCGTTTCTCTTTATAAAATTTTTTTGGTTTGTGATATTATATTATTGTAAACCTCTAATTACCTGGTTAAGATCTATATTTTCCCATAGGACAGTGGACAGTGCTCAACCTTGTGTAACTTGCACTTTTCTCAGGGTATGAATGACAACAAAGGTGGCCATCGTTACTGCACCAACTCTCTAAGGGGAAGATGAGCAGGAAACAGCACTGAACCTAAGTGTTCTTTAGCCTACAGAAGATTAGCTTTTCTTAGCTGCAGCCTGCTATTGAGCTTCAACCCACTGTCAAGCTGTATTCCTCTGTGAAACTCCCAAATGAAAAAGGAGTTAGAGAACCCTCAGGAAGTCAATAACACTGTATTCTGTGTTAGAATAAATTTGAGGGGTAGTTTGAACTCACATGTTCTGCTCAGTGTTCTGTGATCTGGTCCTAGTCATATGGACATAATGAGTCCTGGGTTCCATCATCTTGGTGTGATCAGAACTAGTTCAACTTGTTTAGTGGGGCTAACCTGGTAATTGACATATTCAAAACTGAATTAACTTAAATATATAAATTTTTCTTTGCATAAATGTTCATAACCTTTGAAGGGTAGTAAGACTCAACTTTTCTCTCTGTTATGACAAGGGGTAGTTTTTATTTTGGCAGTCTTTACAGCATGAGGTATTGTTGCTCCCTTGCTCTTAGGTGGTTTGTGAGTATGTGTGGGGGCATATATATTATATGACCAAATTATTTGGGGGAATGGAGCGTCTATCATTTCTAGTAATACCAGTTATCCTGTTTTTATTTCAGATGGTCAGTTCTTCACATGGGGAAAGAACAACCATGGGCAGCTGGGCCTGGGGAAGGAGTTCCCCTCCCAAACCAGTCCGCAGAGGGTGAGGTCCCTGGAGGGAGTCCCACTGGCTCAAGTGGCTGCTGGAGGGGCTCACAGCTTTGCCCTATCTCTCTCAGGAGCTGTATTTGGCTGGGGGATGAATAATGCAGGGCAGCTAGGGCTTAGTGATGAAGAAGGTAGGTATAATCTGCATAAATACTTTTTAAATTAAAAAACATTCATTTGTTTAACACATGCTTTCTTTTTGTTATTGAGGTAACATTGATTAACAACACAATGTAAGTTTTAGGTGTGCAGGTTTACTTTTCATCAAATACATGATAGCACACTATGCCCACCTCCAGTTTTCTAATAATTCTCCACCTCTGTTTTGTTTTCTGTTCTTTTGCTTTGTTCCTTTGTATTCCATATATGAGTGAGACCAATGTGTATTTGACTTTCTTCTGACGTATTTCATGTAGCATAGTCACTTTGAGATCCATCTATGTTTTCGAAATATCAAGATTTTAAATTTTCATTATTTTTTAATAGCTGAGTAGTATTCCATGCCACATCTTCTTCAGACATCTGTTGGTAGGCTCTTAGGTTGCTTTCTAGTTCTTGGCTATTTTAAATAGTGCTGCTATGGACATAGAGGTGAATATATCTCTTTTGAATTAGTATTTTCATTTTCTTCAGATAAACACCTAGAAGTGGAATTGCTAGAAAATAGGATAGTTCTAATTTTTAACTTTTTAAATAATTATCATAGTTTTCCAAAGTGACTGGACTAATTACATTACAACAAAAGTGTACAAGCTTTCCTTTTCTTTCTTTTTTTATATAATTTATTGCAGTAGCATTTAATTTTACAAATTAAACTCATTCGTAGTTCCCAGTAAATTCATTTTCCCCATTCCTCAGCTATATGTCAACACACCCTGTACTCCACCAAATCTCCAAGTCTTATTCACTATTGTTCAGTGGGCTCCACCATCACTCCCCACTCTCCCATCCCATTCCATATTGGTAACCTCAGTTCTGATGTAGTGTCCAAGGATTGGTTTTGTTTCATCTGTTCCTTTGTTTTGTCTGTTCACATTTTCCCTATTAGTGAGATCATCTGGTATCGTTCTTTCTTTTGACTTATTTCACTTAGCATAATCCCCTCTAGATCGTTCATGTTTATTTAAATGACAGGATTTCATCTCTAATGACTATAGTATTCCATTGTGTATGTATATCACATCTGCTTTATCCATTAATCTGACATTGAGCACTTAGGGAGTTTCCAGTTCTTAGCTACAGTGAATAGGGCTGCAATAAACATGGGGATGCATAAATCTCTGCAAATGAGAGTTTTTGTATCTTTTGGGTAGACACCCAGAAGTGGGATGGTGGGATCATAAGGGATTTCTAGCTTCAACTTTTTGAGGAATCTCTGCTATTTTCCATCGGGGTTGCACCAGTTTATACTCTCAGCAGTGTAAAAGTGTTCCCTTGTCTAGCCAACATTTGTTAGATAACAGCCAGTCTCTCAGGGGTAAAGTGATATCTCTTATTTTTGTTTTGATTTGCATTTCCCTGATAGCCAGAGAGTAGGAATGTCTTTTCATGTGCCTTTTGGCCATCTGTATGTCCTCTTCAGAAAAGTGTCTCTGCAATTCCTCTTCCTATTTTTTTATTGGATTGCCTGATTCTCTGTGACTTTATAAGTTCTTTGTATATTGTGCACATTTAGTCCTAGTCAGAAATATGGAACACAAATATCTTCTTCCAGTTAGTAGGTTGTCTTTTTGTTTTGATGATGTTTTCTTTTGCTGTGAAAAAGGTTTTCAGTTTGATGTAGTCCCAGTAGTTTATTATTTCTTTTTGTTTCCCTTGATTCTAGAGTTGAGTTCCTAAAGACCTCTCTAAGGCTAATGTCATAGAATATCTTTCTATGTTTTCTTCCAAGAATTTTCTGGTTTTATGTCCAAGTCCCTAGTCCATTTTGAGTTAGTTTTTGTGGATAGTGTTAGAGAGTGGTCTAGTTTTATTCTTTTGCATGTGGCCATCCAGTTTTTGCAGCACCATTTACTGTTGCTTTTTGGCTCCTTTGTCATAGATTAACTGACTATATGTGTATGAGTCGGTTTCTGGTGATTCAGTTCAATTCTACTGATATGTGCCTTTGTATTATTCTGTTACCATACTGTTTTGATCACAATCACCTTTGTAGTATAGCTCATGGACTGGAAGTGTAATCCCTTTAGATTCATTCTTTTTTCTCATAATTGCTTTGGCTATTTGGGATCTTTTGTTATTCCATAAATGTTTTAAGAATATTTTTTGGTTCCTGGAAATTAACCAATGAGATTTTAATTGGGTTGTTTTAAATCTGTATGTTGCTTTGATAAGATGATCATTTTAACAAAGTTGATTCTTTCCAATCATGAACATGGGATGTATTTCCATCTCTTTGTATCCTTTTCTATTTCTTTTAAAAAGGACTTGTAGTTTTCACTGTATATATCTTTCACCTTCTTTGTTAAATATATGCTAAGATACTTAATTCTTTTTACTTCTATTTTACATAGTGTGGTTTTCTTGATTTCATTCTCTTCTAATGTGTTATTTGCATATAAAATTGCAACAGATTTTCATGCATTGATTTTGTAACCAGCCACTTTACTGTATTCATTGATTAGTTCTGTAGTTTTTTGACAAGAAATTTTAGAGTTTACAGTATATATAATCATATCATTTGCAAATAATGGTAGTTTTACTTCCTTTCCAATTTGAATTCCTTTTATTTCTTTTTCTTGCCTAATTGATCTGGCTAAGACCCTCCAGTAAGATGTTAAATAGCAGTAGTGTGAGTGGACAGCCTTGCCTTGTTCCTGAACTTAGAGCAGATGCTTTCATTTTTTTTTTTTGCCATTGACTATGATTTGACTGTAGTTTTATTGTATATGATCTTTATTATATTGTGGTATGTATCTTCTATCCCCATTTTATACAGGGTTTTTATCATAAATGGGTGTTGGATCTTATGTACGGTTTCTCTACATCTGTTGATATGATCATATTGTATTTCTGCTTGCTGGTGTTGCTAAAGTGTATACATTAATAGATTTATGTATATTAAACCATCCTTATATCCCTAGGATAAATCCCACTTGGTTATAATGGGTGATCTTTTTGATACATTGTTGGATTTAGTTTGCTAATATTTTATTGAGAATTTTTGCATCTGTGTTCATTAAGATATTGGTCTGTAATTTTCTCTCTTGATGATGTCTCTTATCAGCTTTTGGTATCAGTGTAATGTTAGCCTAATAAAAAGTATTTGGGAATGATCACTGTCCTTCAGTATTTTGAAAGAGTTTGAGAATAATAGGTATTAATTTTTCCCTGAAGATTTGGTAAAAAAAAAGTTATCTTGTCCTGAGCTTTTATTTTTAAGGAGACTTTTGATGATTACCTCTTCAATTTCTTTGCTTATGATTGTTCTGCTCAGACTTTCTAATTCTTCCAGGTGCAGTGTTGGTAGACTGTACTCTTTAAAAAATATGTCCAGGTCCTCAAGATGGTCCACTTTGTTGTCATAGAGTTCTTTGTAGTAATCTCTTATGATTACTTATTTCTGTGGTGTCTGTTGTAACTTTTCCCCTTTCATTTCTGATTCTGGTTATGAGAGTTTTCTCTCTCTTTATTGTTTGGCCAATGCTTTGTCAATTTTGTTTATTTTTTTCGAGGAACCAACTTTTAGTTTCATTGATCTGGTTTGTCTTTTTGTTTTCTTTTTTTTTTTTTATCCTGCTTGAATATTTAATTTCCTTTCTTTGGTGATTTTTGACCTTAATTCTTCTTTCTCTAGTGGCTTTAAGTGTAAGGTTTGATTGTTTATTTGTGATTTTTTCTGTTTCTTGATGTAGACCTGGATTACAATGAGCTTCCTAATTAGCACTATTTTTGTTGCATTCTGTAACTTCTGGTAGCTCCTGTTTTCATTCTCATTATTCTCTAAATATTTTTAAGTTCCTCTTTGATTTTCTCTTTCACCCAAGAGTCACTCAGAAGCATATTGTTTATTCTTCAATAATTTGGCATCTTCCAGCTTTCTTTTTGTGATTAATTTCTACTTTCAAGTCATTATGTTCAGTGAAGATACTTGATATAATTTTAATCTTTGTAAATTTGTTGAAACATGTTTTGTGTCCCATATATGATCTATTCTTGAGAATATTCCATGTGCACTGAGAAGACAGTGAAATCTGTAGTCATAGGATGAAGTGTTTGGTATATGTCTATTAGACCTCACTGTTCCAAATGGTCATTTAAAGCTGCTATCTCCCTGTTAAACTTCTGCCTGGTTGATCTGTCCATTGTTGTAAGTGGGATATTGAAGTTTCCTACTATCATTGTATTGCGTCGATGTCTCTCGTCATTTCTATTTACACGTAGTATATTCTGTTGCTCCTTCATTTGGCGCATAAATGTTAATAAGCATTATGTCTTCTGCTGAATTGACTCCTTAGATCATTATATAATGTCCATCTCTGTCTTTTGTTATGCTTTTTAGTTGGAAGTCTGTTTTATCCTATATAAGTATGGCTGTTCCTACTTTTTAAAAATTGCTATTTGACCATAGGATTGTCTTCCAAACATTGACTTTGAGCCTTTGTATATCTTTCGAAAGAAGGTGAAATTCCTGAATCCAGAGAAAGTTGGCTCATGCTTTTTAATTCATTTGGTCACTCTGTGTTGTTAACTGGTGAGTTCTATCCATTAACATTGAGGGGATTATTAATGTATAGCTATTTATTGTCATTTTGTAATGTGTCTTCTGTGTGTTTTTCCACACAGTGCCTTTGTTTTTTTTCTTTCTCTTCTTAGATGGGTTGTGTGTAGTTATGTTTTGATTGATTTCCCTTTTTGTTTTCTGCATTGCTTTTTTCCTGGAGATTTTGAGGTTACCCTGAAGTTAGCATTAACAATTCTATGTTTATTTCCTATTTTTATTTAAAAGCAGATTAGTCTTTCACTAATTCTAACTATCATATTTTCATTCTCTCCTGCTTCCCACTTTTAATATTTTGCTATCTTACTGTTTCTAAATGGGTTTTCTTTGCATTTTATAGAGTATCCTTTATTATTTTTATAGAGTTGGTTTTGTGTGGATGAATTCCTTTAACTTTTGCTTATCTGAAAAGCTTTTTATCATTCCTTCAGTTCTGAATGATAATCTCACAGGTTATAGTATCCTAGGATGAAAATCTGTTTCTTTCAGCACTTTGAATATATCATGTCACTTCCTTTTGTACTGTAGCAATTCGGTTGAGAAATCTGTTGACTACATTATGGCAACTCTTTTGTATGTGACTTGTTTTTCTCTAGCTGCTTTTATGAATATTTATCTTGTATTTTTGACATTTTGATGATAATATGTTTAGGTGTAGGTCTATTTGGATTTCTTTTATTGGAAACTCTTTGAGCTTCCTGAGTCTAGATTCTTGATTTATTCCTCAAGTTAGGGAAAATCTCAGCTATCATTTCTTCAAACACATTTTCTGCCCCTTTTTTCTCTCTTCTCTTTCTGGGACCCCTGTGATGCAAATGCTGTTTCTTTTGATGTTATCCCATAGGGCTTGAATGCTGTCTTCATTTCTTTTCATTCTTTTTTCTTTTTGCTGGTTTGTTTGAGTTCATTTCTCTGCACTGTCTTCTGATATCACAGATTGTATTGGAGGATTCCTTTATCTTACTCTTGAGTCCCTGTATGGAGTTCCTTTTTTCAGCTATTGTATTGTTCATGTCTTTGATAGCTTGCTTCATTTCTTCTTTCTATGTTGTTCTCTTTTCTTCCTCTATTGTTTTCTTGATTTCCATGAGTGTGTTTATCAGTATTGCCCTAAATTCATCCTCAGATAGGTTGAGTACATCTGTTGTATTCATGTTTTCCCCTGGGGTTTTAATTGGATCCATCATTTTGTATATGTGTCTGTGTTTTTGTTCTATGTGACATTCTGTTTGTTTCTGTGGCATAGGCTTCTCTGCATTTGATGGCCTTGTATAAAATAAACCTGGATCTTGGTTTCAACACTGGGAATTCTTGAGTTTTGTGGCATCACCACTAGTTGAATTTGTTGAATTTCTTATGTGGACCCTATTTGGGGCCCGGGACTTTAGCTTATGGGGTTGAAGTTTGTGTGGGATATGAGGAGCCTTCCCCTTGCATCCCAGATCCCAACGGTAATGACCACCTTGCCCTTCACCCACAAGTGGCAATCAGGCTTCTGTTCCACCTCTATCCACAGGGTGGTACTAGTGGGTAGTATTTTAGGTTCCTCCCTCCTTGGAGATTTCTTACTCCTTTAAGCCTAGATGCAGAATTTCTGGTGGTGGACTCTGCAGCAGATGCAGTATTATGGGAAGGGTGGTGGATTCCTCTAGCTGCCTCTGGTTATGGTAGCACCTAGTGTAGTTTCCCCATAGGGGTTCCTGCTGGTGCTTCCATCCTGCGCCAAGAACCCTCTCTGCCAGGTCCATGTACCTACTGGTCCTGCTGAGTGTGCTTTCTCCTGCTTTGGAGCAACTCCTGGGCAGCCTGGTTCTTGCTGTGTCTCTACCCACTCCTCTGTGGCCCCAATCCTGAAACTGTGGTGTAGCTCTGAACTTTGATGTTCTGCCTACCATTTGTGGTCTTGGTTGCTGCTGTGGTCTCTGTGCCTCTGTGCCCACTTTTCCTCAGTGTTTGTGTCTATGAAACAGGTAAATTCCTAGTTTTTCTGTGGGGAGAAGGTGGGACTCACTCCTACCAGGTCGCCATCTTGACCCATACTTCCCATTTGCGTGCTCACCATCACTTGTTTCTAGTTTTTTCAGTTTAGGCCATTCTTACAGGTGTAACTTGTGCTTCTTGAGGACTACTCTGTGCTGGCTCCATGTTATATATTAAGGGTACACCAGTGAACACAAGATATAATACTTTGACTTAATGGAAAATTTATATGAATGGGTGGTAGCAAGCAATAAAGCAGTCCATACAGAGTATATCCGAGAGATGGCTTGAGAGTCAAGTTTCTTGTTTTATACAAGGTGCTCAAAGAGGGCCTCTCTGATTGAATGTTTGAGCAGAGCTCAGTGGAAAGTAAGGAAATGACTT
This sequence comes from Solenodon paradoxus, assembly GCA_004363575.1. Taxonomy (NCBI): domain Eukaryota; kingdom Metazoa; phylum Chordata; class Mammalia; order Eulipotyphla; family Solenodontidae; genus Solenodon; species Solenodon paradoxus. Next base: position 73,473 of record RJWH01002956.1, read on the forward strand.
CTGGGCAAAGAAGGTTCTGTCAGAGGGAACAGGATATGCTAATGCTTTGATATAGGTAGATCCATTGTTAGTGTGCTCTGGAGTAGAGTGAGCCAGGGGAAGAGTAAAAGAGTGATGGGTTAGAGAGGTAGTGTAGGCTCAATTATGTAGGACCCTGGAGGGCAAGCTAAGGATTTGGGCTTCTGTCAGTGAATGGAGAAGAGTGATTTAATTTCGCTTTGACTATAATGGGTCTAGGGGAAACTGGAAGACCAGTTTGGAGGCAGTGGGAATAAAGTTGGAAGTTTTGAATATACTTTAAAAATGAGGTTGGTTTTTGCTCATTGTTATATGTGTGGTTTTGAAATAAATAGAGGAAAATCCAGAAGGATAGAGTTGTCATTTGTGAAATGATGAAAATTTTGTGTGTGATGGTGGGAATCAGCAGAATTTGGGAGTGTGGGAAAACTGATTTTGGTTTTAGATATATTAAAAATGAGTTGTTAGCTATCCAATTAGATGTACACACAGGAAGCTGAATGTGTGAGTCTGAAATTCAGGGGGATCCCAAATTCATGCTAACTGTATATATTTCATCACAGCGACAAATGGTAATGACATCATGATATTTATCTTGTTCTAGATCGAGAGTCTCCTTGTCATGTGAAACTGTTACGAACACAAAAAGTCGTCTATATTAGTTGTGGAGAAGAACACACAGCAGTCCTCACAAAAGTAAGAGACTTGAGTATTCTGGTTTATTCTGTGGTGATTTGGTGCCAGGTATAGCATGGCTAATTCTCATTGCTTGATTATTTCTGATAATAGTGAGAATAGAGAGAATAGTGATGGTTTTTAAATATACTTTATAAATAACCTTAAACTTTAGTATATACAGCAGCATTCTATGTTCCTTTTAAACACACCATTTAAATATATAAAAGAGAAGAGCAAGGTAATTAATGTTTTAAAATCATCAGCCCATTTCCTTTACTTCTAAAATTGTCACATCTAGAGAAAATGAAATTTATTGTCATGTTGAACAATACTGTTATAGATTCACTTTAATTAAATGTCTTTACATTTATTCAAGTATAGCTGTTAAAAAAAATACTTACCAACAGATTTGTGGAGCATTTACTTTCTTATATATGAATAGCCATGCAAAATACATCTCATTTTACCTGTCTCCTTGTTTCTTTGTTTTTTATTTTGCTTCCTAACACATTTTTTTTTTTTAGCAATTTGTCAGATTTAGAGATGGCACACACTCCCTTTGCTATGCTGTCTTGTTTTTTAAGATGTAATTGTAAATTTTAAAAAATTACTTTTCTACTTAATGAACATTCTAAAGAGCTTATCCAAGTATCAACTGAATGAAGTGTTTTTGTACAGACTACTATGGTGTGAATTTTGTATACAGAAAGTTTCAGAAGTATGTACTCAAATTCAGAGGTAGAATGAAGGCATGTGGTCTTTGTTCCTTGTTAGAGTGGAGGTGTGTTTACCTTTGGTGCTGGTTCCTTTGGGCAACTTGGACATGATTCCATGAATGATGAGGTTAATCCAAGAAGAGTTCTAGAGTTGATGGGCAGTGAAGTAACTCAGATTGCTTGTGGCAGGTACGTGCTTATAAGATCTTCATAAAATCTATTAAGCCCCAGAAATGAATTTTGTCTTTGTAGTATTGGAGAATATGGTGATGTAACCACTGTCATTTTAAGGAACATTACCTGCGTGCACACCTACATAAAAATTAGAGAAAGATATGAGTAGTATGTGACAGGAAGGGTGTTAGATAAGTAGCACAACTTGGGGGTCTTAAGCTTCTTTGGGAATAAGGAACAGCTGGATGTGCAGAAATCATTAAGAAGTCTCAAAAGAACGTGGACTTTTTCCTGGGTCTACCCTGCTTTTTTCCTCTTATTCAAAGACCAAATGCAGCAGGTTTTTTAGTTCTAGCCAAGTCTTTACATCCTCTCCACCACTTAAAGTGTCATAGGAGGGTAGTATTAATGGAGAGTCAACCAGTGCAGAAAGAGTCACGTGTAAACATGGAGAGATTTTCTAGAGACACGTCTAGGAATTGTTGTGCTTACCTGTAGAAGTTAAAAATATGTGTATATATCCATATCAGTAGAAATTGTACTGATAAATAAATTTAAATTATTTTTCTCCAGACAGCACACCCTAGCCTTCGTGCCTTCTTCTGGACTCATCTATGCATTTGGTTGTGGAGCAAGAGGTCAGTTAGGAACTGGACACACTTGTAATGTTAAGTGTCCATCTCCTGTGAAAGGTTACTGGGCTGCCCATAGTGGCCAACTTTCAGCCAGAGCTGGTAAGAATGATTTTCATTGGAATTTAATAATATTTTAAATGATAATAGCAATTATTTATAGACCATGCATTTATTATTTGCCTCAAGGGCTTTTGGAGAGAATGAATGAGATATTTTCTTTTAACATAAGTCAAATACTTGAGTACTTACTATGCACAAGGCTCTTGAGATCCTGGAGAATAAAGCACAAGATATTATTTTGGTTCTAATTAGCTTGGTGGTATATAAATTATATCTTTTTGTTGCTAATAATGAAATTTGATGTTGATTGAGTGCTTAACCAAGTTAAGTTCTAAGTCGTAAGAAGGAAGGTTTTGTTACATACCCAAGATTACATAGATTCTGGGTCAGGATTTAAATCCAGATCTGCCTCCATCTAAAGACTGTGGTTTTAAATGCTTTTACTATGTTACCTTCCCTTTGCTACTGCTGTTTTGGTAATACTCTGACTTTTTATGTCACATTTTTTTCTCTTAAAAAGTAGTTAAATAGCACAATGTCCTTTTCATTGGAAATCAAAATAAGGTAATCACGCAAGTGATTTAAAATAATACCTCTAGAGGCCAGAGTGGAGCTGCAGAGTCATTAAAAAGAACTGCAGTATAATAACTAATTTTGATTTTAAGACTATAAAGTGATGCATTTATGGCTTGACTGGGATTTAAAAAAATAATAACAGCCGTAAGTTCCTTACTGGTTTATAAAAAGCATAAAGATAGGAAGTCTTTTCCTTTTTGTAAATCTAGCGTATAGTACAGGGGCTGACACAAACTGCTCATTGGGTAAATATTTATGGAATGAATATATGAACATCTTAAATGTAGTGGAACTTAAAATATCAAATCACAAGATTTTGTTTTGTTGATGTTCTCAAAAGTGAAAGGATGGCTTGGTGCCTCTTCTGTCATTTGTAAATTTCTTTTTCTCTGAGACATTGTACTCATGCTCTGAAGGCATGCATTGAAGAAACATACCTTTTTTAAAAACTCACGTGATTCATAGGTTATTTTGTATCCACGAACCTTTGAAGTTTTATTACAACCTATTTTATGTGATCATAATTTTATACTTGGATGTTTGCCAAAATAATTTATGATATAAGTAGGTAAATTTCAATTTGCTATGTAAATGCTGTGGTTTTAGGAACCTTCATGGTAATGTGAGAGCACAGAGGAAGGCATCAAGAACTATTCCGGTTAGAGGAAGTTTGAACTGTGTCTTAAAGGATAATTTGGAGTTAGCCAGGTAGAGTTCTGTGAGGGAGTGGGCCGTGGTGAGTATCACGAACTGCATAATTCCAAGAGCACCATTCCAATAATGCTCTAGAAGTCACCATACATGGAGAATACAGTGTGTACTGGGGGTGGAAGAAGGAAAAGTCATGGGGATACGAAATAGTGTATTAGAAATAAAAACAAAGTGGTGCTAGAGTACTAGAATATTGTCTATGGGTAGAGTGTGATGGGAGATGTTGGGTCATATGTTAACTTTTATAGTAGTGAAACTGTTTTAAATTCAGTCAATGGCATGACAGAGTTAGAATTAAAAATAGGAACAAGGTCAACATTAGCTGGCAGTTGGGGAGGGGGTGGAGAGAAGGTTAGAGCGGAGAGTACAAACTTTGTTTTTAATTGAAGTAAAAATAATCTTGGGTAGAGAGATGGGAGAGAAGGTTTATTACTTCTCTGACATAATTATAATATATAGGAAACTACTATAAAGTATATATTAGAATATTACAAAGGGAATCAAAAACTTTAATTATTGAAAAAAATACTGTTGAAAATTTTTTTGACAGATCGCTTTAAATATCATATTGTTAAGCAGATCTTCTCTGGAGGAGACCAAACTTTTGTACTTTGCTCCAAATATGAGGTAAAATTTTCTTTTCACTATTATTTTGGTGTGGAAGAGTGATGAACCAGTATTTATTTTAGTAAACAATTACATGAGAGCAAGCATTCCTCTTTATTTCTGCCAATTTTCTTATTAAAATGAATAAACTAAATACTTAAAAAAGTTACTTACATTTTGCTTCCTTGAAGTGCCAATTAGTTTCCTGGTATTTAAGCAGTTTAATTTATAATTTAAGAAATTTTAAAATTTATTTTTATCCATGTTTATTCCAAAATTTAAGGAGGTCTAGGGAGTTTGTATTTCTGTAGACATTATTTGACCGTCCATCTTTCCTTCTCTGTTAAGGATCAACAAATCCTAGGTATCTGAGCCTTAGTGGGCTTCTGTGATGTGATTGAGTATATATTAAATTTAAAAGAGATACTACAGATATTCGGATATCCTTTATTATGTATAGTCTGCTCATATTGCACACTGATTTCCTTCTTGCTCTCTCCTGCATGGCTATAGTGGGCAGACGGAAGAATGATGTGACTATATTATCTTCAGGTAGAAGACAGTGTGGATCTAGTGTCTGTTCAGCACTTTAATTCATCCCCTCTTCTGGGACAAGGGAAAATCAGTCTTTAATCACTACAGATTTGCTTTCTGCCTCTCATTCTTTCCCCTGTTCTTTCGCTTTCTCTCCTTTCTTCACCTTCACCTACCTTGTTTTGCACAGATCCTTGTCCTCTCTGGAGGAGCTGGGAAAGGTCTTTTGTAGTAAATGGATCCAAACTGGAATGAAGACAGGGAATAGGGGAATCAGATGACCCTTTGAGTCCTGGAAGCTCTTCCCATTAGCCCATGTACAGTTTTTGCCTGTTTGTCATCATAATTCTATAATTTTGGTAGAAAAGTTGTGGTGGAGTCTGAGGCTGCAGGTACGACAGCTGAAACTGATTGGATATTCTTGAGGAAGTTCTGCTTAGGCCTATCCTCTGGGGTGATTTGGAACTGTCATTTCAACCTATTTTTGTTACAATTTCAGTGCTCTCCAGAGAAATCTTGAATTAAGCTAATATGATTTATTTTGTACAGATGCAAAAAAAAAAAAGGTGAAATATGAAAATAACTGAATTTATTCAGGATAACTTTGTGTTCACCACTAGTAGAGTTTTAAGTATTCATTTCTCTGGAAAAAAAAAAACTGACTTAAATAACATCCAACTTTTATTTTCCTGTGAAATTCAACATGAAACTGAGTTATTGCATCTATAAATATGGAATCTGATAAATGTAATTGGATTTTAAACTTTCTACAGTGAACACTGTTGGAACTGAAAATAAGACATTAATAAGAAGGAAGTGAAATTTCATGGTGTTAGAGACATATAGCACAGTAAAATTTAAACAGCTAATAAGAGTGATATGCATTAAAACTATAAGGTAACAGAAAAAACCAGACTATTAGGAGAGTGTTACTTTTTAATTTTTTTTTAAGGAAAGGTGCAAGCAGGAACGAAGGTGAATAGGCAGGGAAGAAAAGAGAGGAGATAGAAGAACTTCATTTATTTGCATTTAGTTGTTCACATCTGTTGTCTCCCTTGGACTCTGATCTTGAACCCAGGACTTTGGATGTATCTACGACTGTTCTTTTCTTGTGACAAGTATAGGAGTTATAAAGCAGCTTTAACTCTTTAACTTTTTTGCAGTGTTAGATCAAAAACAGGAATTGGGGAAAACAAGCTGAAAAAAGCAATTTTAGAAAATAAAAATATTTATATATATTTTTTACCGATTAAAGGATATGTAGTGCTGGGCATTACTTGAAATTTTCAAGGCCATTATTGACATATTACTTTTTCCATCTTTCTTATAAATTTATAGTGTATGTATTGAGCAAGAAATTAGGAGGTATTAAGTTTTCATAAATTATTTACAGTATACATTATAACTCAATTATGACTTTTTGAAATAAATTTTGTTGGAGTTTGGGAAATAATTATGACAAATGAGTAATACCTTAAAAGGCTTTGATGTTTAATTTTTTCATGGTTTACATTTTTCATTGTAATTTATTCCACACATTAAAATCATGTATAAGTTCCCCATTCTTCAGTTATATGTCAACACTCCCACCATTGTCCACTGGGCTCCACCACCACTTGTCCTCCACCCCATCATCCCATTTTCTTTTGGTAACCTGAGTACTATTGCAAGTGTCCAAGGATTGCTTTGTTAAAAGGTTTTGATGTTACAGTGATTAAATGCAGAGGGGAAAGCAGTCTTAAAAAATTATCTTGGGTTAGTTTTTGTGGGAAATGGACTTTGAGACTGAGATTTTTATTCATATAGTTTTTGTGGAGTTTAACCTTTAGAACAACATTATTTAGGGGTGAAGGTGGCAAGATTGAGCAGAGTGAAAAGTTGAATTACAATTCTGTATAATAGAGAGGCCTCAATCAGTCCCATGGGGGAACTCTGAAACTGAGATGACTCTTTTGCTAGTCAGAAGTTGAGGCAAGAGGGCTGCGCCTTTGTACCACACCTCCCTCTGCCTTTGACTATGTTAGGAGTAAAACCAAACCTGAAGGCAGTTTCTGGAGAGCTACCTAGCTGGGAGCTGTCTGGAGCTTATATTCTCAGCAACTGGGAGAGTATCTTCATTCTGAAGCAGGGTGGAGAGGATCTGGACAGCATACCCAAGCATCTAGTAAATAAGACAAGTGAATATGTGGGAAGGAAAGGAGAAAAGATCCATTCTACCTAATTTCTCTTTCACTGTATATTTAACCCTTCAGAATTCTTCTCCTGCTGTTGACTTCAGGACTGTGAACCAAGCACATTATACCAATTTAATTAATGATGAAACCATAACCCTTTGGAGACAAAAACTCTCAGAACACAACAGTGCAAATACAATCAAGTATGTGGTTGCTTGTTTTGTTTTATTTTTCATGAAGTATTTGAGAGCTTTTGAGCTTAATGATTTTCCTACTTCCATGTTGAGGTTGTGAACAAAAATAGAATTTTACATTTTAGGCAATTATGGTCATATTTTTGCACACGTTTATCAGGATTTATTGCCTTTAGCTACAATAAGAGAAGGGTTTTTTCATCCAGTCTCTGTCACATAGTATATTCCATAACCTGCCTTATTCAGGGTAAAACCTTAAATATCCTCACTGATTGAAGATCTGAGTTTCTTTCTGCTAAGAGAACTCATTATTATTGTTGTTTAACCAGAAGGGTTTCTTCATATGCCTGTTCCAAAGCCTCTCAAATATAAAACAGCTGTTATTTACCTAATAAAGAATAATTTCTAGCATTTTAATATTCAGAGTGATTAGCTGAGACTCTATTTCACTGTTGAATAGAGACAAAATATAAAAAAAGGATTGAAGCCTTTTATCAAGTTTATTTTATTCTTAAAGAAGATTTTTTTCAGTATGTTTTTATACATTTTTATTTGCCTTCCCTAGTGTTTTCATTATTTTGCAAAGTCCAAATCTTGGGAATGAATGAATCATGTACTGTATACTAAAGCATGGTTATTCACAAAAATGTGTATAATGCATCTTGCTTCATGACATAGTGTTGTACTAGGGAAAATGCCCAGGGCTCTAAACTTTGGGGCACCCAGGAGATCATTTAGATAGCTTGATAACAGTCCTCAGAACCCCTCTAACCTTCAGGCAACTCTACCTAGGAGTGTTCAGGCTAGAAGGTAGCAGGGTAAGAAGAGAACTGGACTCACCGTGGGAAAGCTTTGGGAACTGCAGAGTCACATTGCTGGGACCTTGACACTTTAGTTGTTTTCTTATTGATAAATTTTATGAAAATATGGAAAAAATGATGTCTGAAGTTCTTTCCTGATCTAGATTCTATAATTAACAAAAGTTGCTGTGATCCCCTTCTCAACCATATCTTTTTTTCCTTTTTATTTTTCTTATACTTTATAAGATAGTCCATGATTCCTAACTTGCAATTTTCTCTGGGCTCTAGTAAACTCTATTTCCCCAGAACACATATAATCTAGGTAATTGATAAAAATGCTACACTTATTTTCAGTTTCTTCATCACATGAGCAACAAAAATAGAGGGACATGGTCAGATGATTAATTTCCAAAGATAATTTCTGGGGTAATGATAGATTAGTTTTACCTTTTTGGTTTTGTGTTCAAATTTGGAGGTTGTGTGGGAAGAATGTTAGATTGCTGATAGTAGGAGAATGTTCAAGATCATTAATAGGGCCAACAGTTTTTTCAGTAGCTTTGATAGTTTTGTTTTTTTTTTCCAATTTTAACATTATTTAAGTTCTTGTTCATTTTGAGATATGACAGAATGTTTATTTAAAGCAAAAGAACTTTTTAAAAGCTTCACCTGGCTTAGAAAGAGCTGCTACTAGTGAAATTGGAAAGGTGATTAATCTATGCTGATGCTTAGAATAACCACTTATTTGTAATTATTAAAGGATTTATTTCTTTTTCTTTATGAGCAGTGGTGTTGTTCAGATATTATCTTCTGCAGCCTGTTGGAATGGAAGTTTTCTTGAAAAAAAGTAAGTGACAGAGTGTTATAAAAAAAAAGAACCCATATATAATGCAAATACTTGCTCAGCAAAACCATGAAGACTTATGTTCTCTTTGATGGCAGTTGGCCTTAATTCAGTGAATAAGCTGATGATTTGTACAAAATTTGGAATGGCTAAATAATGATGAATAAGGACATTAGAGAGGACAATGCTGATTTATGCCTGGTTGGCAGAGAAGCAGATTACTAAAGATAGACTATATTTCAGAAAGAGTTGCCATAATGAAAAGTAAAGTATTTTCCAGGGTATTAAAAATGTTATACTCATCATGTGTATAGCACTTGTTCTTAAATTCTTTAAATAATCTTGATTTATTGGTTTGCTTTACTATAAGTTTTTCTTTTCTCAGAAAGAGTGAGCTTAGGGAATTCAGGGGCTCCTTGGACTTAAGTCCAACCCACCTCCCAAGGAATTATATTTGGGCTGAACGCCTAGGTAGTAAGTAGTATGTTTGATTGCTTGACCATATTCCTTCTGCAAATATCTTGCTCCAGAACCTGATGTAGCAGAAGGGTGTTATCATGGATTTGATCTTTGGTGATCCCAAGTCCTCATCATATCTTAGTCCTTTTTCACCAGTGATCAGGCTAATGAGATCTCAAAAAGACTTAGAATTCAGTTCTGTGTATGAATCTTACTCCCTGAAATAAGTATGTCCTAACTGGGTTGCAAGAGGTAACTTCAGAAATTTTCTGCTTATAGTTAGAGATTGCACAGTCATTTGCTTGTAACATTAAGGAAGCTGGAATGAGCTCATCCAATTTATTTCATATTTGATACTTAACCTTTCTTTTAGGGCAAGTATTCTGGATCGTGCTGATGGTGATCTTTTAGAACAGTGATTCTCAACCAGTGTGATTTTGCTTCCTATGGGGCATTTGGCAATGTCTGGTGACAGTTTATGTCATTATAGTGTGGGAAGGATGTACTGCTGGTATTCAGTGGGTAAAGGCCCTGAACTAATCCAATTTCCTTCATATTCAATACTTAGCCTTTCCTCTAGGGGCAGGTATTCTGGATTGTGCTGCTGCTGATCTTTTAGAACAGTGATGTTAGAACAGTGACTCAGTGTGACTTTTACTTCCTGTGGGGCATTTGGCAATGTCTGGTGACAGTTTATGTTATTATAGTGTGTGAAGGTTATACTACTGGCATTCAGTGGGTAAAGACCAGGGATGCTGCTGAACATCTCACAATGCCAATAAAGAGTTATCCAGCTCAGGTATACCCTTGTGGCCCAAGGGTCTGACATGGCTAACGTGAGGACCATGTAAAAGCCCAAGGACCTCTGGTTTGAGACTCAGAGCATGGAAAATGGAATCCCTCCCCTACCACAGTATTAGCCAGCCCCAGAGTAAGTAGTATTGAGGTCAAGAAAACTTGTTCTACAAGGACAGCTTATATAATGACTCTTGCCTAGATTTGTTAGATTTTTCATCCCTAGTATCATGAATTCCATAGAGTTGTGAATAAAGACTATTTTTTCCAAACTGACCTCTGTGCTATTTCAGGAGTCCTGCTTGTACAGAATACACCACAGGAAAACAAAGTGAAGATCAGTTTTACAAAGTAATAAATACATGTATTAAAAATTTTAACTTTATAAGGACGTTTTAGTATTGCTGTCATGGAAAATTAAAATTATCTAAATATGTCCTTTACTAAGATACAGAAGCCTGCTTTGTAAATAAATAATTCATTAATTATTAATAGATGTGAATGTTCAAGAGTAGAATTTTAAAAGAGAATTCTCTAAGTCTCAAAAAGACTAATACTTTATGGTCACAAAAATGATTAGTTGCTAGGAAGTGGGAAAAAAGGTAGCAGTTCAGTTCTTAGTACAGGGCTCACCTCAAAACTTCAAAACAACTCTGATGGGTGTTGAGATTACACAACTAAAGAAAGCCCAGCTTTTCCATACCAACCCTCAGGTCTATTCTGTGCAATTTGACACCCCAAGACAAGGCCTTTACATCTGGGAAGCCTAACCCATAGAAAAAAACACAGAAGGCCAAAGAGATAAAAAAAAGTCAGAGAAGTATACATGAAATAATTTTACAAAACAAACCCTGGGGATGGATCTGAATGCAATAGTTAAGTAAACTACCTGATGAAGAATTTAAAGCAATGGTTTGAATGATACTCACTGAAATCAGGAGGAACAAAGGGAGAAGTATAACAAAGAAAATGTTAGGCACTTCCCAACAAAATTCATGGAGCTAAAAAACACTAGTCTGAGCTCACCAGTAGGATGGAAGAAGCCTCCAATAGAATCAGTAACCTAGAAGGGCAGAGTACTGCACTCAAGCAGATCAGCAAAGAAAGAAAATTAAAAGAAATAAAGACAGCATATGAGACCTATGGGATAACATCAAGAGGAACAATATTTGCATCATAAGGGACTCAGAAGAAGAGAGAGAGAAGGGGCAGAAACTGTATTTGAAGAAATAATAGCTGAGAATTTCCCTAACCTGAGGAAGGAAGCAGAGCTCCAGACCCAGATAGTTCAAAGAGTTCCAAACAGTCCTATATCAAGACATATCATTATTAAAATGTCTAAAATACAAGATAAAGAGAATGAATGAAATCAGCTACAGAACAATAACTTACATACAAAGAATCCCCCATGTGATCATCAATAGATTTCTCAGCTGAAATTTTACAGACCAGAAGGAATTGACAGGATATAGTCAACATGCTGAAAAAAAGGGACTTCCAACCAAGGATACTCTACCCAACTAGGTTATCACTTAGAACTGAAGGAAAAATAAAGAGCTTTTTTGATAAGAAAAAATGAAAGGAATTCATCAAAATAAAATAGCTTTATAAGAAATACTAAATGAAGTTCTATAAATGAAAAGAAACCCCACTTAAATGCATCATATAGAAACTTTATATAACTTCCAGAGCAACCTCAAAACTACTACTGGGAAAAACAAAGAAGAAAATAAAAAGGGAAACTAAGCCTAATATTGTTGCTTTGAAATCACCTAAGAAGAGAAAGAGAAGAGCAAAGGTATTCTCTGCAACAACCAGAAAACAATGAACAAAATGGCAATATACAGTAGTATTCCAATAATTATCCTAAATGTTAATGGGTTGAACTCATCAATCAAAAAACAAAAAGTGGCCAAATGGACTAAAAACCCAACTTTCTGCTGCATTCAGGAGACTCACCTACATTTGAAAGCTAAATATAGACTGAAAGTCAATGGTTAGAAGACAAACCTATAGTGAAATGGTAACAAAAAGGGGTGGGGGGGGCGCAACCATGCTTACATCAGATGAAACAGACTTGTAACTAAAGTAGATAATAGACAAGGATAGACATTATATAATGATTAAGGGGTCAATTAATCAGGAAGACATAACACTTATTAATGTATATCCACTAAATCAATGAGCATCAAAATACATAAAGCAATCATTAACAGAACTAAAGAGAGACATTGACAGCAATATAATAATAGGAGGCCAGTATCCTACTTACAGCAGTGGCAACCAGGCAGAAAATTAACATGGAAACAAGAGCTTTAAATAGCAAATTAGAACAGATGAGTTTAATAGACATTTACCAAACACTTCATGTAATGACTGCAGAATTCACATTCCTCTCATGTGCTCATGGACTATTCTTAAGGATAGACTATATCTTAGAAAATAAAGTATGTCTCAACAAATTTATAAAGATTGAAATCATAGCAAGGATCATCTTCAATCACAGTGGCATAAAGCTAGAAATCAACCACAAAAGAAAGCTGAAAGACTCCAGAATATATGAAGACTAAACAGTGTGATTCTGGATGACTCTTGGGTGAAAGGGGAAGTTAAAAGAGAATTTAAAAAGTGCTTGGAAATAAATGAGAAGAAGACATGAGATACCATAACTTGTGGTGTACAGTAAAAATAGTATTTAAATTGAAGTTTATTACAATCCAGGTCTTCCTCAAGAAAAAGAAAAAAATCACAGAAATCACAAATCTCTAAAGCAACTAGAAAAAAAGAAGAACAATTGAAGTCAAAAGTCAGCAGAAGGAAGCAAATAATAAAAATTCGAGCAGAAATAAAATAGAATGCAAAAAGATAATTCAGAAGATCAGTGAAACCAAAGTCTGGTTATTTGAAAAAGTATATTTATAAACTTTTGACTAGGCTCACTAAGCAAAAAGGGAGAAAACTCTCATAACTGGAATTAGAAATAAAATGGTGGTACAATGGATGTCTTAGAAGTACAGGGCATAATTAGAGACTACTATGAACAGCTAAACACAAATTGGACAACTTCAAGGACATGGACAGATTTTTAGAAACATGCAACCTACTGAGACTGAATTAGTAAGAAATTCAAAACCTGAGCAGGATTATCACAAGCAAGGAAATTAAAGAGGTAATCAAAAGTCTTCCCAAAAATAAAAGCAATGTGTCAGCTAGCTTTACTAGTGAGTTTACCAAATGTTCAAGAAGAATTAATACTTGCCTCAAATGTTTCCCCCCAAAATTGAAGAACAGGGAATACTTCCAACCACTTTCTATGAGACTAGTATCACACTGATTGATACCAAATGTGGATAAGGATGTCACCCAGAAATTACAGACCAGTATCTCTAATGACCATAGATGCAAAAATCCTCATAAAAAGATTGGCAAACCATATCTAGTAATACATCAAAAGGATCATCCATTATAATCAAGTGAGATTTATCCTGGGGAATGCAGCATATGCAAATCTATTCATGTAATACACCACATAAACAAGAACAGGGAGAAAAATAATATGATCATATCAATAGATGCAGAGAAAACTTTTGATAAGATTCAGCACCCATTTATGATAAGCAAAATCTCTACATAAAATGGGGATAGAAGGAACATTCCTCAGCATAACAAAGGCTAATAGCCTACATTCATAGTCAGTGGTGAAAAACAAAGTGTTTCCTCTCAGATCAGGAACAAAATAAGACTGTCTTCTCTCATCACTGCTATTTAATGTACAGGAGGGCTTACCCAGAGCAATAGGCAAGAAGAAGGAATCAAAAGAATCCATAATGGAAAAGATAAAATAAAACTATCACTATTTGCAGATGACATGAAACATATGTAGAAACTCCTAAAAACACCATTAAAAAACTACTAGAATTAATGAGTACACTAAAGTGACAGGCTATACAATTATACAAGAATCTATTGCATTTTTATATTAATACAGTAGAAGAGAGTGAAATCAAGAAAACAAACCCATTTATAGTAGAAACAAAAAGTATTAAACACCTTGGTATATGCTTAACAAAGGAGATAAAAGACTTATACAATAAAAACTGCTAAGACTTTCTCAAAGGAAATAGAGGAAGATAAAAAGAGATGGAAAGATGTCCCATGCTCATTGTTGGAAAGAATTAACATTGTTAAGATGGCCATCTTATCTAATACAATATAAAGGTTTAATGTAATCCCCATCAAAATCCCACTGGCATTTTTTTAAGGAAACAGCACAAAAATATCTTAAAATTTATGTGGGAGAACAAAAGACCAAATAGCTAAAGCAGTTATGAGGAAAAAGAGGAGGTATCACACTCTCAGATCTTGGGCTATGGAATAAAAGCAGATGCACAGAGAAGTGGAATAGAACTGAATTGCCAGAACTAGACTCACTCATACATGGTCAGTTAATTTGTGACAGGGAGCCCAGAGCATCTTATGGAGAAAGGAAAATCTTTTCAATAAATGGTATTGGGAAAACTGGACAGCTACATGAATATAGATGAAGCTAGACCACTGTCTAACACCATACACAAAAATTATTTCAAAGTAGATTAAGACTTGGCTATAAGACTGAAAACCATAAAATACTTAGAAGATTAAATAGGCAAATTATTCCATTACATCAGCCTTAGAGAGAGGTCTTTGGGGACTCAACCCCAGCATCAAGGGAAACAAATACAAAAATAAACAAATGTGACTACATCAAACTTAAAGCCTTCTGCACAGTAAAAGAAATGATCAGCACAACAAGAAAACCTTTTGACTGGGAGAATATATTGACACTTCATATATCTAATAAGGGGTTAATATCTAAAATATATAAAGAATTCTTAAAACGCAACTACAGAAAAACAACCCAATCACAAAACGGGCAGGAGAATTGGCTAGACTTTTCTCAGAGAAGATGTATGGATGGCCAAGAGGCATATAAAAAGATATTCTTCTGTACTTTTTGTTAGAGAAATGCAAATCAAAACAACAATGAGATATCACCTTATATCTGTAAGATTGACTGTTATCCAAATATCTGGAAACAATTGTTGACAAGGATGTAAAGAAAAGAGAACCCTTTTACTCTATTAGGTACAACCTTTATGGAAGCAGTATGGAGATTCCTCAAAAAATTGAGATTTTTTGCGGGGGGACCTGTACATATGAGTTTGTTTTAATGTGTAAATTTTTTTTTTAATTAGAAAAAATGTGGGGGTGGGTTCCAGCTTTTTGGGGCCTAAGGCTTATACAATTTGAGGGACTCTTGAAAACCAAATTAAGAACAAGGCCTTGGAGGGCACTGTGCAAGTGAAAGAACCTGACATTTCAGCTTCATTGATTTGACAGTTTGCCTCTGAACAGAAGCCCATCACCCACCCAGATACCACTGACCAAGTCAGCAACATACAGGGCCACTGAGCAGGGAGGGTGGGCCCCATCTGGTGGGCTTGGGTGTTGTGGACTGTGTCTTGGGTGGCTTTGTGGTGGGTGTGACATCTCCACTGAACCAGGCCTTGGGGAATGTGTGCTCTGAGCCCCGAAGGAGGGCTCTGAGGTCTTGGGCTCCAGCCTGAGGCTTCACCATCAGGTATGTGGAGGAAGCCAGGACTCTTGGCTTGTTCACTGTAACCTATTAGGGATGGAGGATCCAGGGATTGTTTGGCATCCCCTCTCCCCACTTCCTCTGCTCATTTCACAAATAGGAAATCAGGCCCGAAAAGGGGACGTGACTGTCTCAGGGTCACATGGTCAGCCTGTGGAAGAACTGGGCTAGAACCCAGGCTGTTCTGCTCCTTGCCTTGGGGCCTTTCTCTTGCCTATGCCCTTGTCCTGCAGAAGTTGGCCTAAGGTTGCAAAAACTGAGATATGACCTACCTCCCACATCTCACCAAGACTTCTTTTGAGTCCTTCCATCCTCTATCCAACGTCATGGGGCTTGGACATGACTGTGGGGTCCAGAGCCCAGGTGTGTGAACGTCTTTTCACACACCTTCTCTCTTTCCTGGGAAGGGGAAGAAGACATGGGGAGGAAGAGGAGTGATAGAAGGAAGGAGGACCCAGTAATCCAGAAGCCTTTCCACATATATCCCTATTCCTGGGAATAAATTTCACATTTGGAGTCATTTTCCTGGAAGAAAAAAAAAGCCTCTTTAAAAATATGTTTACAAAGAGAGAAAAAAAAAATGAGACTTGAAATCTTATATAATTCCATCATCTTACTCCTGGATATTTTCCTAAGAGACATTAAAAACATAAATTTGTTGAGATAATGACCCCTAAGTTTATTGCAGTTTTATTTATAATAGCCAAGATTTGGAAACTACTTATGCGCCCATAATCAGATTAATAAGATAAAGATGTGATATATTTACACAGTGGAATGCTATGCAACCCTATAAAAGATGAAATCCTGTCATTGAAACATGGAGCTACAGGGGATTATACTAAGTGAAATAAGTCAGAAGGAGGAAGATGTACTGGATGATTTCATCATATGTGGAATATAAGGAAAAGAAAGGAACAGAGAAAACAAATACCAACCCATGGACAACAATAGTAGCAGTAGAACTGAGGTTACCACTAGGGAAGAAGGTGAGGGGTGGGTGTAAGTGGTGGTAGAGTCCAGTGGACAGTGGCAAAGGACTTTTGGTAATTTGGTGCTGATCAGGGTGTGTTGCCATATGTTTGTGAAATGGTGAAATTTCATATTTTATAAACCAGTTATCTCTATAAATGTTAAGTTAAAAAAGGTAACAATGAAATTAATCCTTGGGTTAATATAGTTTTTTTTTAAAGGCAAGATGTAGGCAGAGTTGAAGGCAAGCAGAGGCACACCAGCAGGAAGAGAGAGGAGGAAAAAGCATTTCATTTAGTTGTTTATTTTGTTTATTCCCACCTGCCCTGGGACACTAAACTGGGACCTTGGGATATTTGTGAACTGTACCCAACCCCTATTCCACCAGGGCAAGCTGGGTGAATATAATCGTATCCCTTGTGTTAGCCATTAGCTAAGAGAGACATTAACTTTGGATTTGTTGTACATCTAAATTTTATTTCAAAAACTTTGTTCAGGAAAGGTTTAATTTGTTCATGAGCCAGACAGTTTACACAGGTAATACTGGCACAGCATCTACCTCTATATATCACAACTGCAGGAAAAGCAGGAGCACAGGTCTAAGTGGGGGAAATAGCACTCTGCTTACAAGCTTAAAAACACTCAAATTGAATAATTCTTGTACTTTCAGCTGAAGGAAAAAAAGACAAAATATTAAAAGATTCTTTTGAAAAAAGTCTTCCAGAAAGTTTTATTCTGCCGAACTTTCTCAAACTGTAGTATTTTGGGGCTTTTTTCTTGCTAGGTCAAATTTAAGCCTGGTCAGGATGGACAAACTATTTTGTTTACTGATTTAAAATTCCTATCAAGAGTGTTGTTTTTTTTTTCTTTTTCCTTCTTTACTTCACTTGTTTTTGTTTGTTTAGAATTGATGAACATTTTAAAACAAGTCCTAAAATCCCTGGTATTGACCTGAATTCAACTAGAGTGTTATTTGAGAAGTTAATGAATTCTCAGCACACCATGATTCTAGAACAGGTATGTTCTTTACATTTACAAAGTTCATGCTTAAAAATACATTTTGCATTGCAAAAATTCAGCCTTCAAGAGAAAGTAAGATGAGAAGGCAAAAGTCTTGTATAACTCTTTAAAATATTCTTTTGGGGAATTTGACCTACCTTTATCTTTATTTTTGGTTTAAACCTTTTAAAGGAAATAGCCTTCTAGAGTAGAAGGTCTGCATGGATAGGGATCTTTGATATTTCTTTGCAATGATGCCTCGAGTGCCTGAACCAATGCTTGACTCATAATATGTGTATGTGTATGTTGAATGAATGAAAGTTGGGAGTCCTAAATGTGTTTAGAGATGAGATGACTCGATCTCAGATATGTTTGTATTGTTTAATACTTTTTTCTCTCATGCAGATCTTAAACAGCTTTGAAAGTTGCCTGATTCCTCAGTTGTCGAGTTCTCCTCCAGATGTTGAAGCAATGCGAATCTATTTAATACTACCTGAGTTCCCCCTGCTCCAGGATTCCAAATATTACATAACATTGACTATTCCCCTGGCTATGGCCATTCTGCGCCTGGATACTAACCCCAGCAAAGTATTAGGTAAATTTATTAATCTCACTACTGGTGGTTTTGTGCTTGGGCTTTTTATGTTTTTTTGATATGAACTCTGGCTCTCAATGGATTGTGATCCAAGAACCTATAATTGTCATTTAATATCTTTTTTTGCTATTAATGTCTTACCAGCCATATTTGCAATTTAAGCAAATTGTACCATTAGGTTCTTTGAAGTGATTCATGCCAGAGTCATCTTGATTTTAAAATATTCAGTTAGATTATTCAACTTTAAACTTTTTTTCTCCTCCTACACTTGCTAGTAGTTTTAAGAACCTCAAAAATTAGTATCCATCTGTTGCTCTTTCTCCTGTATATACTTTAGGGGGTGGGAGTGAAATGAACAGTTTTGGTGATAAAGAGGTCTCCAAAAGAGGAGAGGAAGGAAATGACCCAGTGGAGACTTAACAAATGTTTGTCTTGTTTTTCTTTTTTAGGACAGTTGAGTCCACACTGATTTTTGCAGGCTACGGACACTTTGCTGAGATAAGAACCTTCCGTTCCTCAGTGAATTGAAGAGTGTCTCTCATGGGAGTAGCGCCTGAGATGTTTTTATTAATCAAGTGCAGAAAGTCTGTTACCTGGCTTTTTCCTTTTATTAATTTTTTCCTGGTAAATTTTAGGTGTTCTTTGAAACTCAATAACTTCTCTGTTCTACATGGACTAGGATGTTACATGGGTGTGGTCTCCCCATGAGTAAAGAGACCTGTGTTCTTGAGGATGGAATCCTGACTTTTCCATATTGCTCCACCATTGCAGAAGATATAAAGAACAGAAATGATAAATGAGAAATGATAAATAGTCTTTATTTATTTTTAAAGGTCTAAGTCCCTTTGAGACATATTTTCCCAGGTATGCGCATAGACTGTGAGGTGGGGAGACGGCAGTCTGAAAGGATTTCCTGAATTTTAAGTTAGGGATTTTTTGCAATTTTGATTTTTTTTCCGGTAGGATTGTACAAAGAGATCAAATTCATTCACTTTAATATTTCATTTGTTTTAAAATTCTAATTATAGAAAGTTAAATTTAAAAGACTACCCCAAAATAGACCACTATAGATAGCAATCACATAAATTCAAGATTATCAATATTTTACCCTTTTTGTTTTTTCTGTTCCATCTATATAATAACACCTTTTTATTTTTTGCTAGATCTTTTTTTTCAGTCTCAAACATTGTATTTCATTCTATAAGCATTCTAACATGACTATATTTATTTAGTAGAAGCCAATATTTAATCTTGGTTTGATAGAAGGAAAGAATTGTTTGGTGATGATCACAAATAGTAATTTTTCAACTAATTATGCCTCAGAAAGGGAAGGAATGGTTGTCATATTGATGCTGCTTCCAGGGTATGTGGTCTTTTGCATCACTTGGACAGTATTTAGGTGGTAACTAAGACATAGTTCCAAGGACCTTGGATCTGTGAATGCTGTTGCCCAAAATACGTGCCTTTTCATCTTGTATATGCACTCTTGTTTATGAACTTTTAGATTAGTCTTCTGAATGAGTCCTTAAGGACAAAAATCAAATCAAGCTTTAACAACAACCAAAAAAAAAAAAAAAGCTCCAGGGATTCTTGTACAATTGCTGCTCTCTCCAGAAATGCCTTAACAGAATCTTTTTAAAGTCAGTTTAGGAAACTATTTCAGACTAATGTTCATCTTCTAACCGGAGCAGGTTTTAGCCAGTAGGCAGAAGATATAAATACTTGATCAAGATTACATATTGAAATATGTCTTCTCTTTCTTTCTAAAGATAACTGGTGGTCTCAAGTATGCCCGAAATATTTCATGAAACTGGTAAACCTCTATAAAGGTGCAGTCATTTATCTACTGAGGGGAAGAAAGACATTCTTAATTCCTGTACTATTTAACAATTATATTACAGCTGCTCTCAAGCTCTTGGAGAAGTTATATAAGGTGAGCATAGAAAGGAGCCAGTGGGGAAAGGGGATTGGGGAGGGGGTGAATACAGATACTATGGTCTTCCAGACTCAGATGTCTGATGGGAAGTAACTCTTTATTTTGTTCTTTATCAGGTAAATCTTAAAGTAAAGCATGTGGAATATGATACATTTTACATTCCTGAGATTTCCAGCCTTGTGGACATTCAGGAAGACTACCTCATGTGGTTCTTGCATCAAGCAGGCATGGTAAGAAGTCACATAAACCATATCTTAGATCTTTAGTCTTTTCTCAGAGTCGGAATAAGGTTAAGAAAAGCATATATGAGCCCTGTAATTTGTCATTGACTTTGGTGTTATTGTCACACCTATGTTATATGCAACTGGGGTTTGTGTTTTTGAAATACTTTGAATAATCATGAGTTGTCAGAAAAAGTCATAAAATGGGTAATCATCCAGAATAGTATAAATTTTCATTAGTTGCTGATATTTTAAAAATCAAGGTATTTAAAGTAGCCAAACTCATAGAAACAGAAAGTGATTGCTAG
Organism: Solenodon paradoxus; assembly: GCA_004363575.1. Classification (NCBI taxonomy): domain Eukaryota; kingdom Metazoa; phylum Chordata; class Mammalia; order Eulipotyphla; family Solenodontidae; genus Solenodon; species Solenodon paradoxus. The sequence continues at coordinate 94,110 of RJWH01002956.1, forward strand.
ATTCTTGAGGAGGGGAAATGGGGAGCTGTTCAATGACTACAGAGCTTCAGTTTTGCAAGATGAAAAAGTTTTGGAGATCTCTTGCACATAGTATGAATGTGGTTAATTATACTACTGAACTGTATACTTAAAAATGGTAGCAATAGTTTGTGTTTTTTACCATGATTTTTAAAAATTAAGTTAAGACATATAAAATGAATTTCTAGATTTTCTTGAAACTTAAAGGATGGCAACATGACCTGTCTTCCCAGATGGCACCAACTGGCTGGAGTTCAGAAGTGGTTCCTTAGACATGTGTGTCACAATCCCTACTGCTGCTTGGCTTTGACATCGAAGAAAATATTATTTGCTAATTATTGTCTTCTAATAGCTCGCTTACTTTATTTAGTCATCTGTGTCAACTTACTAATCTCAACTTCTGAACCCCATTAGCCACCTCTGATTTAGGATTGTGTATGTGAAACTTTCACATGTCCCTGACCTCTCACCATATATTCAGCTTGCCATTTAGGGGACTGCAGAATCTGCCTGCTTTCCTTGGTTTGGCAGGAACTGCTCACTTTGAATGCAGACTGGCTTGGGATATATGCAAAGCTCTTAGAATCTCCATCGGTGGAGTGTGTGTAAATTTGAGTTATGTCAGAAAGCAGAATAATAATTGGGATATTGTAAGTAGTGAAGTCATGTACAGTAGATACATTTGAGGATGAGTCTTTGACAGTTTAGCAGATTCACCCTTAGTAGGCGATATTTTCCTTGGAGGTTTCTGGAGGTCAGTAGTGGTCTCCAAAAGCAGGACATTTAATTAGGTTTATTTAACTAAGCAAGATTGCTTTCTTTGTCAAATAGTACTTGATCAATGATAGATACAATATTGTGTTTGTAATAGCATTTTTAAATTATTCTGTAAACACTTTTTGGTAAAAATGAGTTAGTCTTTGTATGAGTTTATATAGGAAATTTAACATGGAGATTATCAGTGGTCTTTTTTTTATCTGTTATTTAGAAATTGTGAAAAGATAAGCTTTTCTGTTTTTTTCACTTGTGAATAATTGTTCATTTAATTATGCCAAAGTAAGACTCATGAATGATTTAGGTCAATTGCTTTGTTTTCAGATGAGGAAATAGAGACTCAAAAAAGTGGAACAATTTTTTCACCAATTCAGTTAGTTATAAAAGCCAATTTTTTGAATTCTGATCTACCCTTTGTGTCACTTGTTGCTGAATGAAACAATCTGAATGAACCCTGGATTGTTTGGTTTTTGTTTTTTTATGACACACACAAAGTTGCTGGTGTTAAAATTATTATGACTATAGCCTCTGAATGGAGGTTTTTAAGTGAGAAAATTTTAGAATTTTTATAGTTATTTTTTCTTAATATCTGATAAGCAAATGTAGGTCTTGGATACTAGTTGCTGTTTTCCTCTTTCATGATCAAAGGTCGTTATAAAAAGATAGACAATCAGGTGGAATTACTGTGTGACTATTTGTGATTTTTTTTAAAGGAAAGGTACAGGTAGAAATGAAGGTGAGCGGGCATGCAGGCAGGACAAGAGAGGAGGAATAAGTGCTTTATTTATTTTTATTTTGTTGTACATCTTGATTGTTCTCCCTGGCCTGGAGGTGAACCTGGGTCCTTAGAATGTATGTGGGCTGCATTTCTCCTAGAGGCAGGTGACCAAACCACTACTCTACCAGGGTGTACCACATTTATGATTTCTACTGTATGGGCTTTTTTTCTATAGAAAATAGAAAATGTTTTTTCTGTTTCTATAGAAATAGAATTTTTTCTGTTGTATAAGAGGTAATACTATTAGAAATGAAGTTTGAACTTGATAGCTTGGATTTTGACCTAAAATGCTAAAGTGATTTCATATATGTGGTTATTGTAACCACTTTTAAATGATAGAAATGAACTATTTATTGAGGAGTAACTGACAAATAAAATTGTATGTTTGTATAATGTACTGTGCATTGGTTTGATACACATATATGTTATAAAATGATTGCCAAGATTAAGTTAATTAACACATTCATCACCTCACATAATTAATTCTTTTGTGTGTGTATGTGTTTGTGTGGTAGTTATCCTTAAGGTCTCCTGTAAGTGCCATATTATTAATTATAGTCACTGTTGCTATGTATTAAATCCTCAGAACTTAATTCATTGTATGAAGAAAAGTTACCCTTCAACCTGTAGTTTCCTTAGCTTTTTACAACTGCTATTTTTCTCTCTGCATCTATGAGATTGCCTTTTTTTTTTAAAGATTCCTCACATAAGTGATAGGATGTAATATTTATTTGTCTTTCCCTATGACTTATTTCACTTAGCATAAGTCCCTTCAGGTTCATCTATGTAATGGCAAATGGTAGGATTTCCTTCCTTTTCATGTCTGAATAATATTCTGTTATACAGTCACACTTCACTTTGTTTTTTTTGTAAATTTAATATTTAGAGTGGTACCTTTGATTGACAGTATTGAATAGTATAAGTCGCTTTGTGTGTCTCACTATCACTTAATATTTTGATCAATGATGTACTGCATATATGGTGTCTTAGTTGGTTTTACTATATAGCCTAGGTATGTAGAGGCTCTACTATATACTACACCAACTTGTGTAGTTGCACTATATGATGTTCATATAACAACAGTGTTGCCTAATGGCACATTTCTCCAAATTTATCCTCATTAAATGATGCCTGATTGTATATACCACAATAAATGATTTTTTCTGTGTTAAACTTTTTTTATCTTGTTGTAACTTAGGCTTTGTAGCATATAGTTCAGAGCACAGATCTGGGTTCACCCCACCTCTGTGACTCACATGGTTAAGGCATAGATTATGAAAGCTGTGAACCTGGGTTCAAGACCCAGGACCAGGGGTGGAAAAGAATAAACAAAAGAACTGGATTCAAAAGTCTCAACTCTGGTCTACTAGCTAAGTGACCTTAGGCAAATTAGCTTTTATAGGCATAGTATTTTTATCTGTAAATAAGAAATATAACAGTATAACAATATTGTGAGAACTAAATGGAGGAAAGCATGGAAAGGCCTTCCTTAGCAGAGTGCCTAGTGCCTGACGTATAAGCCCTCAAGAGCTGTTTTTCATGCAGCAGTTCTTGGGCATTTAATGTATATCATGTCACTGGTGATAACAGGTTGTATAGCACATGATGGCTGCCTCTGTGGGCTGTTGAGTGCAGAGGAAGCAGTGAAAAAGGAACTACAAAGGGATATAACATATGTATGAAATGGCTTCGTGGCACAGAAACATTCTAAAGTGGCTGGGCTTTACTCACTTTAAAGAAGAGGCGCTATTGGTTTGTTCATTTAGACTAATAAACGGCTATCATCTATACTTGAAAACCAAATAGCAGATAGAATAGTGACTTTGTGGGCTCCCATAGAGAGCAGTACAAGTGAGAAAGTCAGTGACACACAGAAAATTCTTCAGAAATGAAAACTAGAGTCATCTTGACATCTTACTGTATGTGTCACATTGGGGCAGTGTTTTGGCTTCACATACCAATATTGTCCTGAGTGAGACAATGAGATAGTTTTTTGCCTTAGTTCTCAGTGGTGTTGGGGAGTCAGACTTGCCCACAGTGGGTACGGGACCCACCTGGTGGCAGGCGCAGCCAAAGTTCTACCTCTAGGCTGCCTTTTTTGCTCCTCACTCTATATGCAGTTATGTAGTGCCTCCTGTCCCTAGTCACAGCCACATTTAGAAATGTTGACTTGGGATTTGACAAAAGAAAACTATGTTCCCTCTTCTCCAGTTCTATACTATATAGTTTGCACCTTTCCTTTAAAAAAAAATTATTAAATGATTTTATTGAAATATACTCAAACACAAAATAAAGTAGGTATAAACTTATTCATATATCATTTACACAATTATAGAATCTAACAAAATTTGCAAATTAAATACAGATAAAACATCAATAAAATTCAGATCATCCTCACTGATTTAATGTGATGAGCAAGAATGTCTCACTAAAACCAAAACCCACTTGCATTGTGGCTTAGGACTGCCTTCTGTCTCTGGATGCTGGTTTCTGAGGCCTACCAGTCCTGAGTGACTCAGCTGTTTTCTTTTAGCTGCTTTTAAACCTTTATTCATGTAGTGAGTCAGGCCTGCTTTGGCCTTTTCCTAAACACTAATGCATTACTTACAAAAGGAAGAGTTCTTTTCTCCTTTTCTCTTGCCCTTGAGCAATGAAATACAAATTGGTACAAATGCAATTATTAAAATAATGCAAATTATATTGTAACATGCCATTATAAAGAGGGCATTCAGAATGTGTTTTTACTAATTTTGTGAAGAATATATTTAAAAAAATAGAGTACTCTCATGTCTCAGAATAAATTTGTGGTTTTTAAAAAATATTACTACGGATCAACATGATTATATTACTAAATTTTTTGTTTGTTTCTATTAATTATTAGCGAATAAAGTTTGTTATGTAACTTCCAAAAACTTTTTTTTATGATAGATGAAATAATAGCATACCTATTATATATGTTAAATGTGCTTTTTATTTACTGTTATACCACTCCTTAAAAGTTTGTTCAAACATCTTTCACATATTGATGGAGTGTCTTCTGTGGGCCAACCCCTGGTTTAACTGCTGAGCTAGGAATATACTTCTAAATATTTGGTTTCTCCCAAGAGTTACTGTGTGTGTATGTGTGTTTAAGAAGGAGATGTAACATGCTGACAAATAGAATACAATTTGCATTATCCACTTTGCCCAACACAATAAACCTCTGAAGTCAAGGTTGTAAAGCTCCTGTAATGGGATTAGATTTCTTATAAGAGAAACTTCTATTAATGCTGTGAATTATGAGTTAGTGAAATGGCCTTTAAACATTGTTGCATTAAAAAAATTGTTTTAACTGTTTTTCTTAGTCAGTAGCCATCAAAATATTTGGTCTATCTCACCAAAAATCTAGTCATCCATTCAAATTGTTTTAATTACATGGCCAAACAGTCAGATAGGCTATATGTTTTGTTACTTGTATTTTACATTTATAGGGAGTAAAAGGTTCAGGTTTTGCATCAAAGTAAGAGACTTTTTATTTGTCTTTACACAGAAGGCTAGACCATCTATAATGCAGGTAAATGATTCTTTTTAACTTTCATTATATATTTTTGAGTAGTATCTCCTGTGGAATACTATAATAGACTGATAATATATTTTATTCTAGGATGCTGTAACACTTTGTTCTTATCCTTTCATCTTTGATGCCCAAGCCAAGACCAAAATGTTACAGACCGATGCAGAACTACAGATGCAGGTATCTTATTTTAAAAATTATTTCCTCTTTTTAGTGTGTTTCTTTTATCCTGTACATTCAATTGTAATTTTTCCTAATAGGAGAAAGTATATTTGTATCATTTCATTATAACTTTTAGAACTAGTACAATTTTTAAGCACATTCCTAAATGTGACAATAACACATGTGAATACACATTTATGTAGATTTAGGGATATTCAAGTGCTTTTATAAAGGGCCATGCCATGTGGGAAGTATTTTGGACTTTGTGGGTTATACCATCTCTGCTGCATCCCCTTTAACTCTGTTGGAACACAAAAGCAATGAGAGGTAATATGTAAATGAATGGGGAGGACAGTATTCCAATAAAGTCAAAATTTGAATTGCATGTAATTGTATAATATTAAAAGAATATCTTCTTATTTTTTCAAACACTTAAAAATATCAAATCCATTGTTAGCTCCCAAGTTGTACAGAAATAGGCAGCAGGCTGGAATTAGTCTGTGGATGATCCTTTGCTGACCCCTGACATATAGAGAGATAATTAATTGGAACTTGGTAATTCTTGGTAAATTTTACTGAGTAAAAACTCAAGTTATAAAAATTTGTTTATTTTGAATATACATATTTATTATAAAATAAATTGACTTTGTCATGCCTACAAAGATATTTGTGAATTATCAGTTCAAATCTACTTATTTTGTTTGTTGGTAAATATATAACTTCATTAATATTTTTTCTCTTCAACTGTGTCTCTGTCTAGCTTTCTCTATATCTATTTTACCTATATTGTCTATAAATGTATACATATATGTATGTTTCAATAGTGATATGGCCATGATATTTATAATTTGCAGATTTTCTAGAGAAAATGGTAAATTTTCAAAGAAAAACTGTTTAACAAATGGTTATTTGGGTTTTTTTTCTGCGATTTTGAAAGTAATTTTTATTTACTCATCATCATGTTTTTTTCCAGTATGGTATAAAATTAGTTGTAATCAGCTGATCTGAATCATTTTCCTGGAACTGCTTATAGACCATATTGTTCATCAACTGTTTCAGTTCATCTCTTGGGTTCAGATTAGAAAGATGTATGTGTTGTAATGTTGTAACATGACTAATTTAGAAAATCTACTGTAATAGTTAAGAGGAAAATAAAAAGGAACAAAATGGAGATGCCATCAGCCCATTCCCCATTCTCCTCAGGTCCAGAAACACAGTTGGCTGTTGTCCCTATTCCCAGAGTGTTCTGTGTTGGTCTTTTGAATATGTGATTGCAGGTGGCAGTCAACGGAGCCAACCTGCAGAATGTCTTCATGCTTCTCACCCTGGAGCCTCTGCTGGCCAGAAGCCCCTTCCTGGTCCTTCATGTGCGCAGGAACAACCTTGTTGGAGATGCCCTAAGAGAGCTGAGCATTCATTCTGATATTGATTTGAAAAAGCCTCTCAAAGTGAGCCCTTCAGTATATTCCTCTAAATAACTTCCGAAATGTTCTTTAAACAGTGTCGATGAAGCAAAAAAGATCTTATTATTGAAATTGTGGGGTGCGGTCATTCATTTCTTTCATTTATGATAATTTAAATTATCTCCTGTCAAATCATCAAACTGAACCTCTCAACACACATCAGATAAACTTGCCAATGGATTCTCGAGGGATTGTAGGGCTTTCTATGTCTGCTAATGCTATCTTCAGTGCACTCATTGCGGCTCTACCAAAACAGGCAAAAGCAGCAAAACTTTAGCATCAACTCGGTAAAATTATCAAGCCAGCATCTAGGAAGTCTTTGGATGTCAACGATTTAAGTGAGAGAAGGTGAAAAAGGAGAATGGAAAGTTAGTAAAATCATCTGGGAAACTGTTGGTCTGTTATGAAAGGCACTCTCAGTACTCTGAAATTATTAATAACTTGTCTTTCCTTATAGATGATGCATGTTTCTGTTACCAGTTACATTCTCAGGACTTAGAAAAATGCTTGGTATACAGTAGGTGTTCAGTAAATATTTAGTGAGTTAATTGAAGTTGAAGTTGTTTTAAGTTAGAAGGCTTCCCTCTCTCTATTTCCAATCCTGTTGTAAACTTGTTTCCTCAACATAATAGGCGAAAAATGAATGGTCTCCAGATATTGTCACTCTTTCCAAAATGTCTTGGGAATAACATAGTCCTATCAGTCTGCCTGAGAGTTTTCCCTAAAACTTCTGGGTTATAGTTTTGATATTGCAAAGAACAGGGGCTCTTTTAGTTCATTTTCAATCAGTAATGCAAATAATACAGTTCTTGTTTTGAGTTAAATCTGCTGCCATCTATGAGTCAGAGTTCTAGTATCTGTTCCCACTTTTAATCCTGTCCTGCTCTAAGTAACCTTGAAACTCAGCCACAAGGATAATCTTTCTCTACTGCTGTGTTTAGCTCTGTGCCTGAGACTTTACCTGTGTAGTGGGGATGATAATAGAAATCCCCTGTATAGAAGGCAACTGTGAGGATTAGGTGAATCCAGTTTAAATGTTAGCACATAGCTGTGTCAATAAATGTCATTTGTTGGTTTGCTATAGTTACCATGAACATTATGGCTCCAGCCCACCCTATTCGAGTCTGTTTATAAGCCCTTACAAAGCCTTTGTTTGTTACTACTTAGAATGATTCACATCCTTCCATATGCATCAGTAACTTCCAGAACTGCACTTAGACAGATTTCTTCCAGAGAGTGTTTCTTTACTCAGTTTAATCATCGCTTTTCTCTATGTGCCAGAATATTTGACTCATTGAAAATAAAATTTGTTCTTGAGTTGATTCTTCTGTGATTGTCATACTGCTCCAAATGCATGGTAAACTTACTGTAAATATTTGGTAAACTTTTGACATCCTTTGCATCCCTTGAAGTACCTAGTAAAAATTTTGTGTGTCTATATGTACCTTGTTAATAATTAATAGATACATCTTGCAGCCTTCATTGTGTCAGTGTATTGTATCATGTTATTCTGACTTTAAAAAGAATTTGTATGAAGGAAAAATGCCTAATATTTCTCTGAAGTATTGATTTTCATTATCTTAAGGTAATCTTTGATGGTGAAGAAGCTGTGGATGCTGGTGGTGTCACAAAGGAGTTCTTTCTTTTGCTGTTAAAAGAACTTTTGAATCCCATCTATGGAATGTTTACCTATTATCAGGATTCAAATCTCTTGTGGTTTTCAGATACAGTAAGTTAGTGATGTCATAATTACTTGATTGAACTTTCTTTTTGTTGTCTGGTCAATCTCCTGACTTCTGACTTTGCAGAGCATAACGAAGATGATAACTTAAAATTTCTAAATAGATATCCAGTCTTCAGTTTTTACCTCAGCTCCATTTCCATTTCTAGTACATAACTTCCTAGTCTTATTATCATTTCAAGGGTATAAAGAGACTTTTTAATAAAGTTACTGCTTTTTATGACATGGAAAATAGTAGTCAAATGTGTCTTTTTCAAATAATAATGTGTATGAATACTCATACAAATACAAACATGTACTTTATTTTTGGAATTTTGGTGGGAAAGCTTAAGTTTTAAAAGGCATTCTAATTCAAACCTTACTATGATTTATTTCTTTTTCTATCAGAGTTTTCTATCTAGATATTCACTATCCTAAAAAGTAGCTATTTAAATTTCATTTAATTAAAATTAATCTTACTGAAAATTCATTTCCTCAGTTGTACTGCCACATTTCAGGTGCTCAGTAGATGGGCAGCCAGCGGCCACCACAGGGTGCTGTGCAGGGCAGCATGTTCTCATCACTGCAGAAAGTTCTGTTGGACATCATTGTTAGATGATTATAAACAGTTCTTTGTATTGCTAGATGGCTGTCAGTACTTACTCTTCGGGGGGTAATCAAGCATTTGTGAAGGGTGTTTCTTTTCTTCAGAAGGTTTTGAAGAGACAGAGTGTTTTGAGAACTGAACATACTGCATTTCTCTTTAACACATTTGCATATGTACTGAAAGTGTTTTGTAGAACACAACTGGTTTCATCTGATTGGCATAACCTGTGGACTAGCCATCTACAACTCCACGGTTGTTGATCTCCACTTTCCATTGGCTCTCTATAAGAAGTTACTCAACGTGAAGCCTGGCTTGGAAGACTTAAAGGAGTTGTCACCCACTGAAGGAAGGTACAAGGCCAAATGACAGGCAGATTGGTGTGGAGGAACTGCCTCACCATCTGACACAGGGATTAAAGGCTGAAAGTACCACTGTACAAGCTAACAAATCACATGGTTAAATTTTGTTGTGTAGTTTGTCTTATACAACTAGTTGGTTGAAGTCACTGAAAGGGCAGAAGGAAAAAAGCAGTCATAGCTGTCCAGGAATACAAAAGAATCTTTGCTTTTCCTTATGCTCATCAAAAATAAGAACTTTGACATTTGTTATCCAAAAATACAAGGAGAGAAAATATTCGAAAGAGAACCTTAAAAAAAACTTTAATTGGGATATAATTCACATAGCAGAGTATTCACTTACAATTCAGTGACATGCAGTATATGCAGAATTTGTACATTGATTTCTAAAATCAATTTTAGAATTTTTTTTTTATCTCCTGGAAAAGAAACCTGCCACTCCTTAGTCATCATCCTCCTTATCCTGGGTAGCCACATGCCTACTTTTTGTTGTATAGACTTGCCTATTCTGGCTATTTCATATATATGGAATCATATAATAGATGATTCTTTGTGGCTGGTTTCTTTGACACAGCATGTTTTTCAAGGTTTATCTGTATTATATAACGTATATCAGTATTCATTTATTTTTATTGCCAAATAATATTCTGTTGGATGGCTATACCACATTTTATTTATCCATTTGTAGAACAATCGACTTTTTCTGCTTTTTGACTATTGTGGATAATCCTGTTACAGATATTCTTGTACAAGTTTTTGTGTGGACATATGTTTTCATTCTTCCTGGATGTGGATACACACACACACACACATACACACACACACACACACACATACGCGCGCGCACGTGCGCGCGCGCACACATGCACCTCCTAGAGGTAGAATTGTTGGGTCATGTGGCAGCTCTGTGTTTAGCCTTTTGAGGAGCTTCCAGACTGTTTTCCAAAGTAGTGTCGCCACATTTTTATGTTAATTCTCTTTTGGGCTCATATAGCTTCTTTATTCTGAGTTTCTTTGTATTTATTTTAGGTAGTATAAGATCCAGTGTATAAAAAGCCATATTCTTGGCTTTTTGTAAGCATTATGATAATTTTGGCTTCAACAGAAAGAACACCTCCTTTTCTGGAAAAAAAAATACTGGTTTTAAGATGAAGGAAGGACAGTCTCTGAGATACAAAGTTTAAATGAGATAGACTGCCAGAATATGATCCCAGTGCTGAGAAACTGAGGATGGGCAGGGTAGGGCATAGTGAGAGGAAGAAGAAGTTACAAGGAATATGAAAAATGGTACAGGAGACCCAGTCACGGTTAATTTTTGGATAACTGAAAGAGAAGGCTTGAGAGTGACAGAAATATGTGCAATTTACTTGATCAGCCTGGCTAAGAATGAAAGATTTCAAGTAATTATTTTGGTTAATCAGCTGATAGTAGATTTAAATTCCATATCCAGAATTTTCTTCCTGAGTAACTCTTGATGGAACTGCCAGACTCCAGGGTTACTGAAAAAGATAGTGTGGATGAGGTCTAGTTATAAGAATGTCATCTCTTGAGGGCTAGGATATAGTTGTTATTTTTTAAGAATACGTATTTCAGTGTTCTTTAGTATGACACATAGTAGAGTGTTTTTACCATGGCCCTTGCATTAGCTAGTAAGCCATTAAGATTCTTAAATGGGTTGGAAGCTTTTTTGATGGAAATAGTATTCTACTAATGCATATAGATAAAGCCAGTCTATAGGGCTACTGTAGTACCATCTCCTTATATATCTACTTCCAAACAATACCAGGGATGAAAAACACAAATATGTCAGTAATAAATCCATCTGAGTTTCTTCATAAATCCAGCAAGACTAGTCAGTAGAAGAGAATGATGAATGAATGTCTCACAGGTGAACTACCATAGTTCTTCTCAAGGAAGAAGTAGCATGATTTCTGTCAGTCTGAATGTATGTTCATTTTAAAGTTATCTTTTATAGCTTTTTCTTGAAACAATCTGGACATGTGACTGAGGTAGAAGCACTGTTGCATTATCTGATTTTCATTTTTTTTCTCTGTCATTCTATGATTAGGAGTCTTCAAGAACTTTTAGATTACCCTGGGGAAGATATTGAGGAGACTTTCTGCCTCAACTTCACAGTAAGGATTTCCATGGTTTACTGTTATTGTGGCTATCTCTTTTTCTTGCTTACAAGTAATAATTAACATTAGCTTTTCTCCATATCAAAGAACAAATTTAGGGACTGTTCTGAACCAAATTATTTTATTCATAGCATCTTGAGTGTTATAAGAATTGAATAAATACGTTGAATTAATGATTAATGTAGTATGCATGTAAGAAAATTATTGAAGCATTAATCCTGTTTCATTTTCAGAGTTTGTGTTATTTCCTCTTTGACTCCATTTCTTAAACAAATGATCTTTTTTAAGGTGCTGATGTTTTCTGACTCTTTTCTTGCAAGAATTTTTTTGGGTAATAAGTACTTTATTAAGTTGCATTTATTCTTCAAGCTTCCCTCAGGTCACTTGAGAAAGATAAGTGGTAAAAAAAATGAAGCATCTTTTTTCTTCCTTTAATATAGATTTGTCGAGAAAGCTATGGAGTGATTGAACAGAAGAAATTGATACCTGAGGGAGACAAAGTGATGGTGGGCAAAGATAACAGGTGAGTTCTAATCTTGAACTATTGCAGACTATGCTACTTATATCTCTGTGCTTTTACTTTTAAGACTAAGGGTTGAAGTTATGTTTTAACCCCTTCTGCAGAGGAAGTAAGGTCAGTAGAGTAAGATTTACAGGTTTTAGTGACTTTTTAAATGTGGAGGAGGCACTGCTCTGGATTTAGTAGATGGATATTTTAGTTCTAGAGTCTCATCTTACTGCTGGTAATGCTGAGCAAGTCAGGTAAACTGGTCTCAGTTTCTCATTTGTAACAGAGTTCTGATAACTGCCTTGTTTACCTCATGAGGTGATTTTGAAAATAAAGTGGGATAATTTATAGAATAACTTTTTGGAATGGAAGAACTCACAGCGTCTAGCACAAGGTTTCTAGTATCCAGCATCCAGTAGAGTGTCTGGCACAAAAATGTTCAAACATATGTGTTGAATAAATGAATGTTATAAAGATGCTTACTATTTCTGTTGTTTAACTGCTGAAAGATTGGTAAAACAGGATTTACATTATTTTCTCTGCCTCGTGGCATATAATTTAAGTACATCTGATTTTTTAGGATATTTGCAATCTTTTTGTTAATTGCATTAGAGGACAGAAAAGATTGTTTATTTTTGTATTAAATTCTGAGTGACATTGCTGACAACTGACATTAATTCAGTTTACAAACACTGAGCATCTGCTATGTGCTAGGCATGTTGCTGGTTATAGGAAATAAAAAAAATTACAAGTCTTATTTGAACATTTTACTTGTTTACTTATCTCTGCCTTTGTCACTAGTATATTTGATGTCATTTACAAGAACCATGAAGAAGTCAAGTATATAAATGAGATCAGGGAAATGTACATTCTTAGAGGATCTACATGTAATATTAGAATAGGCTGTAGACTCTTGAAGCGAGGATTTAGGGATCTCTTGGCACAATGGCTGGAGTTAAAGACTTCGTTTAAAGAAGCATGGGTGGTGGGAAAAGGTGAGAAGATGGCATCCCCTCTTGGCAGAGTTGTGAGTGAGGGAAGCCTTCACAGAGAAAAGTAGTTCCATTTAAACTTTGGAAAAAGTTACAGATGTAGAGAAATTTGATACTGTTTGTAAGCTAACTGGGAAATTAGAACTAATTTACTCTGGGCTTTAAGTGCCTTCTTGCTATAAATAGTTGCAAATATGCATGTGGAGATCCTGTGAAACTCATTTTAAGTGATTTACCTTGCTGTCCTCTCATAAATCTTCCCTTTTGTAATTAGGAATGATAGAAAAACTGACAGACCTCTTTTTCCATCCTTTGACATTTTAAAGACAACTAGAAGCCATTTTCCTCTATTGTAACATTTTTTGTAATGTTTACCTTCTAGACAATCCAGGAAGCCTGGGCTTAGGGGAGGTTCTTAAAAATTAAGAACAGGCTTAGTAGTCTATTCAAATTGATAATGTTTTTAGAATTTGGCCTTTATGGCAGATTATAAAGTGGATTTGTTGGTCAAGATAATTTCTTTCTCTAGTTTCTAGTTTTGATGCTCACTTTATATAACATACACATATACCTATGTATGTGTGTATGCATGTATATAGCTACATTGAGAGCTTTTAGTCTTTCAAAGTATAATCTTTTGCATCAGGTTGTTGATAAGAAAGCGTGAGCATCATTTGTTAGATGCTATCAATGGACTTGGCAAGAAACCTGAGGAAGGGGAGCATTGAGAATGTCTTCATACTCTGGTGACTCATCATAGTGCTGTGTTTGATACATCGGGTGGGGGAAATGTGGTCTAATACAGATATGGGCAGTTTGTGACGTAGTCTATAGCTGAGGCAGTTGGGATTTATTACCCTTTTTCATATCTTTATAAAATTATTTCTCAGTATACTTTCTGTCTCTGCCCTTTTTTGCTCTATTTCTTTCTGAGTCTGAGTTTTTTTCTTTCTGTCTCTGCTTCTCTCTCCCTATCATTGTCTTTGTCTTACTTAATAGCTATTTCTTTGACTCAACTATTAAGTTGACTAGGTAGTCGAGAGACAGATTGTACAGCAGCACTGAAATTAGTTTGTTTAGGGTGATAACTGTTCTCATATATAGCCATAAATGAAATAGGAAGATAAAATTATTGAGTCTGAGGATGTTCAGAGAATTTGACTTCGATAGATTTATCTGGGAGTAGAGTTGTGAATAGCTTAGGTTGGGAAACCTGCTAAGATTTGGATACTAAAAAAGCAGAGATGAGGACATAATAAAAAGTGAAAGGAGATGGTAAAGTGATGGCTAAACTTTGGTTGTTATTTCAGGCAGAGAACAGTGAGTGAGTGCAATTTGAGTGCTTAACAGGGGTATTGTGGTGGAAGCTTCATTTGGATGTCCCACACTCGCTTAGCTGGGGAATCCGATTATAGAAGTTTTGAAAATTTAACAAATTTATACTTCAGTCAGCAGAAAGTCATGGTTGGTTTATGAGCAAAAGAGTTACATGATAGAAGTGGGTTCATGTTATACTTTATTTCTTCATCTTCCTTTTTTCCTTCTCTGTTATTTGTATGTGTTGCTTACAAATATATACCCATGGACATTGCTGAACCCTATGAGTTTTGTTGGAATCAGTGAGGAGAGCAGTTTTTTGTTTTCAAAAGGCCTGTGGGTTCCTTTCTTCATACTTCATACTTATTTGTCCCTAATTGATTCCAGAGCTGTTCCTATAAAACATTTTCCATAAGGATAGTCTGATAAGACAGGTTTTTTTTTAAAAAAGAAAGATAATACATACACTTAAGAAGGGAACACACATTATCCTCTTACATGTATTACAAGACTCCATATTGTTACCATGACTTTCTGAAAAATAGCTTCAAAAGTTTTCAAGTCTTTGTAGAATAGAGTGCTGTCATTTTAAATATGGCCTGGCTAAGGGATGATTCCTCTTTTTATTGCCAATACTCTGTTTGAGACAGCATCTCTGTTGGGTGAAGGTAGGGCTTTGGCTTTCTTGGATCACTAGCACTCAGTGAGCAACTGGTGAACACACCCATGCTGCTGTAGGCTCTGTCATACCTGCCTCTGTGCTTGGTGACAGGAGGCAGACCCTCTTACAATCTTACAGGCAAACAGCTGTTACAGTTGTCTGTTGGACAGGCTTCTGAGAACCCAGTATGATCGCTGCCACATTATTTAGTATCACTGTCATGATTAGAGACACCTGGAAAAAGATACAAGTGAATTATTTTCTTTTTTTTTTTATGCTAAAAAAGGAAGCAGAAAACTTATCAGCAAAACAAATGAGGTCCTGGTTAGAAAGATGGTATACAAGTATGAAAGATTAGCTATTATAGTTATTATTTCCTTTTTCTGTTATATGTTATAATCTTTTTACTGAGGGTAAGGGTATTTCTTTGATCAATCTAAGAAAACTGAATGAAGAACTGTAAGAATAATATGTGCTGGATTTTTTTAATTTAAATTAATTTTATTGAAGGCACATGCATCATAACATTATATAGGTTTAATGTGAGCATCTCAGTAAATCCATGTCTGTATATAATATATCAGCTTCACCCCATTTTAATTTTTCTTTAACCAGTTTTCTCAT
This sequence comes from Solenodon paradoxus, assembly GCA_004363575.1. Classification (NCBI taxonomy): domain Eukaryota; kingdom Metazoa; phylum Chordata; class Mammalia; order Eulipotyphla; family Solenodontidae; genus Solenodon; species Solenodon paradoxus. Next base: position 109,781 of record RJWH01002956.1, read on the forward strand.
CCTCCTCCTTCTCTTCCTGCAACCATGATTTGTTTTTATTGACTAAAAATCTATTTTTGTTTGAGTTCTTTTGTTTGCTTGGTTTCTCTATATACCATCTATAAGTGGTATCATAGAGTGTCTGTCTTATATCACTAAGCATAATTCCCTCTAGGTCCCTCCATCTTATTGTAAATGGCAAGATTTCATCTCTTTTATGACTTTGTAGTATATTCCTTATTCACTAATCTGTTCATGAGCACTTACATTGTTTCCAGCTCTTAGCTATTATAAATAATGCTGAATGTCCATCCCTGTCTTTTGTAATCTTATTTAGTTGGAAATATGTTTTTTGTGATATAACTATGACTGTCCCTGCCTTTTTAGGTCAGTATTTGGGCTTTTTTTTAAACACTGACTTTGAGCCTATACTTCTCTTTTGAATGTAGATGACTTTCCGGTATACAGCAGAAAATCTGGTTTTTTTTTTAAAACCCATTTGGCCGCTCTATACCTTTTGATTGGTGAGTTTAATGCACTAATATTTAGGGTGATTATTGATATGTAACTTTTTGTTGCCATTTTGCTCATTTTCTGAGTGTTGTAGACAGTACGTTTGTATTTCTCTTTTTTCCTTAGGTGCTTTGAAAGTATTCATGTTGTGTTTGGTTTCTCTTCATTTTCTTTGTTTTTTCTTTAAGTGTATGCTTGTTCTGTGCTTATAATCTGTTCTAACTTGAAAGCAAGTTAGTCTTGAGCTCATTCTATCAGTCTACATTTTTACTCTCTTCCTCCCATTTTATGTTTTTGATGTCTTGCTACTTCTAAGTAGGGTTTCTTTTCATTTTATAGAATTTTATTTAGTATTTCTTGTAAGGCGGGTTGAATAATGATGAATTCTTTTAACTTTTGTCAAGTTTTTTGTTATTCTTTCAATTCTAAGTAATGTACAGGATAGAGTGTCCTTGGTTGGATGTCTTTTTCTTTCAGCACTTAGATCCTGCCATTCCTTTCTGACTTGTAAGGTTTAAGCTTAGATATTTGCTGACAGTCTTGGGGCTGTTTTGTATGAATTCATCTTTTCTCTAGCTGCCTTTAAGTTTGTTTATCTTGTATTTTTGTCATTTCAATGACGATGTGTGTTAATGCAGGTCTGTTTGAACTTCTTTTGTATGGAACTCTTTGAGCTTCCTGAGGGAGGTCTGTTTCCTTCCTCAAGCTAGGGAAAATCTCAGTCATTATTTCTTCAAATACAGTTTCTTCCCTCTTGTCTCTCTCTTCTCCTTGTGGGACCCTTAGGATGTGAATGCTACTCCTCTTGATGTTATCCCATAGGTTTCATATGTTGTCTTCGTTTCTTTTCATTCTTTCTTCTCTCTGCTGGTCTGCCTGGGTGCTTTCCACTGCCTTATCTTCTGGCTCACTGATTCTATTGGAGTCTTCTTCCAGTCTTCTGTTGAGCTCAGCTCTTGTGTTTTTTTAACTTAGTTGTTATGGTCTTTAGCTCTCTGAATTCTTTTTGGAACACTTTCATATTTTCTCTAACTTTGTTGTAGTTCTTTTTGTTCCTCCATTGTTTTCCTGATTTAGTGAGTATTACTAAAACTGTTGCTGTAAAGTCTTCATCAGGTAATTTGCTTAACTCTATTACATTCAAATTTTCCCCTGGGGTTTTGTTTTGGTCCATAACTTCTTGTATATTTCTCTGTCTCTTTGATCTGTTTGGCATGCTGTGTTTATTTCTATGAGTTAGGCTTCCCTGATGTAAAAGCCTTGTGTTAGGGTTCCAAGTTGCATAATACAGGCCTGGGGTTGGTTTGAAATTTTGAGTTTCCTTTATTTGTGTCATCTCAACACTTGTCAGATTAGGGCCAGCCCTTTGTTGAGGCTTGAGAGCCCAGCCTACAGGGTTGGAATTGGGGTAGGGAATGCAGAAATTTCCCCCGTAGTCACAGATATGAACAAGACACAAGGAGAGAGACCCAAGACTTTTGGACCCAGGACTCAAGCAGGTCAGTCCCAACACAGCCCACAGAAGAGAGTCAGGAACTGATCTTAGAGGAGCACACTCCCTTGGGAAAATTTTCAGTCCTCCAGAGGTGTTGCAGTCCCAGCAGGGGGCAGTAAACAATCCCTGAAGCATGGGGTGGAAAGAGGTACAGCCTCCCTGTTCTAGGAAATACAAAGCCGGTAGGAAAACTGCTTACCTTAGCCTCAGACTGGTGGGAACTGCCATTTTAATGGAACCCTTATGATGATTTTCCCTGTGAGAGATATTGAATGGGGAATGTTTCTTTCTGGAAATCAGTCAACACTCTCTGTATGGAGACTGCTGACCTTGATGCCTGTCTCTGTCAGCCTGTGGAAAGGCTGTGAACTCCAAGAGTTCTGCACAAGTGTGATAATGGTGGATTAGGGGGTGGTGCCCACTGATAGGGAAAAGCTTTCAGCTCTGGGAAATTATCTCTATTAATATTTTCTTTCATTTGGCTCTATGATCTCTGAATGGGCATATGATGCCAAAACAGATCAACTTCTATCATATATGTAGGTATATGTCCCTTCTCTTCGTTGAGATGCTTGTCCTCATTCCTTTTCAAAAGTTGTATATGCTAAGTATTTGTATTTTGGTTGTGGCTGTGGGGAGGAAGCATGCTGGAGATCTTAACAGTCTGTCCTCATGGAACTGAATGCCATCTGCTGGATTTTTAACTTGGTCACTTGTATACACAGATACGCTGACATTGGAGCTCTTTTGTTTGATTAACAGTAAGATATTAACAGTCACTGCTCTTCTAGAGGAAAATGCAAGGAGAGTTTCAATTCTGTACTCATGATTTATTACATGACATTTGGTCTTAAAATTGCTTTCAATCCTTGGACAAGAGTTTGAGAGATTCAAATGAGTTATAAACATCCAGGTAAAAGAACATTTGGTAGATGAATGCTGGTCACCAAGTGATAGCCAAATCTTGTCACAACTGGTAATCAGATCTGGATAATATTGAATTATGTGATTAACTATGGTTAAGTTTTTCTCACACTTGATAATATGGGTTATTGGCATTAATGAAAAACCCACATATTCTAGATTCTCCTCCAATTTATCTCAATCTAATACAATCAAATTAAATATAATTCATATCCTCCTGCATATTTAAACATCAGAGATGGGGGGATGCAAAATAGAAAATAGTAAAGTGAGAAATGCCAGCTTTAAGGTAAATGTTCCAAAGGGCACCTAGATTCCAGAGAAAACTAAAGAATAAAACTCACACAAGAAAATCACTCTGAGTCCTACTGAAGTTAGGATTTCTGACAGACTTTAACTGGTATCTCTGGATAGTCTATGAAAAGTGTAATCTTAAAGATCTACATTTTGTTTATACTTTGTTATTCTGGGAATGGTAGGTAATTAAAATGTCAGTTTACAATTCTTCAGTGCTTATCAGATGTCAGGCACTATTGTAAAGGTACTATATTAATACATAAGCCTCCCCACTTGACAGATGAAGATACTGAGGCATATATCACTTTTTTTGAGGTTTTGTAAGTCCAGGATTCAAAGCCAGGCATTTGAGTGAGAACCAATGTTCCATGTGCCCCAGCAGACCGAACTGCTTCCTGAAAGAGGCTAACAATGGGGCAGGAGAGTTCCCAAACTAGGCAGGAAGAAACCTATCTAAGGAATTTGCTTTTTTCCTTTCGAGCAAACTATGAAAGTTTAAAAAAAAACAAAGTTGGCAAAGTTAAAAACATGTTATATATGTATAAAGTTATATGTCTGAATGATTAAGCTTAGGTTGAGAGAGTGCTTCTTTTCTAATATTTTTATAAAGCCCTTATGTATATCTTTAACAATCACTGCACAGTCTGCCTTGTGAATTTGTATTTTCTATTCTTTCTATTTTGGGTAATTTGGCTTGTTTCTATTTCCCTTTTTTCTCCTCTTCCTCTTCATTTTTAATGACTATATCAAATATCTTTATACATCTTTGTTTGCCTTTACAATTTCTTTTTAGTGATAAGTGCCTAAGGATAAATTGAATTAGTGTATGCTATTTTGAATCTGTTGACTGATAAATATTTTTGCTAAATTGATTTTACTAATGAATTATATAGTAACATACATTATCTATGTGTGAAGTACCCATTTCACTGAATTCTTACGGTGGGTATTCCTTAAAAAAATTGAATTTAATAAGAAATTGAATCTCGTTATTAAATTTTTATTTTTCTTCCATACTTAGGCTACTTTACATATTCTACACGGCATTGATCCATTATTTGGCTGTTTACCTATTGAATGTACTTTCATCAAATTGTTCATTTCAATGGTTAATTATATGTATGTGACTTTCCCCTTAATAAAAAAATGTGCTTGTGTACTGGCCAGTGTGTCCATGTGTATGTACAGAATATAAGCTCTTAGGCAGGAGAGCTGCTGTACCATGCTAGGCAGGCAGGGCACATCCACATGCTGCAATTTTCTGCAGAGTGCTCTTAGAGCTTAGTTGAACCTGTAATGCGTATTGCCCTTCTTTCTGCTAGCTGTTTTGTGCCTTTTTGACTAAGTCAGGCCTCTATTAGACTAAAAATGGTTTGAGTGATAATGTTTGACCTGCCTTGAAAAGAGAGCATCATGCTAGTTGTTAACATGCAGTTTTTATGGCCGCCTGACTACCTATCCAATAAACAGTCCAAGAAACACAGGGTAAAGATCAACCAAGTTAGGAAATGGTAGGAATTGCTTGACATTATGAAGGGCACTTGATTTTGCGTCCTGGAAAAGCTGTTCAACAGTGAAATGACTGGAAGTTAGAAAACTGTATAGCTAAAGTCTTAACGTAAATGAAAGGAAAATAGCTGGCCAGAGCACACTGGTGATCTAGACCTTGCTAGTATCCTGGTCCACTTAACTGCCTTTGCAGGACCTGTCTTTCTGCCCCCAACAAAGTTGAAGTATTTCTTCTTTTTAAAATAGTCTTCTGCTGTCATTGATTTATTTCTCTGTTGGGACTAAATGATACTCACATGATTTATATGAACTATTAAGACTATCTACCCTCTGAATCCATTTTAGTCCTAGTTTGTTTGCTTTTGAAAATGTTGAGTGTTTAAATCTATATGATTTCTTAATTTCTGCTCTGCTATGTCTATTTCTTTTCATTCTTCTGTCACTCTAACTTTAGCATTTTTCTGTTTAATAATTGATCAATAGCTAATGTATTTTCTTCAGTTAATTTTTTTGAGTCTGTAGTCTAAGGTAAAAATTTGAATTGTTTCCAAATTGCTAGGCTTCCTGTTTATTCTTACTAACATTAAGGTGAATATTAGGATAATTATGTTAAGTTCCGGCTCCAGTTGGGATTTTTATGTGAAATGTGATACATTGAAAGTTAATTTGAAAACTGACAATATTGTGATACCAAAGACTTACTTTACATTTCTTTGTGATACTGTTTTGGTTTTTTTTTTACATGGGTTATACACTATTTTCATCAGATTTTGGTAAATATTTTTATTTATTACCTCTACTTTGAAAGAGACTTTCATATATTTTGTTCATTATTAGTGTCTAATAATAAATAATTGTTGGTTTTGTATATTTATCTCATAAATGACCAACTCTTCAAATAATAAATGTAATCATTTTCATTTGATCTCCTTGGATTTTCTATATAAAATCATAATGCCTGTATTTTTTCCCAAATACATTCTTTTCATCCATTTTTGCTTTTTGAAAAATGAGTATTCCCAGAGCTAAGATACAAACATTGATTTTTTTTTTTCTATTAAGGTAGTCATATGGTTAAGATAATCATTGACTTCTTATGTAATATTTTCACTTTTGGTTGGCTTGACCCTAAGGAATATTAATATTACTTTAAAGTTATACTCAATTATTGCTCTTAGCAACAGGTCAGAGCTGTCTTCTATGCCCTAAGATAAAGCAGTCTAATTTTGCTTCTGTGTAATTTAACCCTTAAGGGAAATGGAGGAAGATGTAGCTTAGTTTTACAATATTTTTGAAACCTTTAATTTTTAAATTATTTTAATTTCATCCAGAATGCTCCAGTGTAAAGTTGAAATATTCCCTTTTTCATGTCTGTAATATCACATTAAAGTCTGACCACTTCTGAAAGGCAATAAAAACTAATTTTATATTGAGGAAAATAAGATAATCTACTCAATTTTCGGTGTTTCTGAATTAAAGACCACATTCCTCTCTGACAATAAGGCAATAAGGGATCACAAACTTAAGAATAGGGTAATGAGAGGAAAGAAATACCGTCTGGGTCTAAGAGGAAAAATTATATAAAATGGTGCCTCCCCCCCCCCCCCCCCGTTTTGTAACCGGGAAGAGGATTCAATTTCTAATTAGTATCTCTGTTTTTCATATAATAATATAATAACCGAAATTTCTTGAGCACTTGACATATGTCACACACTGTTCTGGGAGCTTTATATGTTTTGTTCTCCACAGGAACCTGTCAGGAGGAAATATTCCCTTTTATAGATGAGGAAAAACTGAACGCAGATAGTTTAACCTAATTGCCCAAGGTTCATGGCTAATAGGAGGCATAGATGGGATATGAATAAGGGTAGTGAGAATACCGAGTCCTTTTGTTTTTTGAAAATACTGTTTTATTAACACCACAGTGGTAAACAATTTTACGTTTATGTTTCTCTGTAGATCACTGAGTCATCACACATAATTCAAAACCGACACAGAAGCTAAGAGTCTTTACATTGAATGTGTCCTTCTTAAAAATCCTTAACTGTATGCCAGTATGTCCTCAAGCAATAAAATTGAAAATGCACCATTTTATACTTAATATGTCACATTTTACATAGCAAAATAATGAAGGCACAGCTAATACAAGCAAACGTAAACCCTTTCTACTTCTGAGCTGGGGGTTGGGACACACACTTGGATTGGTGCTTCAAGAATATTTTTTCCACACTTATTAGCTTCAGTGAAGAGTTTTGATAATTTTCACATTCTAAAAGCTACATGACACAAAGACTTCACAAGGACCAAATGACATAACATTGGATATACATGCTTCACAGAATTTGCTACATTCTACACCTCTTCAAGTAAATTAACACATCTAAAATGCTAGATAAAGAGATTTAATATTTGAACATTTGGATTTTTTTAATACCTTTGTTAAACAGACACTACCAAGAAAGCACATAAACATCTAATTTTAAGGAAAGAAAACACGTATGTTGACAACTTTATACAAGTTCTACACCTGCCTTTTTGGAACCATGTCGTTTCTCTAAATTCAGATATTCAGAACATTCTTCAGAATTTGAAGTGGCAGTTTTCCAGGCCTCATTAGCAGTGCTGTCATGATCTCCATCACAGGGTTCTTCTACTCCATCACTCTTCTCTGAAATGTAAAGCTGATGTCTGGGTTACAAAAGCAAAGTCTGAAAGATGAGATGTGAGTTTTGCCTTTTTTTACCCCCTGGAAAATTTCAGAACTAAAAAAACTGAAGAGGGAAGCATTGAGAACATGTTCAGTCTTGGCTTAGGATGTTCCATGTGTAGTGTGATGATAATGTGATGAATGGATTTCAAGTGACATTCTTTACCTCACATCTACTTGACACCCGTTAATAAGTCTCAATTCCAGTCCTCACAGAAGAGATCATGGGGAAAAAAAATCATTTTAAATTTAATTTGTTTTCTTCAACACCTACTCATATATTTGTGTCCAACATGAAAATCAGATTTGAAACGGGCTGGTCAGGATTTGATTGTTTCAATTTAATATGTTTTTAGGAATGTCAGAATTGATTCACATTTTATTTTGGTCCAAAACCTGAGCCTTTGAAAGTCCACGAATATTAAAAAAAAAAAAAATTAGGTTTTTGTAGTCGTCATTTTCTCTGAATCTCAGCCCCCGCTTATTTCTTGGCATCATGAGTCGCCGCAGAGTGGAGACCCTCATCCTTGGGTGCCACCGCAGCCTCTGCCGCAGCCTCCTCCTCCTCCTCCTCTTCCTCCTCGCCCTCCTCCTCATCCTCGTACTCCTCCTCCTCATCGTCATCCTCCTCCCCCTCTAAGGTCCAAGCACATCCCTCCATCTCACCGGTGAGCTCCTGAATTTTGGCAAGTAAGGGCTTATAGATGTCGTTGTACTTTTTTTCCAGAGCCTGAAATTCCTTATCAAATTTGGCTTCTATCTTATCGCATCGCTTCTGCAGCTTTTTGAGGGCCAGGACTCGGCATTTCACCGAGTTAGGCAGGCTCTCAATAAAGTCATTTTTCGGCTTCGGCGCATTCTCCGCAGGGGTCTGGGGCTCCTCGGCGGTCTGCCCGGCCGCGCTGTCAGAGTCCCCAGCCGCGCTGTCAGAGTCGCCCCCCTGCGCACCGCCTTCCGCCATTACCTCCTCCGCTGCCGCAGCCTCCGCAGCCGCTGCCGCCTGGCCGGGCTCCACGGGCGCCTGGTTTTCCGAGTCGGCCATGTTCGGGAAGAGCTGCAGAGGTCTAGGTGGCTCCTGCAGAGACCTGCACCCGAGCTGCACCAGACAGATTTTGTGGATGCGGCAAGTGGCGGTGACGTTGGCCGCGGCAGTGACGTCGGCCGCGCCCCGCCCTTGTAACTGCAGTCCTCGACTGGCTGTCCGGCAATCAGCTGATGGCTGTGCCCTCGGACTTTGCTAGCTGCCTCCTGTTGCTACCCTGCCGTTTCCTTGGCATTACTACCGACGTCAGAACCCGTTTCTTAGATACCAGATCCCAGGAGGCCTTTTACCATCCCCCGCACCAACGCCCCCCCAAAACTGGACAGAGTAGCGGGTTTCCAAGGCACTTTTTCAGGAGCTCCTTGGATGACCTCAGCCCTTTGCAGGTCTCACCTGGAGATCACCCAGGCTCTTATACACATCTGTCAATGTGTAGAACTTAGCGTTTATCCGCATCTCCCCTGATCTGGTATTGCTCTGCTTTGGTAGGTGTCTCTGGTTTACTCGGAGTCTGCTTTGATCACTTGTAAGATTCCTCCCAATTCTTTAACAAAAGGTGCAACACAAAAGAACTGACTCCTTTCCGGCCACTTACGGGTCAAGGTACAGGTATGTGGACCAGGTGGCTTGTATGTCCAAACTCTGTATCCATCTGCCCACCCATTCCCAGACCCCTCAGGCCATCTCAGCCTAAGGTCATGTATACTGAAGGCAAGATCTTTTCTCTGCAGGACAGACCCTGGAATCAGTTCTGGACCCATTTGAATAGGGAATCTTGGCATCCTGAATATGTGTTCTAGAAGGTTCCTCGGAATTCTTGGCCTGTGGAAAGGAATAAAGCTGGAGGAAGGCCAACGAAGAGCAAGGACCGTCATGGATGAAGCACATGTTTAATACTGGTTTTCACTGGGAGCAGACAGACACAAGCTTATGCAGGTGTTGTTCCCAACACACTCTGAAGTTCAGCATCCACTCTGTGGGTCTTGCCTGTCTGTGATTTGTTTCTAAGAACGTTAAAAAAAAGGTGGTGGTGGGGGGGCGCGTCTTAAAGAGCAAGCTCTTGTTCACTTAATAATAAAGTGATTAGACATTTTGGTTCCTTACCTTATTAAACCAAAATGGTAGCTTCTTGACTAATAAACGTATTTTAGATATGGATCCTTCCACAGAGTCTCAGGAATATTTTCAAATTTAGGATTACTTACCTAAATAATTTTCTATGACTATATTGAGACTTGTTGAACTTCTCTACCAAGCATAGAATGTTAGCAAGTAACTTTTTAAAGTACATCTGGTGCCATCTTTTGGTGCTTGTGAATATTAAATTAGCTAACTAATATGTAAAAGATCTTGATAAATGTTTTAATTATTTTTTGTTTTTACAAAATCACTGCATTCATTAATATGCAAAGATAACCTATAATAATATTTTCTTTTAGAAACAGACACCTTTGTGCCCTGTCCCAGTGAAAATTACCGTTTACAAAAGGTCCAATACATTCCTATTAGGAAGTATCATAGTTTTTTATGTCCTTATTATTCCTATTGTCTTTCACTTTATGAATTCTCTTCCACAGAATTTACTTATTTTCCTATTACTATTTTTAATGACAAAGTTTTACTGTTAAGGCTCAAATTTCCATTTTAATCCTGAATTTTATGTAATAATGTATCTGTATTTAGTTGGCTGACTCTCCTAAACATTCTCCAGTATTACCCATATATTGCATATCTCTTGATGGCTACAGCTGTCTTGAGTTTATGAAAACTTTTTCCAAATTTAAAGATAGGCAACTAAGAAACAGAAAAATAAGTGAAATAAATGCTGTTACTATATAATCTGATTGGTGGAATTGGGGATAGTCTTCTGACACCTATACTATAGAAGTTGTGACAGGCTTTTAAAAGAAAACCCCTTTTAAAAATCAAATCAATTCGAGTACCTTAACTTGCTTGAAACAACCAGAATGTACTCATGTTTTAGGAATTTTGTGTTCCCATTTAAAAAATCTTGAAATTTAGTGTTGTTAGGCTACTCTTTTTCTATAGCCTTTTTTAACCGAGATATAAATTATATACAATAAAATTTCCCTCTTAGAGTACTTTGGCAAACAAATACATCCTAATAGGCACCGTAATAATCAAGATGCAGAACAGTAGCATCGCAAAAAGTTTCCTTGTGGTCTTTTGCTGACTGCCCTGGTGACCATTGATTTGCTTTCTGTCTCTATAATTCTCTTTCTTTGCAGATCGTTATATAAGTGGAATCACATGTATGTGGCATTTGAGTCTGGCCTTTTTCATTCTGCATAATGCATTTGAGATTCATCCTTGTATATATTTTAGTTTTTCCTTTATTACTACTGAAGAATATTCCTATTTGCCATTTCTTTGTGATTATGCATATTAATCTGTAAGCTTCTGTGTGAATATACATCTTTATTTCTCTTGAGTAAATACCTAGAAGTAGATTTGCTGTGTCGTATGGTAAATGTGTATTTAACTTTTAAAGAAATTTCCATACTGCGTTCCAAAGTGACTGTACCATTTTTCTTTCACAGCAGCCACATCTTGACTAGCACTTGGTATTGTCAGTTTGTCCCAAGCCCAGTAACAGTTTCATATGATAATTGAGGGAATAGTTAGTATCTTCTAATGTGTTTATCTGTCATTCATATATCTTTTTTGATAAAATGTCTGCTTAGATCTTTTACCTATTTTATGAATTAAGACTTTTGCTTTCTTATTAAAGTTGTTTTTTAACATATATTCTGGAATAAATTCTCTGTGAGATATGTGTTATGCAAATATATTTCTTCCAGTCTGTAGCTTGCCTTTTTTATTCTTGTTAGAAAGTGGAGATTTTTAATTTTATTAAATTCGTTTTATTAATTTTCCTTTTATGGATTGTGATTTTGGTGTTTTATTGAAGGAATCTTTGTCAAATCTAAGACCATAAGGGTTTTTCCTATATTTTCTTCTAGAAGCTTTATAATTTTAAATTTGATATTCAGACTAGGATCCATATTGATTTAAACTTTAGATGGCTGTGAGGTACATGTCGGTTTCTTCAAAAAATATTTATTTCATCATATACATATGAGTCTATTTCTGAGCTTTCTGTTGTAATGATTTTTGTGTCTGTCCTTTCACAAATACATAATTGATAACTAGCTTTATAAAGAGTACTAAAATTAAGTAATACTAGTCCTTTTTAAATTTTTTTGCAAAATTTTCTCAGCTCTTCTAGTTCCATAGCTTTTCTATGTAAATTTCAGAATCAGCTTTACACATTTACTAGTTTAGATTCAGATTTAAAATCTATTGACAGTGCATGTAGTACTTGCACTTTTAATTGTCCCTGTTAAAAATTACGTCAGCTTCCTTAAGAGGTGTCTTGTTTTGTGGACTTTAGGTATCTAGTGCATTACTGGGGCTATAGTATCACATAGTTGTGAATGGTGGAGATGGGCTATCATGCATATCTATGCATATCAATCTCCAAATTTCCCCTCTTCTAAGCACATCAGGCATATTGGATTAGGGCCCACCCTAATGACTTCATTTTAACTTGATTATTTCTGTAAAGATCCCATACAAACAAGGTTATCTTCTGGGTACTGGGGTTGGAACTACCATATATGAATTTAGGGGGACACAATCCAACACATCACACTGCATGTTGTGCTCCCCCCAAATTCATGTCATTCTCACCTATAAAATACATTCTCCTCATTCCAATATCCCCCCAAGTTCTAAACCCATTTCTTAACTCTTAAGTCCATATTCTCATCTTAATGGTTTACTGTAAGTGTCCACTTGACTGGGCCATGGAATGCCTAGATATGTAGTCTGGATGTTATCTGTGAAGGCAGATTTTGGGTGATATTAACATTTGAATCAGGTAACTGAGTAAAGCAGATTGGCCTCTCTAATGTGGATGATCTTCATTTAGTCAGTCAAGGACTTGAGTAGAACAAAAAGGATAAACAAGAGGGCTCCTCCTTTTTACTCCATTTGGACTGCCTTCAGTGGGACATCAGTTTATTCCTGCCTTCATCCTCAAACTGAAACATTACCTGTTTCTGGGTCTCAAGCCTGTCTGCATTTGGACTAGAATTATACCATGGATTCTCCTTGTTCTCCAAATTGCTGAGCACTTTTGGGGGTTTGTCACCCAATGAGCTGATTATTTATAATAAGCTTCTCACATAGGTATGGGTACTGTGGATTATAAATTCTTTATATCCCTATCTATCATATATGTTCTTTTTCTCTGAAAATCCCTAACACATCATTGAGTCTTTTTTTTTTTTTTTTTTTTTTTTAAAGAAAAAGTGCAGGCAAGAATGAAGGTGAACAGGCAGACAGGCAGGAAGAAAGAGGAGGAAGCATTTTATTTGTATTTAGTTGTTCACACTGGTTGTTTCCCTCTGGATAGGGACTCCAAACCAGGGGTGTATAGTCTGTGCTCCCTTGGAGGCAGTTGACACAACTGCTACTCCACCAGGATATATCATCATCTAAATATTTAAAGCAGCTATAGCTGATACTTGAGGTTTGGTTCATCCTGAGCCAAAATTCTTCTGTAGTAATAAACCTGTGAAACCAGTTAAGTTGTCTGCTTCTAAACACTATAGTGGCACAGATATAGGATAGATGTTCCCATTCCACAGGAGAGAAACAAACAGGAAATGGGTCATGGATCCCAAACAAGTCCGAAAGCTAGCAGGTCAGATTTCATTAGATTTTTTAAGAATTTGAGAATAATTTTCTTTGGGTCCATACTATGTCCTGTGGCTCACAGGAGTGGTAGCCCTGCCCTCATTACCAGAGATGTGCCCCTACTCCCTCCTCTCTATCTGTGCCCTCTGGTTGCTTTGTGTCACCTTTAGGGTCATTCTTCCCTTTTCTTGAAAGGTAACTCCTGTTCACTATTAGATTTATCACTGTATACAAACTTTCTTCATTTTGCCCCTTCTCTACTCTTTGAGTATAAGCTGGCAGAGTTTCTCCTGGTATAAAGTCTCAAAAATCTTATTGGCCTCCTAGGTGATTCATGAGACTCCAAGCCATCAGATAAGAGAGAACCTCAAAGATCTTTCCTGGATGACCACCTCTCTATTCCTGGCTCCTGTGAGATGGTGGATTGGATCCATCCATGCTCATGTAGTTAATGTCTTTACTAAAGCGTGTTCATCTCACCCTTGGCCCTGTTTCCAGAGCATGTTGTCTTAATAGACTGAGATTTTCCAAATCTTCAGGTTCTCCTCCTTTTTTGCTTAATAATTCTCTCTTTAACTTATCTCCTTTCTCTTTCATTCTATTATAAGGATTAAGAACAAAACATGTCAGACTTTCAATACACTGTTCAGAAATCTCTACTAAATATCCAACTTTATCACTTACAACTTTTTACAGAACACTAGAACACAATTTGATCAAGTTTTCTTTATAACAAGGATTGCCTTTACTTCAGTTTCCAAATACTGTGCTCCTCATTTCTCTCTGTAACTTTACCAGAAGCACCTTTAACATTCATAATTCTAGCAATATTCTGTTGAGGATGTTATGTATTTTCTAACACAATAGAAGCAGTCTCTCCAGCTCTCCTATTTTCTCTCCTAGCCTTCACCAAGTATCCTTTAATGTCCATATTTCTATCACCAGTCCCTTCAAGCAATCTAGGATTTTTCTGTTAAGTACCTCAAAACTCTCCTAGCGTTTACCCAATATCCAATTCCAAAGTCATTTCTAGATATTTGCTGTTGTAGCAGAGCATGCTCAGTACCAAAATCTGTATTAAGTAGAGTTCTCTAGAAAAACAGTCTATCTATCTATCTATATATGTGTGTGTGTGTGTGTGTGTATGTGTGTGTGTGTATAAATTTACACACATATATATGAAAAAGAGATGGGAAGGGGGAGAGAAGTGTGGGGAAAGTTAAGGGACAGAGGAGAAAGATTTTTAAGGAATCTTCTTAAATAACTGTGAGGCTATTGAACGGAAAATTTGCAGGGCAGGGTGAAAATTCCCACAGGAGTCAAGTTTGCAGTCTTGAGTCAGAAAGCAGCCTGGTAAGTGAATTCCTTTCTCTGGATGAGACCGCCATCTTTTAATGACTGCAACTGACTGGATGAGGTCCACATATACATTAGGAAGACTAATCTGCTTTACTCATCTGCTGATTTAAATGTTAATCACATCTAGAAACTACCTTCACAGCAACATCCAAACTGGTGTTTGACCAAAAAACTGGGTACTACAGCCTAGGCAAAATTGACATATCAAATTAACCATTGCAGTTTATAATAAAATAGCCTCTTTTAGACATTTGTACCAGAATGTTATTTTCAGTGTTGTTTACTGAGTTTCAGGAAAATGTAGTGCATTGTATGTAATAGGAGAAGCTTTTAGCATCTATGGTTAAGATGTACAGTAATCTTTATACACTAATAATTCTTACTTCATTACATTTATTTAGTGTAGTGCTAAAATAACAGTTATCTAAAATTGGAGAATTGGAATTGGGTAATAGGTAGAGGCTAGGAGAGTTTTGAGGTGTTTTAATGGAAAAAAAGAGGCTAACCAACAAAACAAATAGATCCATGGAATAGAATTGAGATCCAGAAATAAATTCACACATATATGGTCAGTTATTTTATGACACAGGAAGGAGTCAGCAGCATACAGTGGAGTCTTTTCAACAAATGATACTGGGAAAGTGTTATGTTACAATGAAGCATTTAGTAAATAGTATCTGTCTTCTTAATGTCAGATATTTTAGTTTTTAGAAAAAATCTTTACATATATAAAAATATCAAGAATAATATGAAAAATATCTTTGTTCATTTAGGAATCAGAGTAAGCAGTATTTGCTTCAGATTTTTTGATGAAAGAAAAAAAATTACTTATACTATAAAACTCAGTACATCCCCTCATCCCATTCCCCTCTTTCTGCTTTTCTTTCTTTTTTTCAGTAACATACATTTACAACACAGTGTAAGTTTTACATGTGCAGGTTTACTGTTCATCAAATATATGATGACACACCATGTCTAAATTTCTAATGATCCTCCATCACTATGCATTGGACCCCCACTACCCTTTGCTCCCACCTTTCGCCATTTTACCCTCTAGTAACCTTTGTACAGTTGTCAGTGTCCAAGAGTTTTTTGTTTTATTTTGTTTATTCTTTTGCCTTGTTTCTTTGTATTCCACATAGAAATGAAAATACTCCATATTTATCTTTCTGCTTCTGACTTATTTCACTAAGCATAATCCTGTCTAATACCATCCATGTTATCATATATGTCAAGATTTTATCCATTTTTATAGCTGAGTAGCATTCCATGTGTATATTCACCACATCTTTTTATCCAATCTTCTACTGAAGGCATTTAGATTGTTCAAATTTCCTGACTCTTGTAAATAATGTTGTAATGAACAAAGTATGTGTGTGTGTATATATATATATTTTTTTTTTTTTTCAGATTAGTATCTTCATATTCTTCCAGCAGATACCTAGAAATGGAATTGCTGGATCATATGATAGTTCTGTTTATAAGTTTTTGAGAAATCTCCACACTGAACTTACAACAGTGTTCAAGATTTCCTTTTTACCACACCCTCATTGAATTTGTTTCTAGTCTTCTCTAGACATTCTTACATGTGTAAGGTGATATCTTAGTATGGTTTTGACTTTCATTTCCCTAGTGATAAGTCATGATGAGCTTTTTCTCCTATGTCTGTTGGCCACAGGTATGTCTTCTTTGGAGAAGTGTGTATTCAGACCTTCTGACCATTTTTCTATTGGGTTGTATGTTTTGGTGTTGAGTTGCGTGAGTTCTTTGTCTTGGATGTTAACTCTGTCAGATATATGATATGCAAATATCTTCTGTTCAACTATTTGTCTTTTTGTTTTGGTGATAGTTTCTTTTGCTGTGGAGAAGCTTTTTCGTTTGATCTAGTCCTATGTCTTTTATTTTTGTTTTTGTTTCCCTTGCTGCCAGAGTTGTGTACCCAAAGATGTCTCCAAGAGAATATATTGCCTGTGTTTTCTTTGATGCATTTCATGGTTTCCAGTCTTATACTCAAGTCTGATACATTTTGAATTAATGTTTTCTATGGTGTTAGAACCCTTGCACCTTTCTTATTCAGACAGAATGTTTACAGATGTTATCTAATAGTTCATGTTTTATATTAGTTTATAGTCATTTTATTTTATAATAAAATATATTAAAAGTCTTCACATGCTTTTATTTTTTTAAATGAACATATTTTCTGTATATGTTACAGGTATAATTTCATACTCATAAACAAAATCTCATAGCATAAATAAGATTTCTGAGCAACATCAGCTTTAAGCATTTTACATGTATTAACTCATTTAAATTTTATAACCGACCTGAATTATATACTCTTATTCTTTTTGCAGATAAAGAGATTGAGTTAAAAAATGAGTAAATTAGTTGTCCCACTGCTTCTTATAGGTAGCATTGTTTTAAATGTGTAAAAAATACACACAGGTCTGCCCTGGTGAGTAGTGATTGGCTCACTCACCTCTCAAGGAGCACAGGCCTCCCACCCCTGGGTTCCAGTCCCAGGTGCCGGGCAACCAACCAGTATAAACAACTAAATAAAAATAAAAATAAAAATAAAATGTTTCTTCCTTTGTGTTCCTGCCTGCCTGCCTACTCACCTTTATTCCTGCCTGTACATTTTCTTAATAAATAAATACATAAATATAGGCACATACTGGTAACCTAGTGGTTTAGTGAAGTTTACATACACCTGAAGTTCCCTGGTTCAAGACCCAGGGCTGGGGGCGATACAAACAAGAGGAACTAAATAATAATAATAATAATAATAATAATAATAATAATAATAATAATAAATAAAAATGCTTCTTCCTCTTCTCTCTTCCTTCCTGCCTGCTCACCTTCATTCCTGCCTGCACCTTTCCTTTATAAATAAATACATGCATACATACTATCATATGGGTTTAACAAATGGAAAAATTTGGTTTTCACTAAGCATTGTTTTTAAGATACTATTCACTTTGATAAATATAGCTCTAGTACAAAAATATAGACCTAGATCTATTGAATACTGTTTATGGTTTCTGTCATGACTATATTGTCTTTTCTTTGTGTAGTCTCATTTAATGGGTATTTAGTTTTGTTTCCCCAACTTCTCTTTATTACAAGAAAATGCTGCAGTAAAAATCTTTGTACACATCTTTTTTGTACACCCATGTGAGAGTCTAAGTGTAGAATAACTGGGTCAAATTACATTTGCATTTTATCTTCTTTAGGTATTGACAGTTTTTACCCCTAATGTTTATATCTCACTCACAGTTTACATTCTCACCAATGAGAGACTGATTATTAATGTAGACAATAGACAGATCATAAGTACAAATAGGATTCTGACCTGCATTCTACAGAAACCTGCCCAGGAAAACAACCTCTGATCTACAATAAGCAGGCCAGAAAGCCACCTGCTCTGAGTTAAACTTGTAAGAAGCCAGATTGCTGTGTCTCTCTTAACTTCTTTAACAATTGGCCCCAACTGGTCAGGACCTGATTATCATCACTGACACTTCTTCCAAAATCAGGCCAAACAGAGAAAGCCAAATATGTACCCTAAGCCAATGAAATAGGGTACTTACTCTTAGTAGACCTGCCTACAGCTTCCCCATGCCATCAGCCTCTGATCAGGACATACTTGAAGTTTTTTCTTTTTTCTGCTATCAAGCTTCTCACTCCTCTGCTTGCCTTTTGAATCTGTGCTAAAACAAAGGTGCAAGTTGTGATTGATTCCTTTCCTATAGTAAGTTATTGTTTTCTTTCTCATTTTTTCAATTTCTCTTATTTTTCCATGCTAGCTAAATGGTGTTCTCATCATAATTTATCTTTCTATAAGCTGTGAATGAGGTTCCAAATTCTGTACATCTTCACCATCAATGATAGTGGTCTCTCAAACTTATGGCTGTCTGTTGGGTTTGAAAGGTAGTTCACTATTGTCTTAATTTACATTTGACTGATTATCAACCTGATGGAGCTACTAGGAACACAAGTCTTTCCAGAGGTAGTTGAGAGATTTATAGAAAAGAGTTTTGAAAATATGTGAGTATACAAATATCAAAAGTTTTAGCCGCATTTCTCTCTAAATAGAGGGAAAGCATCCTAGAATTGTAGGTTTCTTTCTTTTTAGCCAAAACCACCTTTTGTTTCTAAACAAAATTTTAACAGGATGATAAATAAGATGAAAACTAAAGTGCCTCAGATAAAATAAATTCAGTAGTAGGGCTCTTATCTACATGATCTTTCCTTTCCCCAGATCACCCGAAACAACTTGATGTCATCCTAGGACTGGGTGGTAACCTACATGATGCATTAGGATACCTCCTGGTTTGAAAATTTGATGAAATTCCATTTTTCAGCACAAACTCAATGTATAATGGGAACTTGATAAACTATGAAATCTATGAGTTAAACACCTTTTATTTCTTTGGTCTCTGGCAGGCAGGAATTTGTGGATGCTTATGTGAATTATGTCTTCCAAATCTCAGTTCATGAATGGTACGCAGCCTTCTCTAGTGGTTTCCTAAAGGTGTGTGGTGGCAAAGTGCTTGAACTCTTCCAGCCTTCAGAACTGAGGGCCATGATGGTGGGGAACAGCAATTACAACTGGGAGGAACTAGAGGAGGTAAGCATCAAAGATATTGTTCTTTACCTCTGAGGATGCAACTTTGTCCTGGGTAGGTGTGCCCAGAGCCCTATCTCTTTTCAAGCATACTGTGGTTGAGTAGGATTTTGAAACCTCCTACATTTTGTGGTTATTTTTTAACTCAAATGCAAAAGGTTTACAAAATGTCCACTATAATATTATTATTCTATAATATACTTTATTTTTTAACTTTTTTGGGCAGACTGCCATCTACAAGGGTGAATACTCAGTCACGCATCCCACTGTGAAACTATTTTGGGAAACATTTCATGAGTTTCCATTGGAAAAGAAGAAGAAGTTCCTCTGTATGTATTATTCATCTGAGTGTGATATTTGTCCATATTTCAGTCTTACATATGGTGTAGAAAGATACACTCCACAGGTAAAGTTCATCTCATTTAAATGGTAGATATATTTAAGAGAGTAGGTAAATATATTGACACAACATAGGTTGTTTTGTGTAATAAGAGGGACTGCCCAAAAAAAAAGAAGCATTTCACTTGTTTTTAGTTACTCAAAAAATATTTTATATATAATTTAAGTATTACATTAATGAAATCAAATTGTTGGGATTTACTTCCCTTATCTCTCTGCACCTAAATCACACATGAAGGAGACTTGCTAGCTTATCTCATAGCATCTGCTTGGGGGCAAGCATCTGTTAGAACTTTGTCCAGGGTTGGAGGCATTGGTGGGTGCCATTTTTGTGCTTTTACTGTATCCTACAAGAGCCAGAGCTGGTGGGTGCCATTTTAGTGTACCCCCTATCTTTTTAGAGCTGCTGGGTCAAAATGCCAGCCTGTGGTTCTGCTGAAACAGGAAGAACTTTTAACGAATATAGGTCAAGGGATGCTATCATTGTGCTCATCCTTGGCCTCACTACAGCTCTTTGTTACATCCCAGAAAGGAGATTATATACCTTTATAAAACCATAATTCTTGCAGTTATCCACAATGGATACCTTAATATTTCCTCGTCTGGAGACAAGTAGTGTTTATGGCTGCAGCCCCATGGCAGCACACATATTGACCGACTTACCTAAACACTAAACACTAGTTTCAACACTGACAAATCTTGGACACTCATCAGTGAGAGCTATGAAGAATAAATCAGCTTGTCTAGACAGCCACAAAGATTTGAAAGATAATTTAAAAATAGGTCAGAGTTGAACCATAAGTTTCAACACAAACACAGTCACTTTTTCAAGATTAAGAGAGGCAGCTGAAAAATCTGATTAACATAGAAAAAAAACATAGAGTTAAGCAAAATGGAAAAACAGAGGAATATTTTCCCAATTAAATAGCAAAATGAAACCTCAGAAAAAGACCTTAAGGAAATGGAGATAAGCAATCTACCTGATACAGAATGCAAAATAATGGTCATAAAGATACTCATTGAATTAAGGAGAAGACTGGAAGAATACAGTAAGAACTTCAACAAAGAGAAATAAAATATCAGAAAGTACCAAACAGAGGTCCAGAACTGAAGAACACGATAACTAACTGGAAAAGTACAAAGAACAGTTCAATAGCACACTACATGAAGCAGAAGAAAGGATTAATGAACTTAAAGAGCAATGAACCTCATCCAAGCAGAGCAGCAAAATGCAAACAGAATTTTAAAAAGTGCAGATAGCTTAAAGGACATATGAGACCACATCAAGCACAATAACATTCACATTTTAGGGGTTCTCAAAGGAGAAAAGTGAAAACAATTGTAGAAACTTATTTGAAGAATAATCATAGAAAAATTCCTTAACCTGGAGAAGGAAACACATATCCAGGTCCAAGAAGTATAAAGAGTTCCAACAAGGTGATCCAAAAGAGATTTACACCAAGATACAGACATAAAATGTCGGAAATTAAAGAGAAGAATCTTAAAAGCAGTAAGAGAAAAACATTATAAACAAACATATATGCCCCCCGCCCCACCACAATAAGACTATAAGCAGATTTTTCAACAGAAACCCTGTGGATAGGAGGGAGTGACATGATATATTAAAAAATACTAAAGGAAATTCCAACAAATTTTTCACTCAGAGCTGAAGGAGAGCTAAAGAGTTTTCCAGATAGGCAAAAGCTAAAAGAATTTGCCATAACTAAAACAGCCTTCCAAGAAATATGAAAGGAACTATTGTAAGCTGAGAAGAAATGACACTAAGTAATAACAAAAAAGAAAAAGAAAAAATTCTCACTGGCAAAGTAAGGGTAGTAGATCAATTACTTATAGAGCAGGCATGAGGTTAAATGACACAAGTAGAAATACCATGTTTATTTGATTCTAAGGTACACCCTAATTTCTCAAGAAATTTTCATGAAAAAAAATAATAAGATTACTTACAAAGTCACCTTTGAATGTAAGCCAGACCCAATTTTCTAAGACATTAAAATGGAAAAAAAATGCAGCTTATATTTAGATAAAAACTGTAATAATTTGAAGTACGATACTTAGTTAAAGGATAGATATAATAAAAGACAAAACTTTACCAGGAAACAAAATGTGGATGTTATATGTGAACTTATTGTTAACCACAAAGCAAAAAGCTATAGTGGAAACATAAAAGAAAAGGCAAATGGAATGTAAACAATAACGCTAAAGAAAGTTTTACTACACAGAGAGCAAGAGGAAAACAGATCAACTACTAAGTCAGGAAACAATGAACAAAATGGCAGTAAAATATACTTAGCAATAACTACTTTAAATGTAAATGAACTGAATTCTCCAATCAAAAGCCATAGCATGGTTAAATGGATAAAACACTCCTTCAGATGTAAGAACACACACAGACTAAAAGTGAAATGATGGACGAAGATATGCAATTCAGATGGGGTGAAAGAAAAGCTCATTATCAGACAAAATAGACTCTTTTTTAAGGCTTACCATTTGTCAATATGTGGCAGCTCACCAAAATTTACTGTATAAGTCTGTAACAATAATGGAGAAGAGTACTGTGTAATGATAAAGGTGCTAATCCAACAAGAATCATTTATTAATATATATGTATCCAACATTATGTATCTAAATACATAAAGCAAATATTAATAAACCTAAAGGGAAAAACTGACAGCAGTATAATAATAGGAGACTGTAACAGTCCATTTATATAAATGAATCAATCACCCAGACAGAAAATCGATAAGGAAATGCCAGCCTTAAATGAAACTGGCCCAGAACTAGATGTTGGTGATGGTTGTACAATACATACAATGGAATATTATATAGTCATAAAACAATCAAATCTTGTCATTTTGAACATTTATGGACACTTTGGAGGTAGTACGCTAAATGAAATAAATCACAGAGAGACAAATGTTGTAAAATTTCACTTACATGTAAAATCGAAAAACCAAAACAAAACTCACTGACCAAGGAAACAGATTGGTGGTTACCATAGGGAAGTTAGAGAATGGGTGAAGAGGATTTGGAGGAACAAATTTCAGTTATGAAATAAATAAATCATTGGCTATGGTGTAGGCATGGTGTCCATAGGCAATACAATTATATCACAAATTCAGTAAATTGCTAAGATTAGGTGAGAAATAGATGGAAATTATTTTGTTATTTCCAAATGTCAAATCATATTGACCTGAAACTCATATAATTCTAATGCTAATTTCACTCCAATTAAAATCAAACAAAAACCCCTCAGATTTGAAAGGCAATATCTTATTTTATAAGAAGGAACATGTGTTAATACAATACATATCAACACAAAAAATGGCTTGTATTTCTCCTGTGTGCCACAGGGTGTCATACTTTCTATTCTAGGAGGGCTGCTGAAAGCAGATCCCCGATTGTGTAGCTGGTAATGCCTATTCCCTTTCTTCACAGTGTTCCTGACAGGCAGCGATCGGATTCCCAT
Organism: Solenodon paradoxus; assembly: GCA_004363575.1. NCBI lineage: Eukaryota > Metazoa > Chordata > Mammalia > Eulipotyphla > Solenodontidae > Solenodon > Solenodon paradoxus. The sequence continues at coordinate 132,844 of RJWH01002956.1, forward strand.
CTATGGCATGGCAAGCCTGCAGATTGTCATCCAGTCCACAGCCAGTGGGGAGGAGTACTTGCCTGTGGCCCACACTTGCTACAACCTTCTTGACCTCCCCAAGTACAGCAGCAAGGAGATCCTGAGTACAAGGCTGACCCAGGCCCTTGACAACTACGAGGGGTTTAGTTTGGCCTGAGACTCCCCACCTGGCCTCAGATTTCCCTTCCTCAGTGTCTGTATTGAGGACTGTACAGAAAACCATGGGGAGTGAGTTCTATTTTTTTATTGTATAAGTGGGTTGGGACTTTTGAATCCTGAACCTGGTGGTTGTGTTTCCAGGGTTGTAAATAGTAAGCAACCTTTTTGAAAAATCCAGGGTTAGCAATGGGGTAAAAAAGTGGCTCTTGTATGGGAGGTAATTGTTTCAAAACCAAATTACCTAGTGTTCCCTACACTTATTAATATGTTGGACTCTGCTGGATAAAGTAACAGTGGAGTTTTGAATTCTCATGTTCCAAATGTCTTCTTCAGCTCTGATCTGTCTCCTCACAATGCTTCTTTGTCCTTCTCTTAACTTCTCATTCCTCTGCAAGAACGAATGACTGATCTGTCATTTCTTACCTGCTCATATGGAACATTTCCTTTTTCTGCAGCTTTGGAAATACTCTTGGCTTTTTGTAGCCTTACTCTACGGACTAAGAAAGAGAAGACTGTTTCAGAAATTCCAACAAGCTGAATCTGGGTCCTTCGTTTTTAAGTTTTAGGGAATAGTAATCTTCCCATGACTGTCTGGTTCCTGCACCTTCTTAAAGGTGTGCAGAGCAGTTTAGCATTGCAGCTGAGCCTAATCATGTTCTGTTGTTCAGCTGTGTCTCTTTGGCAATAATGTGAGATGATAGACCCCCACCTCTTCCATTTTCTTGCTTTTGGAGCAAGTTACATTGATATTTTTTAAATAGTATCTTCTCCAAGAAAAGCAGAAATAACACATTGTTGTCGCTTTCTCTGACTACCAGGTTCCATCTTCTGCCACTTTTTCCCCCCACCTTACACTTTACTTTTCTCTCTTCTGCATTCCATCCTATTCTGTAACCTGACTTAATGCTCCCTTCCTCTCCTAGTGGTTGCATGCAGTCTTTATTTTTTTAATTTCTATTTAAATTGCAAAATTTCTACTCAGATTTTTTTCTCTTTCCTAGGCACTTAGGGACTTAAGGACATTACTATGGAACTTTGGTTTATTGCATTTGAAATGTTTGTTTACAATGCAATTTCTGGGGTGGGGGGGTCGTGTTTAAAGTAAATATATGTATCTCAAAATTGTCATGCTCAACCTTCTTCATCATGGGTAAGAAAATTCCACATGATCAAAAAACCTGTGTTAGCCTAATTTTAAATTCCTAGTGACTAGAGAAAAGACTTATTTATATAAATGAAGTATTTATGAAATGTGATATAGCATCAAATCTCAATGAAGGATTGTAGATTTTTGCTTTCTCTTTTTGTTTTTCAAACTTACCCCAATTGCTAAATTGGTAGTTTTTCAGTCTTTATAAAACAAGATTAAAAAAAGATATACAGTTATATGAAATGTTTATTTTCTATGTGCGTATATATAGTTCAATATTATGCAATAAATTTGGTGTTTTAAAACTTTGTTCTTGTACTTGCAAAATGGATATCTTGCTTTCAGTAGAAGAATGAAGTTATCGCCCAGACAGCCTAATAGAAGGCTCAGTTTGGTTCCTACCATGAGAAAGAACCAAGTGCTGGAGAAATGGAGATAAAAGCACAGGCAGGATCAGGGTGGAGAACAGGTTGCATTAGGGTGGATGGGGTTGCTGAAGGTTGTGGTTGAAAGGCATTTTCCATGAAGGAGAGACCTTAGCAAAGATGTGAGCATGGAGGCATCTTTAGGGAAGGACCAGGAACAATATGAAGGGAGCATCAGAGGAAATATGATGGTAAATAATAAGGCTGGGAAGAAAAAAGGTAGGTTTGGGACCAAGGATCCAGGCTTAGCTCTGGAACTCTGCTTGGTAGCCAGGTGGGGTTTGTTGAGCTGTTCGAAATCTTGCAGTGGAGTTGGGAGTAAGAAGCACTGCCATGGCTTGCGGGTGGTTTTAAGAAGAAAAACATAGATAAGGGCATATTTGGAGGTGTTGACAGGGAAGGGCTGAGCCCAAAGAGTTGAGATCATTGGTGTTGGCAGCAGTGGAAGCAGGTTACAGGCTAGAGATGGAGGAGTGAAGCAGGGGCATCCGAAGGGAGCAGTGATTTAAAGGAAATACTTGACTATCTAGAAATTGAGGCTCATGAACCCACTTCACTCACTACAAGTGTGAAAATGCAGAGAAAAAAAGTATTTTAAATAACTTTTAAGAACAATTATGGTGTTTTGATTTATCATGCTTAATAGATGTTTTAAAGGTGGTAAAGAGAACAGTAACTTCATGAGTCCATTCAAACATCTAATAACATATAAATGCCAAATTTGAGGAACAAAAAAACATACTAGATTCAATTTTAAATGGAAATAGCCAAGTTATCTTAAATTTTTGCATCTTAGAATCCTCATCTATGAAACAAGGAAATTGGATCGATAACCTCTAAGGTTCTTTGAGCTCTAAAATTCTAAAAACCCACCACTGAGTGCAGTGCCTGCACGGAGATGCTCCATATGTATTTCTAATATTTGTTGCATGAATGAAATTCTGTGCTTGTTCTAAAAACACTGATTTTGCAGCAGTACTTTCCTCTTTTCATCACTTAAACCTTTACAAGACTTCCAGATAGGCATTTCTACATGTACCTACCTACCTACACTCTCTCCTGCAGACTTTTGGAAGTTTCTTCACTGTTTCAGTCTTCTACCAATTTAGTGGCATTATTCGTCACCTTTTGGTGGGTGGGATTTAATGAAAGTATAACTAGGCAAGTTAGCAAATTCTGATGGCTTTATATATTCCAGGTCAAAGCCTTTTGATGATTGGAAAAGTTCTCTGTTAACTCTGGAGGGCAGCGATTGGCCAAATAGAGCCTATGACCTAAAAGGGGTCTGATATTTTTTAAAGGCTAAAAATAAAAGGAAGAAGTCTATGTGGTAGAGACTGTCATATGAAGCCTGACATGTGAATACCGAGCTTTGTGAGACTATACTTGTAGCAATCACAATCACATATTACCTTACTGAAGTCTTAGGAGGAACTCAGGTCATAGTTGACATTGAACTAAAGAGAGCAATTTGGGTACCTTTCTGCCAAATGAGTAAGGAAATCAAGCATCATCTTCAATGCATCACAGGCGTATGTTTAGCATTTTGACTAATGACTAATTGCTTGATGTGTGCTGTGTGCCAGGCCCTGTGTCATACGTTTTCCATGCACTGTCCTGTCTAATTACCACCACTGTCCTGGCTCCACCATTTACTAGCTCTGTGGCCTTAGATTTCTTAAGATTTCTGTACCTTGTTTATTTCCTATTTAAAATGGGGATAGAAATAGGCCTATCTCATGAAATCATGAGAATTAAATGAATTCATGAAAAGACCTAAGAACAGTCCCTAGCATATAACAAGTTCCCCATAACTATAATTACAACATTATACCAACTTTTCACAAGAAAACTTAATGTTTGGAAGAAATATTTTGCTCATTGTCACAAAATGCTGAGACCTGGGCTTGACCATTAACTTGTAGCACGTCCAGCTGCCAGAAGTAGGCAGCAATTTTAATTAAAGATGGGTAACGAGAGATAGCCTGCTTAGTGGCCAATAAAAAAAAAGGCATTTTAATGTGACAGGTAACTTTCTTGATCACAGATCAAGTTTTGTTTTACTGCTAATAATGCAGTAGAAAGGTAGTTCTATACTCGTGACACTAATGTACCAAGGAGGTATGCGGGGGTCTCAAGTGAAGCCATTGATCACAGGCAGCTTAGGGGTCTCTGTTGGCACTAGAGAACAAGTACTACATATGCTTTCTGCCTTGCCCTGTTTTCCTTACCTGAGATGCTCAGGGTACCTTTTATAAGATAGAGAGGGCTAGACTTCATACCCTTTAGGTGATTCATCTCTCTAGAATGTATTTTTCCACATTTTGCCGGCATCATCTCATTTCCCTAAACTAGTATTGCTCAGTGCAAAGAGGGAACACCCCAACTAGAAAGAGATCCCCTCACCAGGAAAAGATTGGGGTGAGTGACCACCTCAGAAGCCTTTCAGACACTGCCACCACACAAAGATTCCACTTTGGTCTCATCCCACCCAGAGACTGTCTAAGCTAACATATGTAGAGAAGCCAAGGAACAAAGAAGAAAAGTAGTAGGCAAGTAGTGGGAGGGATCACAATTCCTTGTGACCTACTCTGCAGACTATTCTAGCAGCTTCCACAATGGAGGAAACCAACAGACTGAACAGCTATGTAGACCCCACCTTCTATAGATTTTGTTAGTTTTTACCTCACAGGTATTTGTTTGCTGACATCAGTCACCCAAGTTCCTCCTCCCTCTCCATTATCCCGGTCAACCCCCATTGAAGCCTGGAAAGTGCACTGGCAGCCCGCCCAAGTCTCTGTAGCTACATGAGTTCAATAGACAAGCCCAGACCTTCATGGCTGCTTGGGGCTAATCCCTCCAGTGAATACATGCTACCAGCCTGAAGCCAGTCAACAGCTTCCACTGATATTTGCACACCCAGGTGGAGACTGCAGCCACAGGAGAATATATCAATACCCAGGACCACCATAGCTGTTTGTTCGTCCATATCAGACCCCAGCTTCTGTCCCTGGCCTATGTCACCATGCCTATGTGCAGCCAGCCCCTCCTGCTGTGCACTCTCATACCTTGGTCTGATCCCCACCACAGGCCTCTACTCCTGTGGCTAGACTCAGAAGCCATGGTAGTGCTGACAGCCAGGTGCCAGCTGCTGGTTGTGATCTTGTCTTTGCTGCCTGCTCTGGCCGCCATCACTACATGTGCGTTTTGCTAATAGCCCTGCCACTCTATACACACCTGTAGTTTCGTCCTGCATCAGAGTGTGTGCACACCACTGGCTCCACTACCCCCACTGCCTATCCCGGTTCTTAGTCACTGGACCTGGAGGTGCTGCTTAGGGCCTCAACATCCATTGTAGTCTCTGTGAGCCCCTGCAGTGCTCATCATCATAGACACACATTTGTTAATTCTCTGTGTCCCAGCAACCTAAGCCAAAAGCATCTTGCTCCCTTGGAACCACTGCCACCACATGCCCCTGCATGTGGCACACTGCATTCTAGACCTGAGGTCACAGCATGTTGTAGTTTGCCCCCACCCATAGGTGAATGTCTTCACTTACCAAAATCAGTTCATGGAGCCTGAAAGAGGTGGCTGTTTCTTAAAGTATGCAGATACCTATGAAAATCTATAGGTAGCATCAAAAGGAATACAATAAATCTCCAGTAACTGGCACCCAAAAATGGAAATCCAGGAGTGGACTGATAAAGAATACAAGATGAGTGTTCAGAAGATGCTCAGGGAAACTTAATACAATTTAACAATATCTGGAAAAATAATGCAATAATAAAATGAGATATATATCAAAGAGAAAATATTAAAAAATCGGACCTCAATAATGTAATGGTTAAACTGAAGAATTTCAACATCAGACTTGAACAATTGGAAGAATTAATTAGCTTGAAAACAATTGAAATGATCCAATCAGAGAAGTGAAAAGAAAAAAGAATGAAAAATGAGCAACTCCTACAGGATTTATGAGACACCATTAAGAGAAACTGAACATATTGTTGGAATCACATGAGGAGGAGAGAGAGAGAAAGTGGGTAGAAAGTTTATTTAAATCATAGCTGAGAACTTCTTAAGCCTAGGAGAGACTTGGGACATTCAAATTCATGAAACTAATTGTTCATTCCAAAATTTCAATCTAAGTTGATCTTCCCCAAGATGAAAGTAAAATAGAAACCAGATAATTTAAAAAGCATCAAAAAGAGAAAAATGTCTTATACAAGGGGACCACCATAAGGCTATCACTGGATTTCCCAGCAGAGATCTGCAGTGCAGGAGAGAATGGAATGATACAATCGAAGTACTGAAAAAAAAAATTGCCAAACAAAAATACAATGCAAACAAAAATACATTACAAAAAATACATTACCAGGTTATTCTTCAGAAATGAAGGTGAGATAAAGACTTTCCATAACGTAATAAAAGTAGAAGGATTTCATCATCATTATCCCTGCATTATAAGAAATGCTGGAAGGCGTTCATGATGAAATGAAACTAATTAGTAACATGAATATATACGAAAACATACAAGACACTGATACAAGACACTGATACATTGACTGATAGTCAAATTCAGAATACTATCTAATGTTGTATATGGTGGCATTAATCACTCTAGTATAAGGTTGAAGGACAAAAGTATTAAAAATAACTATAGCTACAATAATATTCCCTTAGTTCCCAGTGATGTATGGTATCTAAACAGTAGTCATCACACTCAGGGACTCTAAAGGCCTATGACAGGAGGTCAACTCTTCCTTCTCTCTTACCTACTCCTCTTGTCTCAGAGTCAAAAGTACCATCATTCATCTGCAAGAGGAAATTTTTCAGGACAAGCTTGTTTTTTTTATGAACACAATTGATATGTGCACAGAAAAAAGGCCATGATATGTATCAGTAAGAAAAACTTCCCAATAAGAGAAGTCCAGGACCATGTGGTTTAACTACTTAATTCTACCAATATATAAAGAAGAATTAATTTTAGTCATTACATTCTTCCAAAAAACTAAAAGAGGAGCCCAGCATTACCCTGATACTAACACTACATTGGGACATTTTAAGGAAAGAAAACAACAGGCCAATATCTCTGATGAATATAGATGCCAAAAGTCTCAATAAAATATTAGCAATTTGATTTCAACAGCACATTAAAAGGCTCATACACGATTCCAGTGATTTATTTCTGGATACAAGGATGATTCAATGTACACAAATCAATAACTGTGATATATCACATTAGTAGAATGAAAGAAAAATGATGTGATCATCAGTAAATGCAGAAAAAGCTTTTGACAAAACAACCTACTTTCATGATAGAATCTTTTAAAAAAAATTGGATATGGAAGTACCATGACATAATAAAGACCATATATCATAAACCCACTACAAACATCAAACTCAATGGTGAAAGTATTTCCTCTTAAGATAAGGAACAGGACAAAGGTCCTCCCTCTAAACTCTATACAACGAAAAACTGGAAGTCATAGTCAGAACAATCAGGCAAGAAAACAAAATAAAAGTTATCCACATCATAAGAAAGATGTAGAATTATTTTTGTTAGTAGATGATATGGTCTTATATGATTCCACTAAAAATGTTAGAATAAATTCAGTAAAAATAAGGATACAAAATCAACATAGAGAAATCAATTGTGTTTCTATACAGTAACAAAATAGCTAAAAAAAAAAAACCTCATTCATAATAGCATTAAAATACTAAGGAATAAGTTTATCCAAAGAGATAAAAGAACTGTACACTGAAAATTATAAGATCTTAATGAAAATAAATGATAATCTCCTGATCATGGATCTGAAGAGTTAATATTGTTAAAATGTCCACAATATCTAAAATAATCTGCAAATTTAATGTAATCCCTATCAAAATTTCAGTGACATCTCTCTCAGAAAAAAAAGCAACCCTAAAATTAGTATGGGACCCCAAATACCCTAAATAGACAAAACAATCTTGAACAAGAGGAATGAATTGGAGGCATCACACTTCCTGCTCCAAACTATACTGCAAAGCTCTAATAATTAACTCAGTCCTGTGAAGGTATAGCAAATGTTGATCTCTGACTACTAGTTGGGATACTAACCTTGACTCTCTCAAAAACAGGTAGGGAGTTCTTGCCACACTGAGTCTGTGGATTTGAATTTCCATTTGGAATAAATGTGCATGAAAATGGACACAGAGACCAATGGAACAGAATGGAAAACTAAGACATAAGCCATCACATATGCAGTCAACTAATATTTGAAAGGAACCAAGAATATTGACCAGGGATAGTCTTTTTAATAAATGGTGTTGAGATAACTGAACAGAAGACTGAAATCGGATGCCTACCTTATGCCACTCACAAATATTAACTTGAAATAAAAACAAATATAATATCTGAAATTGAAATTTTAAGAAAATGTTCCTTAACATTGGTTTTGGAAATGGTCTTGGGGATATGACACCAAAATCTCTAGGAACAAAAGCAAAAATTGATAAGCTGGACTACATCAAACTGAAAATCTTCCAAACAGAAAAACAATCAACAAAGTGAAAAGGGAATAAAAAATATTTGCAAATCATCTACTTGATAATAGATTTCAGGGTCCAAAATATATAAAGTACACATAGCTGCTCAATAGCAAAAAAATATCCAAGCATTCTAATTTGAAAATGGGGAGAGGGATTTAACATTTTTTTTTCCAAATAAGACATACAAAAGAGAAACCATTACATAAACAGGTGATAGATATCACTAAACATCAAAGAAATGCAAAGCTAAGCCACAAGGAGATATATCATACCTTTTAGAATGGCTATCAAAAGACAAGAGAATCATTCCAAATGTCAGACTGTTAAGATTTCTACCTTACCACCTCCCCCTCACACAATAATTCTATGCCATTTTAACAACTCTGACCCTTGAAAAAGAATGGGGATCAACATTTCCACAAAGAGAAAGGCCATCAGTCTTCATAAACGGTAGGAAAAGTTGATCAGTCTTGGTATGAATGCATTATCAAGACCCTGGGGTCAATCAGGAGGGACCAGTGATACAGACCTTCTGTTGCAAAGTAACTGGCGAGATCAGAGAAACATTTCAGAGTCAGAGAGAATTTAGGAGGAGCTTTATTAGCTGGCAGCTGTAAGGGGCAAAACAGACCCAAATCATACGGACCCCTGAGTATGCAGCTCAAGCCTTATATAGACATACAGAGTGGCACAGAGAACAAAGGCAGTTAATAATTTTCGACAGGAATAGCCATGGTTAGCAGGTTCCCATATACCTAACATTTTTAAACATTTTTCTGTTATCTGAGGTCCCTATTTTTATAATCAGCTCAGTTAGTCAGGCGCCAGGAACACTCTTCAATCAACCTAGGGTATCCAGGGTTTCACAGAAGCAGAAAGAGCTGTCAACTTAAATTTATTATGTAGGGTATTTTGTGACTAGTGGAGTATCCTGCAGTCAGAGCACAGTGTTGTAAACTTCCCTAAGCCTCAGGGCTGAGTTTGTGAGATAAGTATGTGAACTGAAGTTTTTTCAGTTCTCTGTTTCACTTCTTCCCCAGGACTGAAGGGCTTGGTCCCTCAACAGGTGCCTTCACACCTGGGAACTGAGCCACAACTACATATACAACCTGATATAGATATAGAAAATGGAGGCTCCGGAGAGTGAAGAACACAGGACAGAGAGAACAGGTTGCTGGTAGAAAACACAGATCTGACTTCAAGACGTATTTTTTGAATCACAGACTTCAATATGTGGAAAAGAAAGAAGGGTAGCTTCTCTATGAACCAGACATTGCTGAGTACCCTTTCCCTCTCACACAATTTCTTGTCTGCTGAACCTGGCACTGGAGGTCACCATATTGCAGCCAAGGCTAATGGTAAAATACCTCATCCTCTCTACCATTAGTGCAGTTATGGTATCAGAGGTTTGTGCTCAAAGTTACAGTTCTCCAGGCTGTCAGGGCAGTGATTGCCTGCTCAGGGTGGGGATAGGCAGCCGGATCTGCAGATAGTTGAGTGATTTCCTGCAAAGGTGTTTCCATAAATGTCTCAAGAAGGATAATTAGGCTCTAGAAGAGCAGTAGCTTTATACCTGCCTGGGGCTACTGCTAAACAGCTTTGTATATATGCATGTTACTTGCTAGAGCTCCCATCCCCAAGCCTCAGAGATATTTGTATACCGCCCTTGGCTGGGGCTGCTGCCCCACTAGAGGAATAAGAGGCTGTCATAGGGAGACTGTGCATTGCTGTGATCAATTTCCAAAGGCCCCAAGAGACATTGAACTCCCTCTCACCAGTAGTTATAGTCTGCTTGTGCCTTAGCTTCACACCTTCTGGGTCTCTCTCTTTATATTTTGTATTATATGCCTGTAACCCTGAGGAAAACTCTGCCCTCGTGGTCCCAAATCCAATCCTGGAAGTTGGACTCCTGGTCCTCAACACAGTGCTGGCTGTATAGATCCAGTTCTGACTGGTGAAGAAATACCAAGACAACAAAAAGCCCAGAATTCTGGGCCATAATTATAGACCTATACTCTGCAGCCTGATTCTCTAATACAAGGCCATTACATCAGGGCAGGGAAGGAAAGACTTTCAGTCTAATCCATAGAAATAGAGTACCAAATAAAACAAAAAGACAAATACATCCCAAAGGAGAGACAATTCCCCTACTCCCCACCCCCAAAATAAAAACAACCCAGGGGGGAATCTGAATGCAGCAGACATAAACTCTCTGAAGAATACTTTAAAGCAATAGTTTTAACAAAGGTCACTGAAATCATGAGAACAATGGAGGAACAAAAAGAGAGCAAAAGTATAGGAAATATAAAGCAGCTCCAAACAGAATTCATAGAGCTAAAAAACGCAGTTCTTGAACTCAAGAACACAATAGAGAGGCCCAATAGCAGACTGGAAGACGCCTCCAATTGAATCAGTGAGCTAGAAGATAGGGCAGTGGAATAGATCCAAACAGAACAGCAAAAAGAGAAAAATAACAAGAAGAAATGAAGACAGTATATGAGAATTATGGGATAACATGAGGAGGGACATCATTTTCATCATAAGTGTCCTAGAAGAGAGAAGAAAAAGGCAGACGAAATGACAAAATGACAATAATCAAAGATAGAGATCTTAAAAGTAGCTAGAGAAAAACAAGTCACACAGAAAGGAGCCCCCATAAGACTCTTCCTCATCCCTTGTTATTAGAGAAATGCAAATCAGAGCAATAAGATGTCACTTTACAGATGTGAGAATGATTGTTACCCAAAAGGTTGGAAACAACAATATTGGTGAGAATGTAGAGAAAAGAGAACACTTTTACACTTGGTGGGAGTGTAAATTGGTGCTACTATCCTGAAAAGCATAATGGATGTTCTCCATAATTGAAGAAGGAAATTACATATGATCCTAGTATTCCCCTTCTGGATATTTACCCCAAAACACTAATATAAAGGTGTGTACTCTAGTGTCTGTGACAGCATTATTTACAATAGTCAAGAAATGGAAACCATCAAGTTCCTATTGACATATGACTGAATAAAGAAGATGTGGTATATATACACAACAGAATACTGCACTGTCCCCCAGAAGACGAAATACTACAATTTTCAACAACATAGATGGAACTAGATGGGATTATGCTAAATAAAGTAAATCATAAAAAGAAAGACAAACACTGCATAATCTCACTCATATGTGAAATATAACAAATTAAACGAACAAACAGAACTCTAACCCTATTAACGATAGATCTAAGGTTATCAGAGGGGAAGGGAGTGGGGTGAGGGAGGAAAGAGTGGTGAGTGTCCAATGGACAGTGGTGGAGGACTACTAGAAATTTGGTGGTTGGTGTGGTGTATTACCACATATTTGATGAATAGTGAACCTGCACATCTAAACTTATTTTGTAAATTAAATTTACTTCAATAAAAAATTCCATAATTTATTTATAGCATGTAAAATTATGCAGAATAAATCTGATTTTAAAGTAAAAACTAAAAGTCCTGATAACAAGTGTTGACGAGGAAGTAGAGAAAAGAGAACTCTTGTGCACTCTTTGTAGGAAAGTAAATTGTTACAGCCACCATGGAAAATACTATTGATGTTTCCCCAAACATTGAAACAGAACTACTATATTATCCAGCAATTCTACTTTTAGGTACATATCTAAAGGAAATGTAAGCACCATGGTGAATAGTTATCTGTACCTCCATGTTAATTGCAGTATTACTCAAAATGGAAAGGATATGGAAACAATCTAAATGTCTGTCAATGGATGAGTGAATAAAGAAGGTGTTTATATTTATGTACATACATACACATTGGAATATTTTTCAGTCTTGAGAAAGGAAATCCTGTTATTTGTGGCAACATGGATGAATCTTAAGGACATGATGTATATGAAATAAATCAGACAGAGAAAGACAAATACTTTATGATCTCACTTACTTTTGAAATCTACAAAGCAGAATCAATAGAAACAGAAAAGAAGGTGGTGACCAGGGTCTGGGATGGCAGGTGAAATGGGGAGCTGTAGGTCAAAAGGTATAAACTTCCCATTATAGGATGAATAAGTAGTTCTGGGGACATAATGTCTAGCGTGGTCATTATGTTTAATAAAACTATATTACATATTAGAAAGTTGCTATCATAACTGCTTAAAACTGGAAAAACAGATAAATAAATCAAAATCATTTCATAGTTAAACAGACGTAGAGGTAAAGGCGGGATGGAAGGAGCACATACGATTTAATGAAAGAGATGTGAGGTGAAAGACAGTGAATAGAAGAGCATTAAGGTCATTTGTAAGAGAAAATGTAGTCAGGGTTCGTCTGCAGAATTTTACCATTTCCTCTTAAAAAAAAAAATTGTCTATTTCTTCTAGCCTTCTCTAACACTTAAAAATGGAACTGAAGAGTCTCTGAAATACCTAAGAGCACGACGTCTGCGTTGCCTTGTGATAACCCTAACTTTGTTAATGGCAGAGGTTGCTGGAATCCAGAGTCTTCAGGTTTGTGAATTCTTCCTTTTAAGAGATGCCCTTGTGGAGAACTGATAGGAACCATTGGCAGGCTTCTTCAAAATCCAGCAGGTTTGATAAAGAAATACAGGAGAGAGGAGTTCCTTGTGTCTTCAGAAAAGGAGAAAATTCTCCTGTTGGAAGTGACAAAGGGCCTAACTTTCCAACCTGAATTTTTGGTAAAAAGGAATTGATTAACCTCCCAAGAGCAGAATCTAGCAAAGGCTGTGGCAAATGTCAGTCCCTGACTACAACTCTCTGCTTTGTTATACTCATTCAGACTACTTCAAATGTGGAAAGAGGCTGCTTGCCCGCACTGTGTTCTCATGGATTTGGGTTTCCATCTGGAATGCCCTTTGCTGGTGCAATGAGAAACCATGGTAAGCAACTGAAGTGGTGCTGGAAGAAGTGTCCAACCTGTGTGGGCAGGCTTTGTGAATCTGTGTCAAGAACTGCCTCTCCCACGGATTAGTTCATCCAGGATTTGACACTAAACATCCTTTCAGAAGCAATGGAGTATATAATCCTGAGTTATCTGTACATGGAGAACATTTGTTCATTTGTCAGCTTTCTTTTTTTCCAAGAGTGGCCGGATGCTTGGCAGGGTACACTATCACATGGTCTTCAGATCTTTTAGAAGTTGATTTTCCTGGGGCAAATTCCAGGGTAGATGGTTATAATCTCTGGTAATTATTGATTCAGCCCCCATTAGTGTTGAACTTCATGGGGAACTCAAATAAACACATACACACACACACACACACACACACACACACACACACACACACACACACACACCCCATTGATGAAAGCAAACACTAATAAACCAGATGAGTCTTTCATAGTCATTTTCTCTTTAGGACTAGGAGAAAATAGAAAGCTAAGGGGGCAGATTCAGAAATAACCTCAGTCCTGTGTCATAAGAAGCTGGCGCTCTTGAGGGCGAAGTTCACCCACTAGTGCCAACTAGGTGCTGGCTTTTAGTCCCAGCAGGGCAGCTGCCACTGCCAAAGCTTCTTCTTGTTGTTAAAAATGGGTCTCCTGACCTTTTGTGCCTGGGCACTCTCAGAGCTCAGACGTTTGTGAGTCAGTCTCAAGGACTCGCAAATCAAGTCATTGGTAGATTGTTTCCAATACAGACCCAGAGTGTCTAAACTTCTGAAGGAGGGGACGTGGGACAGAGCTTCACTGGATAAGACAATAAGGTCTCTTGAACCAAATCTTGCCCTGTGGCTGTCCTGAGCTGTGAAACCTTCAGTTTGTGCTCTGGGGTAGAAGAGGGAGTGGAGAACGCTAGGTACTTTCTAATCTCTGCTTGGCCCACAGGGTTGATGAAATTTAGTATGCTAATTAAGAGCTTGCCAAAATCAGAGCAGCTCTGCTCCCTAGGGTAAGCTTAGTCTTTAGTTGTTTAAAAATACACCCTAAGACAGATATTTCAGAACATCAAGTGACCTAGAAATCAGTTCAAAGGTTATTCTGTTTCTTCCCTCCACAGAACACAAGCATTTCCACACTGGCCTAGCGAATGTCTCTTTCACTTCACTCTTTTTATGTGTCTGAACAGATTTGGACCTCCCAAAAGGTTTTGGGGGAGAAATCAACTTCGAGGCGTTTGCCCTGCTCTGTGAGGGAAGGGATTTAGCAAGCATCAAACTTTCTGAGAAAACTGCACAGGTTTTGATGCAATTTGCTTGGAATATAAATTATCATAATTGTTTCTCTCCAAGAGAATGGGGGAAGATTTTATGAGGGTGGGGAGTTCCCATTAAATCTCGCTTACTCTGTTCATGTTAATTTGTGCTTAACATGCTGCACTGGAGGTGTATTCTACCTCCATCTTAGACAAGCAAAGATTCAGAGGATGCAAGGACAGTGGTGAAGGTGGAGGAAATGCAATTACATTTTTACAACCACTCACAGTCTTACTGGACAGTATATAGAAAGTATAGAAAGAGTCTTTGTCTGAAAGCTGATATTTTGTGTATTCACTTTACGTTCATTGAAGTAAACGCCCATAATAACCCATAAGGTAGGTACTATGATTATTCCATTTCTCGGATAAAGAAACAGACTTTGAGAGGTAAGTAATGCACCAGATTACAGCGCTAAGCCATCTGTCTGCAGTCTGAGCCTTAAGCGCCAAGCAGTATTTGGCCTCAATTGATGCTGTCAAAGGGCTGGTCTCTGTTAATTTAGGATTTTGAAGTGATAGGAGCTGTTATTTCTGCAAATACCCAGGATGAAGTCTGTACCCTCTGACTATGAGATTCTTGGACCAGCACCATGACGGCACTGGGAAGCTTGTCAGAAATATAGGATATCAGTCCCCTATCCCGAGTTTCCTATAGTGGTGAGAAGCCTAGACAGTCACATATGTATTCAAGTGTGAGAAGACTGCTCTTGCACCTAGAGAGGAAGATAGTCTTCACTCCCCTTCCCCTCCCTTCCCTTTGTCTAATCTTGCCCAGTCATTCAAAATTCTTTTCTTTAATAGCTTCAGAAAAATTACCATGTCTCAAAATACCTTACTAAGAAACACTCAAAAGCTGTAGAACCAGAAGCATGACCAGGATTTTTGAGCATCCTTGAATTGCTTTTGAGCAATTAAAGAAAAAAGGAAACATCTAGAGGATTATGAGTGTCAAAATTCACAGCAACGTATAATTTGTGCACATATAGGTTTAACTGAGACCCGGGTCCGAGTGGTTTCGGAGTCGGTTCTGTGATTTGCACTGGGCCTCGTTCCCGGGGCAGATGCTGCGCCGCACGGAGCGCTGCCCGTGGCATTCAGCCTTGTTTCGGGACCGCGAAAGTGAGAAGCAAGCTGTCAACAAGCCTAGTTCCTGCCAAAGTCCATTTGTCTGCCTGCCAGCCAGGATTCTAAAAAGGCATTTGGAATTTTGACTTTCATTGAATGTGAACTTCTACTGCATAGATAAACATACATACATATATATATGTATGTATGTATGTATATCCTTGATAAGCTGACCCAATGTTGGGATAACTCTGATATATTGTCTTACAAGATTCAAACACCATTTCTAGAAAAGGTAAAAATGAGACCACTGAAAGACTGGAAGGGACTGCCTCTCTCAACCTCCTCCACTGTACATAGTCTCTGTTCTGAAATTCCCAGTCAGGTAATTCACAACACTGCAACCTTGATAGGACTAGGTGTGAGAACACTGGGGGGAGGGGGCACGGTTTCAGAAGCCCATGATGCTTTTTAACACTCCATAGAGCTTGTACTGTGAATCCAGCTTGGAGCCCCCTCAAATCAATATAATCATTAACTCTGTTTAGCTGAGCTGTCTAGAATTAATTGTCATTAACTCCATTTGACTGCAGAACTGTGCCTTTTATTTTATTTTGAATATATCCAAACTGTTTTCACCTTACATTATTTTTTTAACTTATTTTGCCTACCTGATGAAAGTGTTAAGTATGAAGATTTCTTGAAAACACAGCAATTATGGGCATCCTGAGCTAGGTACACATCACTACAGACCTCTCCCAATGACCTTCAATCCTCTGGAACAAAAATTACTGCCTTTCTAGAACCAAAGTTCTCAGGAGAAAATGATCCAGAGCATATTCAGAAGTGAAGTGTCCCTCAACCATAGACTGCCCTGATTCCTTCTTGACTGTATGTGAGCAGACCAAATTGGCCAGATGGGAATTTATTTGTTCTCCTCTAGTTCTAGCTTTTTTATTTTTAAGAGAGGAAGAAAGGGAGAGGAGGGACAGGAGGGAGAGGAGGAAGAAGCATCCGACTGCACCCTTGTTTGTCTATCTGAAGTGAGACAGACCTCAGTTTGGATGGAGTGTCAGCACTAGAACAAGGGCATTTCTCCAGGTCTTAATTTTTTAAATGTCAGGTTTAGTATACTTTCAATGTTTACTTTTGTCACTTGGAATGTATAACAACACATGCAGTTTAAAGAAGACCCCTATGCCTATCCACCAAGGAGGAGGTGTCTTGTTCTCAGCCGTTGGGGTCCTGGAGCTGCTCTTACCCCACTCCAGAGGCCCCTGGAGGCTTGAGTGAGGGGTGCTTGGCCTGTGACAGGCGCTGGGCGAGTTGCTCACTTCACACCACTGAATGTGTCTTTGAAAGGGTCACAGTTCTCTGATGGCCTTATTAGCTTTATTGTAAATGACTAGTGTATTTACTCAGCATGACCTCACAGACATTGAAAATATACTTACATTTATTTTTTGTTTAATGCCTTTGTTTCTGCATCCCCTTCCGCCCTTCCATGAATTGTTTGAAAGGCAGCTGAGCATGGAGGCCCAGTCCATTCTTCTACCTTTGACCAGGGGCACAGCTAGATTCTAACCTGTTTGCTTCACTTTCCAGTGCCCCTGTGGAGGCAGAACAACAAAAGCGTAATCCTCAGGAGGCCTCTGAGAAGCTCAAGAGAGCACCATGATTTCTCACCAGAGGGGAATGTCAGACCCACAGGCAGGTTCCTGATGCTGTCAAGAATTTCAGAACATTCACAGTTAAAAATACTTTATTTCTTTTTAAGTTCATATAAAATGTGGTCATGTACACAAATGTACATAACACTTTTCATTCAGTTTACATCATTAAAAAAGGACAACTGTAATTTCAAATACTTTCTGCTTACATGTCATGTAAACATTGTTCTGGGCCCGTATTGTTTCCTAAAATTGTCCCTGCTCTTGGAGATTTTCATGACTGCGTAGGTACTTTCGGGCTGAGAATTAAATCTGTCAAATCGATTTCTAGAGCCATACACTTGACTGGCCGGATTCCAGCAAAATGAGCTTCTCTAGGGACATAACCACAGCTTCCTCACAATGGGAGGCTGCAGATGTGGAGATGTAATGTGACATACACATGTGTGTACATCTGGGATGATCTCAACTATCTATTGCATCCGTCATGAAGGTTGGTGCGGGGAGAATGTGAACGCCCTCAGGGGTACAATCTCAGCTTGGGAAAGTGGCCATAGCCACAGAGTAAGGCCTGCGGCCTACACTCTTGTTTGCAGCTTGCCATGCTGACCACCCTGTGAAGACTGTCGTGTGCATCATTATAGTATATTAAAATTTGAAAATACATTTAGCCAATCGTTTGACAAAATATATTATTCAGCATATTTTGAGTATTGGCTGGGAGGAAATCAACAAAAGGAAAAAAAAAAAAAAAGTTCATTCTGAGCCCCGCTAGTCATACAGGCTTCAGAGGAACTGTGACAGTTTAGTACCGTTTCGTCCCTCCCTGTTGATTTAACCAAGGATTCTGAAATTAATGTCATGGAGATGTTGATCTTGGTGCAGAAACAATCTCTCCTCACCGGGGTGAGGGCAAGTGGTAGCAACCAAGGAAGTAGTGTCAGGAAAAACATACTTGAAAACAAAATAGAATTTAGGTTACAACCATCTTTCTACACAGCAGTTAACAGTTTGTGGTGAGACTTAGGTACCCCCCAGAAAGAATCATCAGCTCTACTGATACTTCGCTTCCTTAGATTCTAAATGTTCAGCTTGCAAGGAATTTCAAATTCACCTGCAATAACAAATGTTCAGTCCTCAGGGTCTAAAGGCTACTGGCCTTTGACATCACAGGTTCACTATGGGTGACCCAAGCACAGGCTCATCCCGGACGAGAAATGTCCCGCCTGGGAGCAGGCATGCCCCACAGTGTGCTTCATCTGCCACTGTGCAAGTGTTGCATCAGAATGAGACAAAGCAAAAATTATACTTATGTTAGAATGACAAGTATCACCTATCTCTGCCTTGGCAATAATACGTAATCTTATTTCAGATTGGTAATCA
This sequence comes from Solenodon paradoxus, assembly GCA_004363575.1. NCBI lineage: Eukaryota > Metazoa > Chordata > Mammalia > Eulipotyphla > Solenodontidae > Solenodon > Solenodon paradoxus. The sequence continues at coordinate 151,442 of RJWH01002956.1, forward strand.
AAGAAATCTATTTATTATCCCACAATGCATTATAGCTAGTAGTTTAAAAAAATTAGTTCTCCAGTTTGCAATATGGTTTGATCTTTCATGGAAATTTTCCCTGAATCAGAAATCATCAAGAAAAGTATAGGGTTTCTTCACCAGCATAAGATGAACTTGAGCTGGTTTGAAAAAAGTGAAATCCAAACTAAATGATTCAAAGATGAAATGCAGTAATGATACCATATTTAATATAAACATCTATTTCAATGTTTACTCGAGGGAAAATTACAAGCCTCAGTTATCTCTAATTCTTAAAACCATACCATCAAGTTTATTCCTGCTTTACCCTTATTATTGTTATTAAATAACCCTTGACATTTATTTTGTTGGCATGTGTTAATAAACACACACACATTCCCAAGAGAGCCAAGGAAAAACCCCAGTCCAGAGTATTCTTTCTGAAGCCAATTAACACACTGTCTCTGGGGCCTTCAAACCCTGCGCTGAATAAATGGTTGCTATGGAAACAAATTTGCCTCAGCATTTCTGACAGAACCAACACTTACTAACATGTCTTCAATAGAATGTAATGGTATCAGGGTTTTTCTCCTTAATTTGGGCTCCATTCTAGAAGTGGATAGGTGGTTAAAAATTACGAGGAAAACATGACATTCCATACACAATTTACTACAACTTGGTTCTTTCTTTTATTCAATCATACAAATTTGAATGGCGATTCCTTCATAAATTTTTTACTTAATTTACCTTTAGCAAAAACAAGAGATTCCAAAGCATTTAGTAACTTTTCATTTATAGAGCTTTTTTTTTCTTTTTTAGATTCTATAGCATATTCATTTTTCAAAACAACATTCTTAAACAGATGTGCTTTACAAGTTAACTGGTAATGATCTCATTTATATTATAGCTTATTTAAGAGAATAATTACTTTAAAAGGAGAAACTAAATATGTATTTCTTTTAAAAAATACAATTTTTGGTCATGTGAATGATTCATGTTCAGATCTCAAAAATAGAAAACATCCTAAAGTGCATCATTTTATTTATAATATAACTCCTCAAAATTATAGCGATCTGCAATGTAAACAGTACAGCAAAGAATATCAAACTATATTTTCATGTACATTAAAATTTGTGGGATTATGTACCATCTCGAAGTGTGTGGGTTAAACCAGGGCTCTTCTAACACACAGCTCATGCATCTATATGATTATTTTTAAGAGCACACTTAAAGGTATTCTTTTCCCCCACTCCCAACTTAAAACAATTTTCAACCAAGAGAGTGGTTATCTCACTTCAGCACTGGAAAATGTTGCTGTAAATCCTTTCTGATGAATTTCTCAATTTAATCTAATCCATCTTTTTGGAAACTGACTAGTTAGTAGAGTTTTACATTCTCTTTTCTTCTTTTTCTTGTTAAACAACAGACATAAAAATGGCATCCTTTAGGAAGGCAGCTCTCGAAACATATAGCAGGCATCCCTGCTGTCCTGTTCATCCTGCAATGTGATCTTCACCAGGCAGAGCCTACTGAAATTCTCTCCTGTCACTCAGAGGCTGGTGGGCAGGCAGCCCAGCTCCACCTCACAAAGCACAAAGGCAGGTCTTGGATAAACTGGCAGAACAAGAACCCACTTTCCTCGGTGTTGACAGAGAAGGTTAAAAAGTAGCAACTCATCACAAAGGGAAGTCAGCACATTGAAGAGATGCATACTTTGTGTCTTACATTCCCTGGTCCCTCCAAAATGTCTAATATAGACAAGCTTTGTGATAGTCTTTGAAAAACTTACAATCACAATTGGCCACACACCAGTATTTTTTCTCTGTATACGTGATCTTGACATCAGTGTTATTTAGATTCTGCCTTGGGCTGAGTTTTGAGGGTTACATTTACCCTTTAGTTAGAGGATTTTTAGTGCAGTTTCACTTTTAAAAGAATTAAACTCTGGCAAGTACTCAAGAAGCTGAGAATAGGCTCTTCCTATCTCTCTCATGATGTTCTACATGTAAGAATTAAGCAAAAACCTCTACGTTTGGCTAGTGCTATATGAAATCTGGCCCCAACGGGTTGCCATAGCATGCTGGCCTTGCTTAGTGTTGGATGTTAAATCCGAGACTGATAAGATCAGCCTGTGTTCAGGGAAGAATTCTCCAGCCTCTTCACCCTGTTGGTACTTGATTTAAAAAAAAAAAAAAACACCAGGAATATAGCTCCTGCTATATTCCCTCTGTCCTTTGTAGATGATCCAGTCCTAGTCAGGGGTACAGATTCTTTCATCAGCTGAGGAAATCTTGACGAATCACACCAGAAAATGGATGGTTGCACTGCCACTCTGGGCATACAAGCTTCCTGAGAGCTGAAGGGGAAGTGATTCACAGGAGAAGGGAAAGGTGCAGCTCTGTGGAAAGGTCACGAGAATAGCCGAGGCAGCAAATAGGGCTTCAATGCATGTCCCCACTTTACTGGGCACAAAGAAAATGTGGATCTGCACAGCGAGTTCGCTCTACAGAGTGAAGTCCTGAGCTTGTTTTGATCACAGTTAGACAGACAATGGTCTCATGTGTCAGTTATCCTGGGAAGAACAGTGCATATTCCCTGTGGATGAGTGTGTCTCAGTGTAGTGAGTCATCACTGTTCGTATAAGTAAAACTTCCACTACAGTGCGTGTGCTTGACTTTCCCTTACAGAATTTCAAGGTCGGGCACTCTGCCTCTTACATCTAGGCAGTTTCTAAGGCAGCCAAGGAAACTGGAGCCAATCTCACTGGCCTGGAGGCAGAAGGGCTACATGCTCTGCAGGTCCTGCTCCAAGGCTGTCTTCCAGGTTCTGCAGGGCTGCTTTTTACCAGGGAAGCAGGGAGTAAATTCACCCTGCACCCCTGTCCCCTTTCCTCAGGCTGGGGCTGCCCCCTTACATGGACTTGGAATCCGTGTCTCTCTTGCTGATGAGCACCTCCAAGAGTCGTAGTTTCGCCTTTATGTGTTTATATTCATTGTATTCGTCAGCCATAGGAGTGCGGTCTTCTTTCTGGGCATTTCTGATGGAAACAAAAAAGAAAAGGTACTGAAGATCATTAGCTATCTCTCCAAGATGACACTGCTGATCTGATGAATTATCACGTGGAAACTTTGCAGCAGAATCAGGGTTGTCAAGCACTATGTGGTATCAGTTATGGAGCTGGTTTCAGACAAGCAGTGAATGACAGTCTCCCTCAGGGGGCACCAGCCACTGAGTTAATCTGGCACCTCACAGAATGCTATGAAGCACTAAGACTTGTAGGAACTTCTCCTTACTGGTTTTATACATTCACCTTAAGAGTCTCTACATAGTGAAATCCTTTATACTTAATGTGTTCTCATTTTAATATATTTTATCTAACGAACTATTATATTTGGCAATTGGTATAACCAACCATTTGGAGGTTTTTCAGAAACAGATAATGCTCCTACTTATTATAAAAGTAGTCTTGGAGTTCAGCAACTGGATCTCACAATACCAATAAGCCTTATATGTACACTTTTATATGCATACTTTTTATATGAATAAGTATTAACTGAAAGCTTAGGCTCTGTACTTACTAAAGAATATGGAGAAGAGGCTATGTATAGATTAGGGCTGACTTAATTTTGTTCGATGAACTAAAAATAAATGCATTTTATTCAGACCCTGCCTTGTTCAAGAAAAAGATTCTTGATGACTTCTCAGCAGAGGACAGCAAACGGAAATGGGGTGCAGGAATCAGATGTCAGGCCTAGACCCAACCATGCCCTCTGAGGGGTTTCACTCTCCTCAGATATGAATTGATGGGGCCAGATTTTCTAAGACCTCTGGAGTAATTCAGAGTTTGACACTTGTGTGATTACTAATTCCAATCCATTATATTTTCTTAATACTTGCAAAGTGTATGCAGTTATGTTCCTCATGTATTGGATAGCTGCGCATAATGCAATTATAATTATATGGGTAAGAGATAAGCAGGTAAACTGAAAATATGCCTAGAAAAAACAAAACAAAACATGTCAAATCATTAATTCTGGTTTGTCTTTGGTCATTATTGTTATTATTTTAGGTATATTTCTTTTATCTTCTTTTATATACTTTTCTAAATATTTTGCAATATATGAAGAAAGAAAAGCAAATATTTAGGTATAAAAATTCATAGGCCTTAAGGCATCATTACCAGACAGATACAGATTCAAATCAGAGATCTTAAATATTGATGTAACAATAATTAAAATAAAATGAAATACAACATATTTTAAAAGCCATTGTTCATTTTTATGATTTTCTCATTTCCCAATACTTTTGAGAAGTATGAAAAACTTAAAGAGAAACTATCTTTACACTGTTTAAATAGTTTGGATTAAAATAAAATCAATTAAAAATGATAAAGTCTAATGTGATGCAAGAAATGCAAATCTATTCTCTATTCTATCCTTGTCTCATGTTGTGACTTGAAAAAGACATTCTGTATGCAATTACAAACAGGGAAGACTATTACTCATGATAGTATACATATGAAGATGATTTTATTATGCCCTAAAACTCATTGGAGAAAGGTGCCCAATTATCAGGTGGAACAAATGCTTCCAAATATTTTTCATTCAAATTTGACAACTATTATCTTTGCTTTAAATATGAGCCAAAAACCCAGCAAGACTTGAGCCCCCTTTCCATATTTCTCCTAGTTTAGCACACACACACACACACACACACACACACACACACACGCACGGATCTGCAATTGGAAATTTAGCCCCAAGCCGCTCATTTTAGAGTAGTATGATGTGACAGGTTTGTTTTATAAATGCTAGCTGAATCTTGGACACTATTCAAAGGAGCTTTTCTTTCTGAAGACTCAAACTAACCTCACCACCTCAGTAAACCCTGAAGTGTCCTGGCACAAACCCAAGGACTAGGTTACAGGGAGGATTAGTGTGGTCTCACTTCAGAGGCATTACTCATACCTGACAGGAAAAAAAAGAGGCTGTGTGTGTGGAGGGGAAGAGGGTAGGAAAATATGTGCCCTACCTTCCATTTTGTCGGAAAAAACCATCTTCAAAATCACGAAGTTTCTTCCGAATCCTTTTCTTTTCATCTCTCATTTCCTGAAGATGTTCCAAAAGTTCTGGTCTGAGAAGGGCAGAAAAATACCAAGAACACTGAGTTGAATCTGAGTTGTTATAACTGTAATGCACATACAACTTGGTGGGGGTTTTGGAGAAAGGGAGAAGCTCAGAAATGTTGTAACTGTGGGAGCTGAGAGGCAGAGGGATGACTGTCTATTCTTGGAAATACTGACAACGGATAAGGCTTTTGGGGCTCCTGCAAGACTCCTGCTACCCGGGAATTCTCAGGGCTTATGGAAATCCATGGTGCTTTGTCATAGTTTGCTTTGAAGAAAAACATGACATCTGAGCTCAGTGTGTGTTGAATGGTGAGCTGTGGAGAACAGTCACACAATGCCATTTATGGAGGCCTTCTGATGTAAGCAAGATCTCAGATGCTCCCTCAAGTAACGGAATCAAGCAGATAAATACACTCCAGCTAAATCACTTGTGCTTTGTCAGCTGATTTATTTAAATACAAAGGCTAAAATATTATTTAATAAAGTTGTTTTTACCAAATATTTCAACAATACCACCAAGTGACATACATTGAAGCAGCGTGGAGATTTGACAGTCCAGTGTCCTGGTTGCATTTTGATGGTAATTTATCATCCATTGGGGAGATAAACCCATCAGCATCATCTTCAAATTGGTCCAGAAAGCAACGTGCACTGAAATCGGTTTTCAGGGTGACCATGAAGTTCGGTTTTGTGTTACTATCATCTTCTGAACCCTCCTCTTCTTCCTAGAGGCCCAAGGCAACCCCAATAAAACTTTGGTTACATTCCAGGCACCCTTTAATTATCTGTCAAATATCATTTGATAATCATTTAATCATCCACATGCCAGAGTTTCTTCTATTTCTATATTTAGCAACACATATATACATTATGGATATATTACTCAAAATATGTACACACTGAAGAACAAACACCACACTTTGCTACTTAGTAGTGAAGAGACTATAAACTATTAAAAATTACTGTACAGCACAATTAATGGCTATCAAGGCTGAGGGAGGGAAAGAAAAATCATAATTTATACCCTAAATCAAGTGAACCCAATTCCCAGCTCTCTAACAACGTATAACAAAACCCAAACCAGCAATCAGTGCTTTTAGAACTCTATTGCTTGTGTACTTCAGAAAATATTTTTCTTAAACTATAAAGATTTTAAGAAATTAAATAATAGTCTTTTTACTTCAGAATCAAGATTACAAGACATCTAGAGGTTTCCTAATGCACAGATTTCAGGAAAGTTTGAGAAGATCAAAACATTTATCTTCCCCTGGTTGTTGGAATCATAAATATCAGAAGCTTTTTCAAGAAACCAAGGACCATGATGGTATATTTAAGCACTGAAGAGTCTGTGAAAAGTGATAGTCTGTCTTGATAGTTTAGTTAGAAAAACAATGAGTTAAATCAGGCTTTCTTAGTAGTGATTCAAAGCTATGTAAGTCTAAGGAAGTAATACAGAGTCTGAAGGGAAGATTTTAAAAGAAGTAATTTACTGCCAAAATGAACTTTCAGACCAGAAGAAAATATCCTAATAATGTGAAAAAAAAACTGATTAAGAGTGCAGCTACACAACAGCAGGAAGTATAACATTAGATGTTCTAGTTAAATGAAGTGGCTTTAGTACCAATGTGGAAATAACTCTCAGGAGGCAGAAGTTTACCACTGGCCATCTGAGTACAAGCATGCAAACTACCTGAGGTGGATTTTCTTACCATAACATTTGTATGCTTATAATGTTTCCTCTGAAGAAGAATAATGTGAATAAACAAAAAACAAATAAACATGCAAACAACAACAGAAAGAACTATTACATAGCTATAATGAAAGTACTAATGGAGGCATGAAGTTAAAACTGGCAAAAACTAGGGGGCTTTTCCAGATTCTCATATCTTTAATCTCTGCTTCATCTGTGGAAGTAAATGCCTCGTTATTGATATTTTCAATTTAAATGATTTAGAATTTACAGAGGAGACTGATTTTGAACTGATAATTGGTTTCTTTTTTGGATAAGAGGAAGTAACAAAATCTTTGTAGTTTTCATCAGAATGAATTTTAATACATCTGTAGGGTACCTGATAAGGCACGGGGGCACACAGACCAGCCCGCTGCTCCCACCCACTCTCTTGGTGAGGGAGACCAGCTGCAACCACCTTACAGTGATCTCCACAGAGCAGGAATTGAAGTCTGTCTGTTCAGTTCTGTCCCTAGAGCTCAATGAATGCCTGTCGATAGTAGGTGCTTAATAAATGTCTGAAAGTCTAATAATTCCATTTTAAAAGATAAATACAAAAAACTATGATTAAGATGGTATTAAAGCCTGGGGAATATTAGAAAGGAAGTTACAAGTTAAGAATCCCATTCATGAAGTCTTGTATCTAGGCCTTATCAATTATGTCCCAAGGTTCTGAGAGAACTTAAAAATGTGAAAACATCTTGCACACCCTGAGAACTCCATGTTTTTAAAGATGATGCTAAGTAAAATTTTTCTTAGTAATCTGTGAAAATCATTGGGAAAAAATAGAAACTGAAAAATAGAATTTTAAATTATAAGACTATCAAGCTGTTGTAGACACTGGATGGACTCTACAAGGAATCAATACATAGCTAGTATCTGGACAACTGAGAAAGAATCAGTGATTGGCAGTGACTAGTGCTGGCTCTTTCAAAACAAATCATGAAAACTTTCTTTTTTGATACAAGTGTGTAACATCTGGATTGCAGTAAAGTGAGCTGACTACAAAAGGAAAGCTAGTTCTAAATACTTATGTGGAGGGAGTGATGGTGCACTGGTCACCCCTATGAACCTGAAGGGAAGTCTTTTTACTTATCCTGCCTCACTCAATACTTATCTATTACTTGGATAAAAATATTCATAAAGTCCATCGATAATACTAAGTGGGAAGGGGTACATGGTATGCTGGAATATGAAATGTAAGTATACTGTTTCCTGAGGCTGTAACCACAATTTAACCTTGAACAAAACTGATTTGAACATGCTGGGTGCCCCCGCACCCCCCCCTACTTTTTTTTTTTTTTCTCTTTCTATCCTTTGGTTCCATTTTCTCAGATTCAACCAACCTGCATTGTCCGGCTGGTTGAATCTGTGGATGTGGAATCGTGGGCACACTGTAGGGGGCACAAAAGCTAGCAGATTTTAGTATCTGTGGCAGCATGAGGGTGAAAACTAATCCTCCTGATACCCAAGGAGGACTGAAGTTAAGTTTTGAAGAGGTGGGTTTTTGACTGCAGTGGGGGTCAGAGATCCTAACACCATCACTTCAAATATCTACTAAGAAAAATTTAAGGTCCCATAATAAGCCCAAGAAAAGGGGAAGTGGGGCTTGTACATGACAGCAGTGAGACAGGGTCCAGAGCAGTCATTCTCATCTGAGGGCAGCTGCACCCTGAGGGGTTATGTGGCATTGCTTGGAGGCAGTTGGGTTGTCACTACAGGGGAGGGCCTGGTGGTGTTCGCTACTGGCCTCTAGTAGGTAGAGACCAGCCACTCACAACAGTTATCCTGCCCGAAATATCCATGGTGCTAGGGGTGAGATACTCTGTCCTAGAAAGACTAAGATAAACTCACAACTCACAGTGATGGCCACCTAGTCATAGGCTTGTAGACCTTAGTCAGGACTAGTCCTTGGGCCACTATCCTGCTGGTTAAACCACATCTAGATGAATGCTCAGTATCATTTTTTAAGAGAGATATAGGTAGACAGATATATACTATAAAGTACAGAAATTATTTAATCCATACAGCATGAGGAAGAGTAAGAAGAGCTTGGAGATTTTTACAGCACATGGGAGAGGGCAGGACAGGAAACTTAATATTTGAAGTGCTCCCAAGAAAGCAGCAGTATGCTTTTTTCCTTGTTGCTCCAGGAGCAAACTTTTTATTAAGCAGAAAGTGTTATATTATTCAGAACTATAAATATTAATAATTGTGACTTATTTTCACTGTCATATTTCATATTTATACACTTATGCAATTCACAATTATATATTACATATGTATATGTATTTTCTGATATTAAAAATAGTAATTATACCCATTGGCAGGTGGCTGAATAAAGAAGATGTGGTATATATGCTCAATGGGATAGTCCTCAACGATTAGGAAAAAAAGATGATGATCTTGCCTTTGTGACAACTTTCCTGGAACTTGATATGATTATGCTAAGTGATAAAGAAATACTGGATGTTTCCACGCTTATGTGAACTATTTAAAAAAAGCAAACAAATTAACAAAGCACAACAAAAATACTAGTGAACTCTGAAATCAAAACTTTGATTACCAGAGGGAAGAAGGGAAAAAGGCGAAGGGAACCTGGGCTAGTCGAGGGTAGAGGGGGTCAGACTGATAGTGGGGAATTGCCCAGAACTCTGGTGGCAATGTGATATGCACATTGATCTGTTGATGTTGATCTGTTCTTTTAATTAAAAAATGAACTATCAAACTAGTAATACATAAAATAAGTTTCTAGCTATGATTGTTACTTAGCCCATGTAAAGGATGACTTTATTCTCCCCATCGCTGTACCCTTTTAAACTTGAGGATGAAACCACTTCTTAGGGATAATGTCTATTCTGTGAGAAAAGTTCTAGGGGAAATTCTTATGTTGGCTAAGAGAAGTGACTAAATGATCTCTAAGACTATTTGGGGGATGGAAGATCTAGGGCTTCCGAGCTCGAGCTGGTTTTTTTTCATACACAGCTGGCTTCCTCTCATAAGCATTTAAAACTAGATATGGCTTTAAAATAAACTATTTAGATATAATCTTATGTGCACACAAATCAAATTTTAACTTGTACTGGTATTGCCAAAAATTAGCACAATCCAAATACATGATAATAAGACTGGCCAACTGGAATAAAATGAATGAAAGACAACAATATTTACAAATAGAATGTAATCATTGCAAAATTACCTGAAATTTTGACCATCATGTGATCAGTAGAAGAACCATGGCTAAAATATATTTGTGGAGAAAATAAAGATAGAGGATAGAATTTGAAGTCTTATCCTCTTTTAAAAAGAGCATCATTGCTATAGCTTCCATTTATTTAATGAAGCAATTGTTAAGTGTCATATTTGAATATGTTAAAGAACACATCACATTTTTATCAAATAATGGTTCTATCACATGCCTCTAAGAGATAATGCTAATTTTCATACACACAATTGCTCAAATTTCTTCAATTACAGTGATTTAATTATTGTGTGAAATTATGAGCTAGACAAAATTTATCTTCTTTCATCAACATCAAGTCTTACTGAAAGAAAACAGATCTAACTTTTAAGACACAATGTACTATATTGACCTATATTTCACATTTAAAGCATTTTCATAAAAAAAAGGTTTTCTTTAAAATAATGTGAATAGTGAGCACAATCGTTGCCTGATACCTTAAAATGAGGTATATGAAATATTTAAGATCCCTGAGAAGAAAAATAACAGAGTAAATAAAAGAGACGACTGTCACTTCTGGGATCTTACCTCAGTTACAATTATGAGAATCAGGCAAGAAAATGAAGACGTTCTCCCTGAATACGATTCCCCTGGGGATGAGGTCCAGAAATAATCATTCTACTCCAGTGAGTAAATAAGTGACCACCCAGACTTGGAATTGTCACAGAAATATGACAAGTAAAATTTCTTAAAATTAATTTCTGCTTTGGGTTTTATTCCCACATTGGACTTAAACAACTGTTAAAAACAACCACTGATTTTTTGGGGAAAAATGATGAACTTTGATTTTTCATCTCTAGATCTGCTTTGTTCAGCTGTTTAGAAACAAAAGCATGAAAGAGAGTGAGCCCAGTCCAGGCCAGTTAGGTCCCTACCTACAGATACACAGATCTCAGGGCACAGAATCTACCACCTTGCTAGCAAAATTAGCCACTGATGACAAAGTTTATGTATATAAAATCTGTAATAACTATGGGAGAAAAACACCCAGAGCCAGTGTTCTAGTGCCTGCCAGTCACAGCAGTGCATTTACAGATCAAAAACAGATAATAAAATAGTACAGAGAATTAAATGTATTGGGGAAAGACAAAAGAAGGAAGAGTGACAGAAAATACTAAGATATTTATCTCTAAAATGATAATTTCTTATTGTGTGTTAGAGATAATGCCTGTGTTAGTACTGATTTCTCTATGAACTCAGTAAATTAGAATTTAAGAAAAAGGTTCCCAGTGGCATATCCCTGTGGCTCAGGTGGTTAAAGTGCAGGCATGCAGCCCATAGGCCTCAGTTAGAGACCCGAGTGACAAAAATTTGTACAAGTTTCCCAATGAGCTACCTTAACAAAATACTGGAATATAGAAAATTAATTCTGTAAATAGAGAAAACAAAACAAAAATTACTGTGAAAACAAAACACAACAAGAATCCTTGAAAGCAAAGTAAAAACAAAACAAGAAAGAACAACATGACAACACAAAGCAGGGCAATGATATGAAACTAAGGTAATCAGTCTACACTACAAATAAAAGAGGACTGTTCAAAGTTGGTTATCCGTGCAGCTATCCGTGTGTGTGTATGAAACAAAAAAGCCACCAGGGAAGGGCCCACTTAGGACCCCTTCCCATTCACAGGACAAAGGGAGAAAGGGGGACTGGTGACAAGATTTCACAAGGGTTAGCAGGTGGAGGTCTTCACCTTTATCTCCTTGAAGAAGGATGCAGTTTCGCCCTCAATAATTGGCTGTAGCAAAGGGCTTCTCCGCTTGCTGGAGGGGGATCCCTGCAACAGGTGTTAACAAATCGGTTACATTGCAAACCCCTTTCCAGGTCCCGCCAGCTCTGCCTCCTCTCCCCACTGTAGTGTTTATGAACTGCCATTTAACTGCACGTTCTATCCCCTCCCTACCAGAAATGCCCAGTAACCAGAACAACCCAAGTTTTTTTCCAAATTCTGCTTCACTTCAGAGTCCATGCGAACCAGGGAGGTTCCAGGAGGGCAAAGCCAGTGCGAGGCATTAGTCCACTATGCAGAAAATACCTGAGGACAGACACCTGCCTCACACCCTCTTCCCTCCCAGTCACAAGAACTTCAAGAATGCCTGATCTGCAGGAAGCTTTAACCACAGAAATGGGGCTCATCAAGCCATGTATGTAGGCTGTCAGAGGTACCTGTGGTACATTCACCCTGTCTGGGGATGTTTAGGGTTTCTAAATGGGGCATGAAAAGGATTCCCTAGATTTACTCCCTCTATTAGTTAGTTTACTAATTTATTCTTCAGGAAACGTGTACAAAAGTAGCTTCCTTCAAACACACCTGCCTGAGGTCTCTGGTGTCTCCTGTATTCATATGAACCAGTATACTGTTAAAAGACATGGAAAACCATATCTTAGGTCTAGACATCTAAAGGAAATTTAAACAGGAATCAAACAGTATCAGCTAAGATGAGTATGTATTTTAAAAACATAACAGTGAGGCTATGTCAGCAGAGGAAGCCCCGGGCATCCCTGGAGAAGGGAGCATTAACATGGAGGCAGATAGCTCCCAGGAGACTGTCAGGCACTCTGCGCTCATGAGTCAGGCTGGAATAAGGGAGAGAGCAAGCTGGTCAGTGTTCCAAAGGTCTTTTCAGAGCTGAGGACAGTTGCCGCTCAGTAGGCTTGGCAGACGCGAGGCCAAAATGACCAAACTGAAGGGTAGTGTCACCAAGAGCAATTCCCCTGCTCCCTCTGCCCTGTTCTGTAACCTCCAGAGAAGGCTTACTCTCCCAAGCTCCTTAGAGGGTTGCTCACTTGATAGGATTCTCAAGGGGCTCATCCCACTCTTGGAAGACTATTGTCAGAGGGCCCAGGAGACCAAGGAGGTCCCCTTTGAAGTGGGGGCTGGGAGGTGGCACAGCCTATACCCTTGGTGTGGTCTCAGAGGCAAGATCTGGGGAGTCAGCCCAGCACATGTCAAATGGATGAATATGGCCAAAGCATGTCTCCCAAAAGGAAAAAATTCAGTTTCAGATTTGTTCATTTTCACAAATGTAGCATCAGACATCTTTATTAAATTTTTCATCGAGTTTGTGGACCAAAGCTATTAGTGGCAGGTTCAACTATTAAAGTCCATCCTTGAAGGCAAAAGCAGGCTACGGTCTTAGGAACAGAACCAGGGCCCATTTAACAGGCAACCCTTAACAGGAATATTACACTCACAATGATAGGGATGGTGTTGACTCGGGACAGGATCTGTTTGACCAGCCGGTACCTGTCATAGAGGGGCTTCATAACTTGACGCTCATTCTTGGTTACCTGCAAAGCAAGAGCAAGAGAGCTGAGAAGCCTGCACTGTGGTCACACTACCAGCTCTGGGCCTAGAGAAAACAGATGGTTCAACTCAGGTCTAAGCATTCACACACAATTTATTTAAACTGATAAAAAAAATCATTTAGTCAATAAATATTGAAAATATCCATGCTAGTTGCAGATCATTGGAAATCAGTCCATCAGCAGTATTGGTTTTCCTAAATCCATACTATGACTATTATTAGTTCTTTGCTTAAAACCACCCAAAGTTCAGAATTCCCACACAACGTACTATTTTCTAGATCCAGAGAAGAAGAAAGCATATATTTCTATTCTAATACTTATCCATGCATTGCTTTAATCAATTGTTTTACATGTCTCTCTCCATCAGAAAATTGTTATGCTTTTAAGAATAGGTTCTGGCAAACAGAAGGTGTTCAAGAAACATTTCCTGCTAGAATACACTTATTAATTCATCTCTGTGCCCCTAAAATCTGGAACAGGGCTAAAAAAAGGCTTAATGAATTGCTTCTAGCACTTTCATGTCTATGATAGCACTGTCTACAATAGCCCAAAGTGGAAAGAACCCAAATGCCCATCAGCAGATGATTGGCATAAAAAAATGTGGCATATACTCAATGGAGTAGCAGTCAGTCATGAGAAAGGAGGACCGTCTGCCATCTGTTTTAACATGGATGGACCTTAAGCACATTATACTAAATGAGAGAAGTCAGACAGAGAAGGAAATTACTATATAGTATCCCTAATATGTACAATCATCAAATAAAACCTGTGAAAAGGTTATTGTGGAATGGGAGTGGGGTAGAGGTATATGACTAAGGGTGCTTAAGGGTATAAACTTGCAATGGGTACTAAGATAGCCACAGAGATTTGAAACACAATACATTGAACATAGATAATACTAGTGTACTTAATATGTACTTAATAACTATTAAGTATGTAATGTGATATAACAATAGTCATATCATAATATATAAATGCACCAAGAGGCTGAACAATTTACATGCACACAATGCTACATTGCCAAATTTCTCCAAAAAACCCCATGAATGACTTATTTAGGCAGCGGGTAAAATAAAATCTCCTTCATATCACATCTGAAGCCTTTCATCATCGACTGCTTCTCCTACCTGTCAGACCTCAAACTCCAGAGATAAACAAGACCTGTGATTTTGCTCGTTGGTGCCCTTTTAAATCAGAATCTGAGGACACAGTAGAACCCAAGAGCTTTTCTAAAAACCTGGGGTTGGAACGGCAGTTTAGCTCGGTGAGCATACACACATTTTTCTTTTAAGAAGACTGTTGCCCACATGTTATTTACACAGTTCAGTGTCCACAGGGTGACACCATAGACCTAAGAATGAGAAGCTCACTCTTTGCTTTGCAGGCTGGCCAGAGAGCAGATGAGCTCTGCTCACACTGAGGAGGCTGGACCGGCATGTCCCAGAGAGAAAGACAGTCTGACTCAGGAACAGGAATAAATGCCACTCAAACTTTAGAGCCTTTTTTCCCTATCTAATGAGATATCAGAATCTGGACCTAAAGAGGTGTTCTTCCCTTATCTGGTAGAATGGTGAAAGAAAGGGGAATCATAAGGCATGGTCAACAATGACTCCTAATGTAAAAGTGCTAAACATGAACATTCTTTCTTCCAATTCAATCATTTAAATAGAAGCAGGCTCAGAGAGCAGAACATGTAATGTTCTACAACAGAAGCAAACACTATCATTTACTGTGCAACACACCCACCTCCACAAGCCACCCACTTATTCCATGTCACACCTTACAGGTGTCATTTGGACATCCATTCTGTAGACAAGCACTGCAGCTCTCTGAGGTTACCTAAGTTCCCCAAAGTCACAGAGCTAGTCTCTGCAGTGCTGGGTTCTGAATCTAGACCGGCCAGTCCGAAGGCTCAGTGTGACTGCAGTTGCTACAGTCTAGGCAAAATGAGAGAATCTGAGCCCAACACAGAGTGATTCATAGCACAGCACACAAATCTCTGAATAAGTAGTAAGGTAATACTGAAACGCTGCCTCAGGGTCTCAAGTAAGGAAGTCTTTAAAAGTCTATGAGGTCATAACCTGAAGAAGAAATGTTGAAGAAGGAAAACAAGATTTCAGCCGCCTTCACTGAGCCCTGTCTAGTAAGCAGGAAGAGATATTTAAAGGCTCAGAGGCTGCAGTAGCTCAGGGGTTTAATCTTATAAAAAAATCAGTTCTGCATCTACAAGTTCTGAATATTTCAGCAGAGAAGGACAAAGTTTCTGAACATATGTGAACTCCAGTGCATTTTTTGGTTCAATGCCTTTAAAAAATACAAAGCAAAACTTGGCTTGAAACATGACCATATCCCAAAGCACCAGTATTTTTCCATTGTAGGGACAAGCCAGCACAATCAATCATCATCAGCTTCACTTTTTTTTTTTATACTTAAATCTGATAAGCTCAGAACCAAAATACCACAGAGGGCAGACTCTAGAGTTAGTTTATTGGTCACATGCTATGTTAACTTGAGCCTTTTGCTCATTGCTAAGGATTAGTGTCACCATTAGGTAAATAAAAGCCAGAATCCCTGTCCTCACAGATCTTAGAGTCTAGTGTATTTTTCTGGAAGCTTCTTTATTTAAAAGAACATATTTTAGATGAAAGGAATATCACCATCATATACTATGACTGAGACTGGGAAATATGCCTATGCTTTTGTCTGTATGAAAATTCATGTTTCCTTGTACCCAGGGTCCAAGGCAACCCTGAAGAATTTGTTCTGTTAGATTCCTGACAACATTCTGAACAGAAGGATACTAAGAGCAACTGATAAGGATATGTGGTAAGAGTTTTCTTTAGGAAGAGTGCCTAAGATTCTCATGCTACTGTCCCTCCAGGATGAACAACACTCAACGAATGCTTGCTGAATAAGTCACCTCAAATACTTCTATTTATGAAAAGCAAAGTGATATTGTGGAATCCTCATGGTTTGGTTCTGAATGGTGGCTGGAATTGCTATCCAAATACTGGTTGCAATTGCACTGGAGAGAGATTATGTTTTAGGGCAGGTCATTCTAGTTTAACAGCTTCATTTTAATGGTAACAATGCCAAGAGCCAGTGACAGCGGGGCTGGATAGGGAATGGGAATGGGGCAGACCTACAGACAGAGAAGTTTCCTCACTTTAGGACTCTGCACATCATCTGATAGCCCTGCTACCATTTTCCCCTTGAAGCAGGACACTAGTTTTTCTTTAGCACTCAAAATCAGAGTTCAGTGGAACTTGGTTGTGGGTTTAAGCCTTTTTTTTTTTTTTTTTTTGATAACTTAGTTATTGTGGAAATACATAGTAATCTCCTAACTTTTAGGAAACCATACTTGCAAAATAATGATGATAGAGGTTCCAGATAATAAAACCTGGTAATTTAATTAGAAAACTCAGTCTATTTACATACCGGCCGTCCATGAATGCTTTCGTAATATAGTAGAGCTTTTTGAAGAGCCACTTTCTCATTAGCAATCTGGTCTTTCGTCATATCCTATACACATACAAGGATAGAAAAATGAAAGGGGAGAAATAATTTGAACATTCCAACTTCTTTATTTAGTTAGATTTGCTGAAGTCAAGTCAAAAATAATCCTCATATAACAGCTCTCCTAGCTCTGTCTAAAGCTCAGTGAATTATTCCTGACCTCTTGGTTAGAATTATGGACAACACAATAGAATCATCATCAACTACTTGTATCTCACAGCTGGTAAAATTGGAATGTTAAACATGAGGTAAGCAAGGCTGCAGGACACCTGGTCTTTAGCCTAATGACCCAAGAAATGACTGTGTTACAGAGAACATAAGACTCAAAGGTTTGTCTGTAATCCATCTACTTCAGAGTCATCAAACTATCTACTAACCTAAACAAGTTCATTCTGCAGTTTATACAATAGAAATTTCTGCCTTCAACTGGTTGTCAAAAACCAAAGTGCCCACAATTAAAACATTGAAGATTTATTTTCTGTAAACATCTAGGGGTGTGGAAATAAGGGTATGGAAGGCAGAGAAAGATGTCCCTCCACCACTCTTCTCATTGGGATCCATTTGGCATGCACTGTGTTTTTACCATCTTGATCAAATTGTTTAGGATTAGCAGTCAGCTTGGGAGATTAACAGAATCATCACACCTTAATGTCTTCTGGACGACTGGTTTCTGTCCGCTTCTCCTGGAGTTTCCTCTGGATAGATTCCAGTGTGGCTTCAACACTAGGCTTTATTGGTTTATCTACCAGCTCTTGCTTCTTTTCATCTTCTTTCTCAAGTTGGGAACCGAAACTCTTGGGGAGTGTGTTGCTTCGCTGCCGCATCCTGGGAGTTAGATCCTCTTCAGATATTTTGAGTTTTGACTCTAGTAGAAAAGATTTTGGGGTAGAGATATATAAGAATTGAGTTTACTGAACCCATTTTTTTAATGGCATTAATATCTGATTAATCCCATCTTTTTCCAGAAAGCACTTGATTATAATATTAGTTAAAATTTCTGGAAAAGAACTAAAAGCATCATCATTATATTAGTTACTTAGGAAAATGAAGAAATGCTGCAAAACTTGCATCTTAACTGATCTGGGTCACCTGGCGTTTGGGACCCATGGGAAGATATGGTAAGGGTGTCATCCTGTGTTCTGAGAGAATGGGAAGTAGCTTCAAGTCACTGTCCTAGAATATGTAATAATAGCACTTGGTATGAGGAGGGAGCATGATTTCTGCACTTAACTTGTTTTATAGGCACCGTGACAAAGATCAAGATCTTCACCTACCTTTAAGTTGTTTCCGGAATTTGGCAAGTTCATTTGTCCATTTCAGAACCTCTGGATTAGCCGCTTTGTCACTGTGGGAAGGCTGAGAAAAGAAAATCTACAGTAAATGTTTTGGGATTAGGGTAGGAAAAACAGAGTTTGATGAACAATTTGCTTTAAGAAGAAAAAGCTGAATCCCATCAGAATAAGAAAGGAACCTCGATCAATCAGTGTAAACTTACACTTGCAAACTTCACAAGTGTAATTCCATTCCATTTCTTTATATTTGGCTATTTCTGATGTTTCCAAAGAATTCCTCAGAGGAAAAACGTTAAATTTTTATGATCATGGATTTTTACAAGGTTCATGGCCCCTTTTCATTGTTTTTATGGTTCAAGCTACCAGGCTAACAGAATAGAAAGAAGGGTAGATTTTCATTGCAATGACTATGAAAAATGCCTTTTGTCCCTCTTGTGAAAATTCTAAGGACAGAGATGAGTACAGAATAAGGTCAGCATTAATGAAATTTTAGAAGATAATTTTGAATACACTTTTAGTTGAACAGAAGATTTCATTCAACAATTTTTCCTGTTGTTGCTCATTGATAAATATACAAAATAGAGACTAAGGCATTCAGCTTATTTGTCAGGATACATTTGGGCAAGAGAAATAACTGGTACACAGTGTTTCATCAGATTTATCAGGGTTTGTTCTCCAGTCTTTACTTCTCCATTTTCAGGTTCCCTAGAAATCCCTCTTCACCTTGGTCACTTCTCTGGAGTTGTTGACCCACAGGTACGTCAGGAGGTGACGAGGACACACTTACTCTGTACTTCCGCTCTTCTTCAAATCTGTCTTCGAACTTCCGGATCTTCTTTTTAAGACTCTGAATCCTTCGTGTGAGCTGGGCAGGTGTCAGGTCCTCTTGCTCATCATCGTAAGACCCCAGAGAGGAGCTCCGCCGCCTGTGAGGGACACTGCTGTGGTCAGCTTTTCTGTGGGCACCACTGCTCAGAGGAGTTGGGGGGATGAGGGATGAGGGATGCCGTGGGAGAGGAGGTTTCAAGCCAGCCCTGTCCTCTCAAATGAAAGTTAATGAATAATTCATTTTGTGACTTGAGTTCTGTATGTCACCTATTAATTAGGTCTAACTTCTAGCTCATACATACAATTAGCAAAGGTTGAACTGAAAAGTGTGTGGCAGGTTTCCTAGTGAAAGCTGAAGAGCCGTGGAAAGGAGGTGCTAATGGAAATTCAGTGTGTGGTGATGCAGCTGGACTGAGAAGCTGCACTTCAGAGCTGGGTACCAGGGGAGAAATTTCAAGTACATTTCTCTCCAAAATTACAACTTAATTAAAACAAAATCAGTATGGTGATTCGTCAGACAAATAAAGATGGATCTAGCATTCAGCCCAGAAGTCCCTCTCTTGGGCATATACCCGGAGGACACAAAATCTCTAATCAGAAAAAATATCTGCAACCTGATGTTATAGCAGCACAGTTCACAATGGTCAAGACATGGAAACAACCTAAATGCCTAACAAGAGATGACTGAATAAATAAGCTGTGGTATTTATGTTCGGTAGAACGCTATGCGGTCACTAAAAAAAAAATAAATAAATTTTGTCTTTTGCAAAACTCTGGATGGAATTGGAAGGGATCATGTTAAGTGAAATAAGTCAAAAAGTAAAAGAGAAATAAAGGAGCATATGATATGTGGAGCATAATGACAGGAAACAAATAAATAAATAAACCCCAGTAAAAACTCTCAGGACACAAGATGCTGACTGCCAGGGGGATGAGGGGGTGAGGGATGGAAAGCGGGGAAACAAAAAAGGGTGGTGGTGGACACTGGAACTCTGGTGGAGGGTGTGGTGTGAAATATTGATTGAGATATAATGTCAGTCTCAAAAGTGAATGTAGCATTGTGAACAAATGATTTAATAAATTTCTATAATTAAAAAACTCAGATAATTAAACCAAAAAAATGTTACCCCATTTCTACCCTTTTTAAAATTATAAGGATGGAGTTGGGCAAATTAAATGGTGAAGGAAGAACTGGGCTGGTGATGGTGTACTTAATATATAGAGATGTTGACTTACAATGATGCATACCTTAAATCTCTATAATATTATAATGCATGGTTGCTTCCATCAAACTTTAAAAGAATGATGTATTTGCTTATTGATGATACAAAGAAACTAACCTCATGAAAGAATGGGAGTTGGGGGGAGACGGAGGCACTTCTGTGTCATCCAGGTACTGCCTACTCTGCCCATAAGCATAAAAACGAGGTGAAAGCATGGGGTCACTGTCTTCATCCAGCAGCTGCCGAATCAGGCGCCCAGCCTGTGGGGAGAGGCGCGCTTCGTCTGAGTCCACATTCTCCTGCTGCCAGGAAGACAAAGTCGGGGTAGGTTCTGAAAAATAATGGGAGAAGAGGTCAGAAGTGTTCTTTAAAGCACATCTGTTTCCCAACTTTTCTCAATGCTTCAGGAAGCTTCTCATTTAGATTGAAAGTTCAGACACAGATGCTATACCCCGCCTAGAATCACCAATGTATGGGATAGCCAGCCTCTACCTTTTCTTTCCATCCTCACTTGCTTTCAAAGTTCTTTTGGCTCTAGGAGGAGAGCCAACAGTGTATGCTGCTAACTTCCCTGGAGATCATGGAAGATAATTTTTCCATGTGATGACATTATTGGAAAGACAGCAAGCGTGCCAGGGAGTGTGCCTGCTGGCTATTCCTCCTTATGAAACAACTAAGGAATCATGTCAGTCTTGGGAGAGCACATTTATTTAGGACATTGCACCTTCCATGTAGGTCACTCAGTAAGCTACTTTGTGTGCTTCTGTTTAGTGTGTTGCTGGGACTGGCATTAAGGATGCATACTTTATACTTGAAACTTCAGAAGTTTTCTCAAGATGTCAGTTAAAGTAAGATTCTTGCATAAATTCTTCAGCAACAAAAAAAGACATGGCATTTCTATACAAATTATTTGAGATGATCTTTAAGAAAAAACATTTATCATATAATCCTAATTTGTCATTTGGAGGAAATAGGGTGATATTTATTTTTTACTGTAAGACTCTTAATATATTCATTTCCTCATTTAAACTTCTATCTAACAGATTTTAAAGATTGGTCTCAGATGATGTAGGGTATTTCACTTACAATACTCTTTATACTAAAAAATGAGCGATTATTTATATGCAGTATTTATTTAAAAGATCATATTATAATCATAGACCTTAGAGTGAGTTGAGATTTCTTAGATTATCTAATTCAGCGATTTCTTATTCCTGATTACACAGGGTCACAGAGGGAGATATAAATAACTCTGAATGTACAGGAACTCACCCCAAGTAAAGAGAACTTTTAGGTGTCCAGATAGGCAACCAATACCCCCACACCCCAAAAGCTGCCTAAGTGACCCTAAATGAAGTCTGACTTGAGAACCACTGATTCAACCCAATTGATTACAGTTAAGGAAACTGAAACACAGAGAAATTAAGAGGAAACATTTCATCAATGACAAGAATGGGAATAGAAACTAAATCTTCTGCCTTTGGGACAGTGCTTCGATTTAGAATGTGCTAGGTAGGTGCTTCAAGATCAAGGATAACTATCTGAAATGTTTGAAGACCCCACAGTGTACTAGAAGATAATCATGCTAATAAAAAACAAAACAAAAATAAAATCAAAAAACCTTTTGTGGAATGATGTCCATGGGTTATCAAAATTTAAAGAACACAGATAATAATATAAATATTTTGAAAAATAAAAACTGTTTAAAGGCAGATTCTTGCCTAGTGAGTCACAAAACATGGCAGAGAACAGGCTGGAAGATATACTTGGCTGAAGCTGGAGGTTAACAGGAGTTGTTTCATCATTTGCACTAATGCTCTCAGTCATTTCCTCCTAAGTGACAGGGCTCAAGAACTACCAATACAAAAGAGTAAAAACATAGATGAGAGGTGAGGCAAGGAGAGAGGAAGTGGAAAGTAATTCCTAGAAAAAGAATAAAAATGTAGCGTTAAATTGTAAAAAATGGAACTATTAAAATGACGAGATTGTATCTTCTATTTCATAACATTTCACAAGACAGCAGTAATTTTCTGTAAGCACTATTATCAATGGAGTCAGGACAGGGAAAGGGTTATGATGGCTTAGCAGTGTGCAGCAGGCAATAGTCTCATGTGGTGGCAAAGGAGCAAAACAACTGGGGAAGGACAAGGTGGTTTGTCAGGGTCAGAGGGCACTGGCAAAACAGTCTGATGTTGATATTGACATATGGGTGTGCTGGCAAGTTTGACATTCCCACTAATCAAACTTTGTTTGAAAAGATCCGGAAGCCTTTAGTTTGTCTGACTCTAGCAGGTTCTCTCTTAAAAAACGGTGCAACTAATCTTTGCTTTAAGTTGTCAACTACATGATCTCTGTGTGTAACAAAATTTTCAGGACAGTGTGTGTCTATGACCTTTAACCAATACATCTCTAGTAAAAGATGCTGTGATCCCTAAATAACATAATATACCAACCATGGAGTTGAATCACATTTGGTTGATACTATGAGGCTAACACGGGACCATCTATGGTATTCCCTTTTTGTTAACATAGCTATATATTGTAACTTCATTCTTGACCAGTTACTTCATTGACAAGATCAATGTGTCCTATTTCTATTATCACCAGTGGTAGATAGGAAATAAACAGCTGAAGAAATTCTAGCTTATGGGTGACTTTTTTCTCTTAAAGCACAGAGTTAAAGTGAATGAATTCACTTATTTAAAAATCAGAATTGTAGTCGCATCCTTGTGGCTCAGAAGGCTGAGGTGGGTAAGGGGTAGACCATATAAAGCCCAAGGATCAGGGTCAGGGGAGGGGAGAAACAAACAAACAAACAAAAATTGCAAAATAACTATCAAAATAAAAAAGATATTCCATCATTAGTGTGCATGCAGAATAGAATTTAAGTTTTTCACCAATACAACATGAAGTGTTTATATGATTTCTCTCTCCTTTTCTTCTCTTTTTACTCTACATAGTATTATGATATAAGGCTTCTGTTAAAGAGTTATATAATACATGGTTCAATATATCTAAGGAATCAATAAAACTAATAACTTCTCTGTTTTAGTATGACATGATTTAAAAATATAAGGCTCTCTCATGCTATAATGGTTGACATTCAACTACAAAAACAAGAAAGAACCAAATAAAAATAGTGTGGTGTGTGATGGCATGTCCAATGTAGCCACTTCTTTTTTAGGATGTATCCACTGACTATGATAGTTTGAGATATAGCTTACATTTTAACCAGTAATTAATTCTAAGGCAATGAAAAGATAAGGATATCAAAAAAAAAATTGAGAGAAAAATTAGATTTTCACCTTCAAGGGCCTCATAAAATAAATGTGTTTCCTTATCAAGACATAATGCCCTGGTTACTATGATTTTTGATGTTAGCCCTGTGTCTTATCACAAAGAACTCTGGACATAAGAATTGGCATGTCTCACCATTAAAAATTAATTCAACCAGGTCAGCTGGTTTCATAGCAGGTCAGAAATAACATAGATAAAAGTTGTATGCTTGCTACCTAAATAATACAAAAAAGAATAGTTGCCAGGGAAATGTCAATTCAGTCACCACAGTACACTGTGGAAATAAAGGGACTTCACTGCAGGCAGAGGGAACCAGTTCTGATTAATGCTAATGTGGCTGTTGGGACATAGCTACTCTTTGCTTAGCTAACTGAATCCATTTATCATACAAAAGAAAGTGACTACTGAGATGATTTAGTTAGGAGAAATCCGCATTGAATTGAAGGAGCTGATGTTTTCCACATCTCACTTCCAGTTATATGTTGTTTAGAGTCATTATTCCTGGGCATGATGCCATACTGTCTTTCAGGAGGCTCCTACTATGTGTCCACACTGTGTTGAGCTTTCTGCATATATTAGCTCATTTAATCCTTATAATAACTTTATCTATTATTCATTGTTATCTACTGTTATACCTATACAAACATGGGAAAGTTGATGCCAAAATTGAGACATGTGGACTAATTTATCCACAAAGCTGGTTAAGTAGTAGAGCAAGGACCTGAGCTCAGAGTGTGCCGTGCTCTTAACATGCTGTGGATATGGCCCATTGCCTGCCAGGATATTTGACTGGCACAGTTTAGGACGACATATCTGGGGGAAATCAGGAGAATGCTATCTTAAATCATCATTTTAGTCTCTTTCGATCTTGGCTTTCTTATCTATATAATGAGAGAGTTCAAAATTGGAAGATCTTTCAGATCTAATGCTTTTCTATCATTCTTTTAGAGAATTTTCCTTTCCAAAGCTATTGTCCATATGCCCAAGTGATGAATGAGATAGATGAAGCATTTTATGCCTTTAAAAAAATGCTTAAACTAAATTTCACCTGGACAAATATAACAGAGTAGTTCACATTTAAACCTTAGTACTTCCATAAATAGCGTCCTCCAATCAACATGAATTGACTGATTGGGAACATTCTACTTACACAGTTCTGAAGGGCTTTAAATAAAGAATAGTACATTTGATTTAAGTATTCATTTAACTTTGAAGATGCAAACCCTAATAATAACAGGGTCATGTGGAAGATCAAATCTTGCATTATAATATGTAGTCATATGCATGGAAGAAACAAGAAAAAAGGAAAAGACTGTTTTATCAGCCTGAAAGCATTAATTATTAGACTCTGATTGTACATTCAGTTAGAGAGGTTTTCTACTCTCAGTAGTCTATGGAATATTTATTAGCTTCATTTCCCTTTTTGTTTCCTTGATCCAATATGCCCACAGTCAGAGACCATCGCTTTCATATGGGAGCACACACTGCAGGCGTTAGGACCAGCAGGCTGCTCACTAAGTACTGCTTCACCTGATACTCTATGATTCTGCACGAATGAGACTATCAACTATGGTGTGGGACTAGGAAACAAACAAGAAAACCAAAATGGGATTATGCTCCATGATGGCTTGGAGACTAGTGATGGAGACTTATGGATGAATATTGTTGGCTCGTACACTTTTGGTAACTATTACTTCCACTTATAAATATTGTTGTACTGGTTTCACATTTATAGTTCAAGCTAGTACAAAGCTTATTCCTTACTGGAAAGCCACCATTTTGTCAGTTTCTTACTGAAGGTATAAAAAAAGGTGATAATATAGTGATTAGATTTATTGTACTCAACTACCCTTAATGCAAAATTCCCTTTATTTTGACCATAGTTATAGCTATATTACTGCTACAGTATAACTTGAAAATTTAAAATAAAGATATAAAGTGGCCACTGAAAGCATAATCACAATCAATATGACCTTGAAATGAATCTATGTAGATTTGTAATAGCAGCAAGTTCAATGACACAGTCATTGGCAAGAAAATTAAAAATTAAGAAACAAAATCAAGTCATCTGATAAATTACATGGATAACATTCATATTCCCAAGTCTAATGAAGTGTATCTTTCCCTAATGAATTTTTAAAATTCCATTTAGTTTCTCCATACAAACCAAAATTTGAGTCCTTCGTGTTATTATTATCTATCTGGAAGAAAGTTTTTTACATCAAGCAATAAAATAGTTTTAGAGAAACTGAAATTTTAAACTCTTCTGGAGTGAATTTTCAGGTTTATATTAGCCTCTTTGAGTGTGCTGGAAGAGATTATAAATTTATGATTAACCAAGATAAAAAAATCAAACAGAATCAATTTCAGCAGGAGGTGGAGGAGGAGGAGTTACCTTCTCCATTTCTGAATAAACCATTAAGATAAGGTGGCTAATTTGAATTCTGATAAAAAATTCTAGCTTTTATCTAGAGTTTTATGTCAATGATATGGAGAGACCATATTACTGAAACCCACAGATAAAGCTAAAATTTTGACCACTGCTTTTTTTTCTTTGATTCAGGTAACAGTGGCTACTATGAGACTTTTCGGGGGAGAGGGTATTGCTTTTAATGTATATATTATTGATGTTATTATTTATTCATTTACTGTATAAATCACACATGATTATTTCAAAGCACAAACTAGAACAACCAGGAATATATTACAAACAAAAAGCACTCTGCATTTTTAACTTCAGTAAAAGCTGGAAAAACCTGACAAAATCTCAGCTCCGCTGCCTAATTATATGAAAAGAACTAGAACATGTTTTTACATTGCAAAGAGGGGAAACTAGAATAGAAAATAGCTTCTTGTTTTTGCTTCACTAAGTCCTGGATGAGAGAAACATATGGGGTCACTATTTTTCACCTGTGGTCTTTTCAGATCTTCTGATCCTTCATTTAAGATCATTAACATTTAAAAAACGAAGGATGGATAGGAGACAAGGAAATCTGGCTCTTTTGAAAAGGACTGGCTGTCACAGTTGTGATTCTCTGCTAAGTCGTTGTGTTAATTCAGGCTCCTGGAGAACAATTTCTTCCTCTTTGTGGCTTTCAAAGGCATACATGTATAGAGGGGATGGGCATTTATTTTGGACACACACCGGCTTATGTTTAGACGCAAACCCGTGGATAAGAAGAAGGGCAAGTCAAGGAAACTGCTGTAAATCACAACTTCCTCAAATACAGTTTTGACAAGACAAGGACACCCTCTTTTTTCCTCATGAGTAAATTTCCAACATCTTTGTTAAAAATCTCTAGAAAAATGACCTAAAATACTGTATTGCAGGTTTTCAGCAGAAGCATTTTTATTCAGTGTTCTCTTAGATAAGCAAACCCTTATATTTGCTAACCTGGATTTAAAAATGTCTATCCATAAAAACAAACATAGAAACAAAGTAAACCCAAACATCTTTCTTGATAAATGGGAAGGAGATTTAATGAAGGAGGGAGTGGACCGTGGGTAGTAGTGGGAAGAACCACCCCCCACTCTGAAATCCTAAATGCAATGCTGGTTCCTGATTCCTCTGCTCCCTACTACTAAAAGGAGAGCACACGCAAAGATCAGTGCTCTTGGTGAGTTAAAAGAAAAAAGCAAAAAACAAAAAAACCCCAAACCCCAAACTGTAAGGTGACATTCTGATAAAGGGAAAGCTTCCTTTCTTTCTTTGATTGCAGTTGCTTTTGGCAACATTCATGTCCCTAAAGCAGGGAAAGGATTTTCGGTCACTCAGAAATGCAGTTACTTCTGCGTGCATAGCTCATTCTCACCCTTTCATCCACGCGGTTACATGCCTCTCATTAAATCATCCCAATGTCAGCCCCTACCTTCCCAGCTCTTCTCTCCACACAATGCCGTCAGGTCCAGCTGGGGCACTTCCGAGACAAAGCTCTGGGACTGGTCATCTGCTTCCTGGGTCCTCTGCAGTTTGGAATCAGGTAAGCTGGGAGGCTCTTGGATCTTCATGGTGGGGCTCTGCAATAACAGCACAATGTCTCCCAATGTCTACAGCTCATCAAAACACAGACATGTCCGCAGCAATCCCATTCTTTCTGGATGAAACCTCCCCAGCCACAGCTGCCGATGTACCCCACACAGAAATCAACATCAAAGCTTGATGCCCCCCGGATACGAGATGGACACTTGGAAACAAAAAGTGACCGTCCATTTGCACCCCTTGAACTTTTCTTCTGGGAGAAAGACAAGATGATTTCTTCTGCTGCTCTTCCTGATCACTGCTGGCAGCAGACGGTCTTGAAGATGACTGATTGGGGCCAAGAATGAGGGAAAGGAATTTGTGTTTCCTTAAAGGAGTGCGGCTCTCCAGACTGTAAACAACAACAGAAAACCCAGCCACTGCAGTTGCTAAGGCTGTAGAAGCAACATAGTGCCGTCTGCACAGACTTCTCTGCCCCTTAGGTAACCAGCCGGGCCAGGCCAGAGACAAGGGCAGGACGCCAGGGCTCTCCCAGGCTGGTCGGCGGCGGGGTTAGATCAATGAAGCAGGCTGGCCACAGACTCTTGGATTGCCTGCGGTTGTTTTCCCGCTGACTGTGCGGAGAACAGACTATTTATGGAGGCGCTCTGGGTATTAAAGCATTGTTGCGCAAATTCTAACAGCACTGGGATTTGGAGCCTCATCTCGGCTAGCTTGTAAGGAATACGGCTCTGGAAAGAAGCCAAAATCACACAAGGAGCACAATTTTTATTTTTAAGTAAAAAACCAAGAGCTGGCAAGTTAACGATGCATAATTTATATCTTAAAAATATGCAACTGTCACTTGTTTTCCTACTATTCATCTACTCTGAATATTAAATGCACAGCAACACTTGCTTTTGCTCCTTGGTGGCACCTACACCAAGCTAGGATATCTGGGGGAGGGGAAAACCTTCCCCCAAAGGCTTCGCTTTTAGCTAAGTGATTTTGCGTTGAAAGAAACTGCTGAGAAATTAACTCTTTACCTTATTCTTTTGACATCTTGAAATCCCACAATTGTCATTTTTTCTCTAATGTAATTATAAACATGTTTGCTCACAAATATGTTTCTCAGGAAGCACAGATCTAGACAAGAAATTTTCTTTGCCAATAAGTGAAAATTTATTTTAGCAAATCTGTCATGATTCAATGAAAAAAACTAAAAACATCTGGAAATATAAATGATTCTATTAATGTATGAGAACTCTTTTATGCTTAAAATAAAGCACTACTAAGATTTTCAGTGACTTTTAATAGCTATTGAGCCCACTTTGACATCACCAGGGGAATAGTCAGGGATTTTACTGTTATATTTCTATGTAATGATACATGAGGGCTAGTATTTTCTTCACATTTGAGATAAAATACAATATTGTCAATCAATTCATAATGGACTACTACAGTCAGACAGAAATGCCAAGTCACTCTAGACTTCAAAACACTGTAAGAATGCAGTTTGTCTCTTGGAGGGGGTAACCCCCAGATCATGTATTTATGCCATACAAATGATCTGTTCCATAAATGGAATCCTGTGTGCACCAGTGTTGAATGACCAACTCTGGAACTCAGCTTTTTAAAGTTACAGATCAGTCACACCCCACTCCCCTTCTCTCTCTGTGTTTTAAAATCTGCATCAGCAAATAAACATTTTCTCAATAAAGACTTATAACACTTATAACACATGAAAAGGAGAAAAATGTAAGACTATGATCCCATGATGTACGTATGAAACTTTTCTTCCTGAGGAACATGTCTTAAATTGAGTGGCACAGACTTGGATTTTGCTACCAGGCTTCCCTGAGTTTCAAGTGTGACCAACATTTGCTAGCTTGGTGCTCTGAGTTACTTCATTTCTCTAAGCCTCCCCTTCCTAACCTATAAAATGTCTTTAGTTAAAACCAATCTTGCCAATATTAATCTCTAAAACACTTCTTTTAACGATCTGAGAGAGGTAGGAAAGGCCTGGAGCATAAGAGACACAAAAGGAAGCTAGCATTCTTCTTAGGCACCATAGGAAGATGGACAAAAAACATTACCACATCTCAAAATGCTGGAGATCAGAGTTGGAGATTAGACCTAGAAATTGCAGTTCTTGTGAGCTGTGTGTTACCACAAAGCAGGGAGCAGAGTTTTAAACATCATGAAAAAATACGAAAGAAAAGAGCTATTTGTATTCCTATCCTAAGTCAGCCTAGCACTTCTGTTGTGGGATCAGAGGGCTTGGGAAGGAGGGAACCTCACACAGAATGAAGGCTGAGGTGGGGGGTGCAGCACAATGTGGAAGACAGATAAAGAGAATGTCTGTTGAGTAAACAGACACTGGACAGAGAAAGCCCTCCTATTCTGGCCTATGTTTGGATTTTTTCCTGTGATAGGCGATGGAGAGTCATCAAAGGATTTTGAAACAACAATAATGAAGAAATGTGTTCTTTCCAGTCTGGTGTCCTACAGATGGAAATGAACATTGGTGGAAAGACCTACAGGCCTAGAGCTGGGTAGGGTAGATACAGCCCTGCCTGTGTCCTCTCTCAGCACCAAGTATTGGCCCTGCTCCCTGCATCCCCTCAGGGTGTCAAGAGTCTGTAATACTTAGCATGACATATGTCAAATTCTGAAATTCAATCCCAAACTAATTTTAAAACTTCTATTTTTTTTAATGATTACTTCTATCTGAAGTAACACCATTTTCAAAAAAATTCTCTCTCCAAAAGGTATGGATTTATTCATTCTTTCAACAGCAATGTTTGGTGCACTGGCTCTGTGTTCTGTGTGAGACATGAGGCTCCCTGCACTGAGAGCTGACTTTAGTGGAACCAGCCCAAGTATGTTCCACGGGCTTCTGAGGACAGTGGGTTTGGAGCGATGCAACAATAGACCACCCTGTAAATTAGTGAGCCTCCTTCACAGTGTTCAAATGAAGTCTGGAAGTCAGGAGTGTGGGCGAGGGAGAGATTACCACCTTGGGTATGATGCTGGAATAGTAACCTCTGTAAGGTCTACATTCTAACAACAAAAAAAATCAGGTCAATATTTTACATAATTTGAATAATTATATAATGTCATATATTACATACAAATATGTATGTAAGGGTTGCATACTACATGGCAGGTGCTAGAGAAACAAAGATACATTTTTTTTACTCATTCAAGACATGATTTTTAAGTGCCTACTATGTGCTAGACAGATTTTTTTTAGATGCAGAAACTTCAGAGGACAAAATAAAGTCTCTGCCCCAATGACTCTAACAGAAGGGGACAGTTAATGAATAAAAATATATCAGGTAGTGAAATGGACTATGGAGAAAAATACAGGAGGGCAAAAGGAATGATAGAGGTAGGGACCAAGCTCCGCTATTTTATATTGGGGGTCAAGGAAGGTCTTTTCAATAAGGTGACATTGAGTACAGAAATGAAAGAAATTAGAGTGGGAAGAGCATTATAGGAAGAAGGAAAGCAAATGGAAAGGCCCTGAGGCACAGTCATTCTGTTATTTCTGAAGAACAGCAAAGAGGTCAGGTATTTGGAGTCAAGCAGAGGACAGCCAGTAACACCAGATATGGGTGTTTAGAATTAAGCACACAGTGTCACATAGAATGGGGTTACATTCACATTACAGAATTATGTTCTTTGATATGAGCTTCCAGATTTCCTGGCCTATATCCTGTACAGCAGTAGAGACATCCGTCTACAAAAAGCCACACCAGCCTGCACAGCTGATGCTTGCTAACACATCCACATGCAGTTGAACCTTGTCCTGCTGTGCTCTGATTAGTTCCCAAGGTTGCTCTTTCATGTGCCTCCGGCTCTGAGAGGCCTGCTTCTTCATTTCTGGCTCCACTGGTCTCTAAACCTGACATGGTTGCCTCTTTGAAGACTGGGCTCTTGATGGGGGCTCAGAATTTATGTAATATAGCTGCTGGGGATACTGTTCAGACTTGGGAGCTGCTTACTAGCTGAGAAACTACTCTTCCTTCAAATAGTAGTCTAGAAGGGGTGAGGGTCCTCATCAACTTGTTACACTCTCTCTAGCAAGCCTTCTTCTATAACAGTATACTTGTCTATTTGTCTATTTCTCCTACTAGATGATTATTGTTAAAATGGCAAGGGCATTATTAAATACCAAGACATGTTTGGTTTCAACTTTTGTTTTTTACATGTCTTACGTCTTTATTTAAATCAGAGAGCAAATGATTTGATACTTTTCTACTCAAAGACACTTGTGCTGTGATGTCACACACCAACCCATGTCAAAACTGCTGTGTCCTATGAAAACACAGTAAATATTCATGTAGAAATAAACAGAGTGTTATCTCATAGGAGAGACAATATCGTATGGAAGACAGAGGAGGAGTTTTAGAGTTAGAGACCTGAGTTTAAATACCAGCTTACTAGTTATAAGATCTTCAGGGAGTAAACCTCTTTGTACTCTAGCTTCTTTTCCTCCAATATAGGAATAAATCTTCATAAAGTTATTGTGAGGATTAAATGAAAAATACATACAAAAAACCGGTAGTCCATTGTAACTAAAAAAGAAGTGGCTATTTCCACTTATACCTTTCTTTTGGTTCTCATTCATTCATCTGGCAAGTTGTTCTTAACACATTCCATGACCTAAGCTCTGTGTTTACAGAAATGAACGTAATGAGGGTGACATTGAACATATAAGTGCCAAGTGTCATGCATATTAAAAAAGAAAAACACATGACGCAAGGGAGCAAATACCCCGAGAACTCACCTTGACTTGGGCCGTGGGCAACATTCCATGTTCAGGTCATGGAGCCATTAACTACTAGAGTACCTGTCTAATCTTTGCCAAGACTTGTGCCCATTGGGCTGGGCCTGGTTTTTCTCTCCCCAGTTTATTGATCCTGCTCCTTCCTTGGTTTCAAATAACTGGTGAATTTCTGTTCCATCTCTTCTTTGTCCCAGCACAGAATTTGGGTAGGCAGACTAAGAGCCCACCAGAGCCACCAATGACAGTATCAGAGCACAAAGGAACCACACATTGTTAATTAAAGAACTAACAGAAGTGTAAGCATTGACTTTGCAATTCCTATGGAATCCTATGGATTTTAAATATGTATGTACATTATCCTTTACTGTTACATCAAACAGCATAAGCTGGATGGAATTGGAAGTGAATCTAAACAAAGAGAGCTTTTTAATTTTTCTGGTTCTAATATCAAAATTAATAACAAAATCCTAAGTCTTCATTGAATTATAATGCTAACAGAGTCATCCTTTCATAAATATTTATTGATAGGGATATTTAAGAACATATATCAAACTTTCTCAGGGAAAAATATCATACAAGTCTATGCTTATGCTGGTGTAATAATATTAATTCTTGTTTGACTGGAAAGCCTTATCTTTTCTCTCTTCTCTGTTCTCTTTTCCTTGCCATTCCCTTTTTTGATTTTTTTAAAACAGGATAAGAAAAAGGGAAATACTCTTTGTTTATTATGAATGTCTTGTTTGTTTTCAAAGGTATGCTTCTAATCTCTCCTAAGCAATAGGCTTAGAAAGTATAAAGAATGTAAAAATATCTTGAAAGAATTTAACACTTCATTAACCTTACACTTCTGAAGTGAAATAACTTCTTCCATGTAATGTATCACCCTTCCGTGTAATTAATAATTTTTACATGTTTTGCTTTTATCAAAAGGAAAGGGTTTTTGACAAAGTATAAGAATATTGTTTTAATATTCTAGAATTTATGTGAAAGCATAAAATATTTCCATAATAGAAAATAACCTAACAGAAGGAATAAAACTGAAACAAAAGGTATAAATTCCAATGTAAACAGAACTCAGAAAATCTGTATTTTCAGTGATTTCTTTTAGAATCCAGACATTTGCTAGTTTTAAGGATGACCTCACCTTTGGATACTTCCAGTTATTAACTGAATTTAAACACAAACAAAAGAACAAAGACTCTAGATTCTGCATTCCCAGGGAACCACACAAATGCTCTTCCTTCTGTTATCTCATTTTATGCAGCCCAAACAGGATATTTTATTAAAATTTAGTCTTTTCAAAACCTACCACAAGAAATCATATTTTGATTTTTGGCATTTTAAAATGATTAAATTTTCTTTTTCATTGCCAGTGTGTCACTAAGCAAATTTTAATATAAATTGCATGAGAAGCTCAGGTATTAGAAATGAGTAAATCTTATTGACCATCTGAGAATTCAGTACTTTAATTTTTTCAGATAAGGTTAGTTACATAATTAAAAGAAATGAAAAAATATATGCAAAAAAGGGATAAGCCGGTGTCCACCTTCTAACACATGCATTCACCAAAGTACATTTAGCCTGCAAAATGATTATTTAAAAAATAAAGTCACAACTGTGCCTTTGAGAAGCTGACTCTAAGAGAAGCCTTTCTGCCTCACTGTCCCTCTCAGGAATACCTGGGAGGCTGAGAATGAACATTTCTCATTGTAATGCAAATACTAGTAAAGACAAGAAGGAAAAAAACAGCTTTCTTCAATAGCTGTCATCACCTGTTATCCTCTTCAAATCTGAGAGCTTACAAGAAAAAATTCAAATGACAATATTAAAAAGGATGAAATATGCCTTAATGGAAAAGACAATTGGAAACATTGTCATAGCCATTTCTAACCGACAAGTAAATAAATGTTGACATCTCAATCTGATGTTATAGAAGATTTGAAATACAATACTGGTTAAAATCAATTCTTGGAGGGATAACCAAAGTCTTGACTTAACATTTAGAAATCATTGCAGTATTACCAGAAAATCAAGTTATTTGGATCATCTGATAAGCTCTAAAAAGTGCTACATAATTAAAAAGCAAGAAATCACAAAACACTGTAAGCAAGAGAAAGGGCTTTAAGAATGGAAAGCAGATCTTTTCACAGTTTTTGATTACTCATAATAAACTATGTGTCTTTCAGTTAAAGAAACACACATCTCACAAGTAGAAATTCAATCCCAACTTGTGGAATGATCTCTTTTTTCTCTTTGATGGTGTGGTGGTGAAAGAAAGGTGACAGTGAGCATTCAGTCTAGGGTTGAGCTCATGGCCTAATTTTATCTCCTGGCTGAACTTTTTATGATGACAATGATTATTAATAGTGAACATTTAGGGAATGCCAATAGTGGGCGGAGTGCTGACTGGTAACTGCACATGGATGACATGTCAGGATAGGTGCTGGCACATGGAAAAAAATTTGAGAATCTTTCCCCATGACTCACCCCTGCTATGGGAGCTGTCCACAAAAATACCAAGGCAAATGAATTCAGCACAGATTTGGTTTGAGTGCTACTTGGAATTTATGAATTAATGCTATGAAGTCCATCCATAAAGGTTGCTCTAGTTTATTTCATAAAGGACAGAAGGCATAAAAGGGAAGAGCAGAGAAGACCTCTTGGGGAGACTGGTAAGGCAATTTTCTTTAAAATAGCACTCAACGGCTTGATGAGTGGTGCTTGCTATGAGCAAGGGAGAGAGCAGAGAAAAGATTAAACCAGAAGAAAAATGAAAGGACACTGTCCTGAGGAAACAGTGCTCTGAAGAAAGGCACTTGGAGACATGGAAAGAATGTCAGCTTGTAGCCTGGGTCTCCAGGAAGGAAACATAAATGAGTTGGAAATAAGAGATGAAAGCAGTGACTCAGAAGCTGTGAAGTCAAAAAGAGGAAGCAGTCCCTCCTATTATCTGGCTAGTTAAAGAAGTACATGTGGCAAGAATCAACTAGAGGAAATCTGAAGAGTCTATACTATTGGGGATGGCCATTCATTTTCAGCAATTTTATGCCAAATTTTACATGAGTATGCTTTTTTCTAAGAAAGAGTCCATAGACTCTTAATCTCCATGGGGGTAGAGCTACAGGCTTTCATTAAACCTCCATAAGGATTAATACCTTGAATAGAAGCTGAAGGAAAAGGGAAACCAAATATTTAAATCAGCACATCACTGCCTCCAAGAGACAAAAAGGAAGACAGGAAAGT
Organism: Solenodon paradoxus; assembly: GCA_004363575.1. NCBI lineage: Eukaryota > Metazoa > Chordata > Mammalia > Eulipotyphla > Solenodontidae > Solenodon > Solenodon paradoxus. The sequence continues at coordinate 187,002 of RJWH01002956.1, forward strand.
AACCAGACTTAGAGACAAGTTAAAGGCGGTAAGGCTGTTTTTCCTTCTTTTTTTTAAACTTAAAATGAGACCCAAAACTCAGAGAAATGGATTTAAGAACTCGAACTGCATTTACATTAACTTGAAGACGAGTAAGCTAATACCTGTGACTGATCTACAACTCGTTATCTATTTGTTTCAATCACCTTAAAAATGCACACAAATTATGGAAAATAAAACCAGTAGTTTTTTGTTTTATTTTATGGAAAATCTATAAAGAACTCTCCATGCTATTGAAGTTTCACAAGCAAAATAAAATAATTTAAAATACAAAAGAATGGAATTCTTAGGATTTTTCAAGAAACTTTTATGTCTCCCCATTTGCCTTTCACTTTTCTCATTATCCTTTTTATTTTTTTCTTCATTGTCCCTTATTGACAGGATAATAGCACTTCACATGTGGATGAAATTTGTGTGGCCATAGCCTTACTTGTTAGCTACTCACCTCAAAATGCTGCATGTGTCTGCCCCCTTTTTCATTTTCTTTGCTATGAATAACAGAATATCAGAAAATGTCAATCTGTTTGTAACAATGCTTTTCACTCATTTATATTATGATCTAATTTATTTAAAAAGTAGGCATAAGTAGCTCTAAATTAAATTCTAATGAAGTGTAAAAAAAAGTCTCCAAAATTACATCAAAATAAAACAAAATTAGAAATACAAACATGAATATGGTCATTTACCTTTAGCAATACCAGGGTAAATTTCCTATTCTAAGAACTTTCTTTAACATACAATTCTGTTGGTATACACACAGTCCTTCAGTTATATTCTTTTTAGTTCTTATAATTCACATTGCTTTAAGTGAAAAAAAATTATATTCTTGAAATTAATGTGAAGGAGAAAATTCTAGCATTACCTTTCATTGAACATGAGTTCATCATCAGATCCAGTCTGCTCAGGAGATAACGTGACACTGAGGCTTTCCATATTCTGTAACAAAACATATCATCGGTGGCCTCATAGGAAAGATAAGAAATAAGCAACAGCAGACTCCCTTTTCTTTAACATGTAAAAATCAGATGTTTTGCAGATATAAACTAATTCTAGTCCACATTTTTCTTTGTAAAACTCACAAAATTGTGAGTTTATTATACAATACTTGTATAAAATTGGGAGCTGAACTTTACCATTCGTTTAACAAAGCTATCTGAGAGCATCGCATAACTAGTGAAAGGTTTTTTCTGGGCTCCACGAGGAAAGAAAGTCCATTAAACAAAAAGTCGAATAGCCAGGGCTTTATTGGGGTTTGCGCACCCGGGCGAGGTTCCCCAGTCCGCAGAACTAGGGCTGGGGAAGTCGCGCCCGAACAAAGAAAAGCACGCTCTTTAAGCAAAAGAATTTCGCGGGCTTCAGCCTAACAACTAGAT
>RJWH01002957.1:0-188330 GCA_004363575.1 Solenodon paradoxus
TTTCTTGAGTCTCAGTTTCCCTGTTGACAAAAGGAAATGATAGGATGAAACAGTCTCTAGGGTATGTTTCACCCATAATACAATGATTTGTAGAACTTGGATTCTTGATTCTGCTAACCCAAGCAATTTCAGCCTGTCAGGGGTTGGTATTAATAGTGGATGTGATCTAAAGATACTTATCAAAAAACTTTGGTTTGCATATCTCCTTTCTTTTTCCTAAGGCTGCATATCTTATTTCTGACCTTGGCTTCTCCTTGGTGATGAGAAAAACATTTCCTTTGCAGGAAGAAGCTGAGGGCGGTTGGGTGCCTTCTGAAGAAAGAGAAGCCATGGGCAAGGTAGCAGCCTGGAATACAATCAGTTACATCTTTCTTTGGACACTCTCTCATTGTGTAGTAATGGTGCTAAATCAGGGATGAGCATGACACAAGTTCGAAAATTGTGCAGGACAGAAATGCAAACTAAAAGCAATGGGGTTATCGGGTGGCATCCTCTTCACTCCATAGTAGGCAAGCTTTAGGATTGGAGAACAGGTTAAAAGTATGAGCCAATTTGTAATTTGGAGATAGAAGAATTCATTTTCTAATAGGAAAGCTAAATTATATTAAAAAAGAACTTTTATTAAAGCTGTTCCACTAGAGTGACTCTGATTAAGAAGTAGAGCAATTTTCATCATGTAAATTATGTTTTTAAATTAGATTTAAATAACATAGTAATACTTTTATTCATGTTATCCACTATTTAAAAGAAATAAATAATTTGGTTAACTTCCTGCATTTTCACGAGGTGAAATTCCATCACAGCCCTTAAGTAATTGAAACTGTGGTGATTTTTGGAGCCATCTAATTACAGCAATTCAATGCAATTTTTTTTAATAAAGCTATTTTTCACTTACATGTGTCTGTCACTTCCTGTCAATGTGATAATGTTTTAAAAATCCTTTTCTGATGAGCCTGGATATTATTGTACCTGTAGAAGGATATTTATTGATATCATCAAATTAATGCATAGTCCATAAAAAAGACATGATTATGAATTTTTTTTTCTTCCAGTATCAATAAGCAGTTGAGAATTTTTTTCCAATAACCTCCTGGCTATAGTATATTATTTTAACATTGAGTAAAAGTGAATTTTACAAATCATTTGCCATAGTAAATAAAGACTAACTGGATTTGTGCCTTTTAACATTGTGTGAATTATGCTTTTTTCTGTTTTGACAGAGTGAAAATTGAGGGAATTCAAGCTAGTGTGTTCTTGAAGATTTGCCTTCTATTCATCTTGAACTGTAGTTTTGGGATTGGAGAAAATGTAAGCGCATCAAGAAAATTTGAAATTTGAATTAATTAATTAATTGATTCCCTACCTAGGCATTTATTTAGTGAATCCACTGATGCCCAGGCATTGTGTTAAGCTTTGGAGGTAAAGAGATTAACTGACCTGGTCTTGCAAGGAGATCAGAGTTCCTGAATTAGTCTCTGTGTGATATACAATAGGAAAATTGTACAGTATTCAAGGATTGTTTTTGTGCTCAGGGAGAGGGTAGGCAGGTGGGTAGTAGAGTGGTTGTAAAAGGATTGTGTGTTATAGGAACAACTTGTGACAATTTCCATCTCAGTAAAGTCAGTTTAGTGACTTAGATCCACAATCAATAAAAGTTATTTTGGAAATATGGAATTTTTTCCTAGAGTCTTCTGCTCCCTTTCACTGAGAGGAGTTAATTTGCCTCATCTCTCAAGAGAAAGAGGTAGACAAAAAGTAGAGTGAAACTTGGAAGCAAAAAGAGAGATAAACCAATTTATTTAAGATCAAAACCCATGCTTTTAAACCATGGGTGCCTATGTAGAGCTATTATAGGTCTAAATATTGTTGCACTGTATATATCTAAATGTTTGACTCACTTTTAATGAAAAAAATCTACCTTTTAAAAGGTCAATCAATGAATTAAACATGTACTTAAGAGATTTTTACATTCCTCTACCATTTCAAAGATGTAATCCACTGCAAGAGGCAGTGTGTCTGATGTACAAAGAAATCATGTCGAAATCTGTTTTGTTATCTAGTAGACTTTCTTGAAAATTTACAAGGTTGAAAGGGAGAAAAAAGTAAACTCCTTTTTTTAGGAATAGATGAGAGTGATAACTCCACAATTAAAAAATTGTAAATCTCAATGTGATAATACATTAGATTGTGACAAATCTTAAATTTAGCAATAAGTAGACTCATTGAAACAGAAAGAAACTGATTGGTAAATTAAATATGGCTCTTTGAACTTAAGCTCATTATGCAGTTGGGATGTGTGTGTGTGTGTGTGTGTGTGTGTGTGTGTGTGTGTGTGTAGACCCGTCTCTATCAAATATGTTGGAAAGTGGTTAAGAATGAAACCTCTATCACAATTGTTGTAAACATGGTAAACACTAGGTTGCAAAGTTCTGACAAAAAAATGATTACCAGTGAGTCATGTATTAGTAAACAACAAAATTAAGAAAGTTAATTCGAACACTATCAGGTGACTTGAAAATACAAGATAATGTCAGAATAGTTTCAGATGTTAGTAATTTTGAGAGAACAATTTCAGTGGAATTCTACATAGTCAGGTACAAGTTTACTATTTTAAAATATTTTTATTAACAATCAAAGGACATTAGCTATATTCATAGCTGATATCAAATTACAGCTGTTTTTTGGGTTTTTTAAAATTACAAATGCCACAAAAAACAAAGATTTGCCAGGTTAAAAACATGATAAAAAGACAAAAAGAAAGGCCTAACCTGGATGAATTTGAAATGAATACTAAAGTGAGAATAGTATTAGAATGCTTGTAAATAATGACTGGTAAAGAAATAAATGTAAATAATATCTTACTCTGCCCAGTCCTTATCAATATCATTTCTGAAAAAGAACTAAGTAGCAAAAACAACCATAGCTGATAAAAACAATTTAAGAATGACTTATTAAGATGTGCTAAAGGCAACATTAAAGTGCAAGGAAAAATAAAATCCCAATAGTAAATTCACAATATAAAAGTATTTTACAATGTACAAAAGACATCACGCCTCAAACAGTGCTTGGAGTAGGGGGTTTGCCTATGATACAAGATATGTGAAACCATGGGAAGATCCCCATTAGCACTGCTAAGAACTGTTTTAGAGAATACCGAAGGGACTAAGTGGATATGGACTATTGCTATTTTTCAAGGAGTCAGAAAGTGATTTCAACTAGGAAGAGTAAGCCATTGACCAACATAGGCTCTACCACAGGTTATTAGCTATTTTAACCTCATTTGTGCTGGAGTCACTGGACTGGAGAAATTTTTCTCATGAAATGTCAAATCTTTCACAGGCATACTGTTTTAATCTAAATTTCCAACTGAGAGTTGATCCTTGTCCTCAAAGAGTTAACACAACAATATGACCACTTTAAGGAGAAACACTGGTTTTATTTTGAAGCACAAAAACCATAGTAGGCAAATCATAGTAGGCATAATTTTCAATGACTCATTCTTTAGAGGGGGTGGAGGGTGACTAGAGAATGGAGTTTACAGAGCAAATCGGTACTCTTTCTTCAAGGTAAAGTGCTCATATGTTTAAGGTAAATTACCTCTTCCAGGAAGACAATTTTACTCTCTGAAGAAGTAATTTAGTTCAAAAGGGTACCAATTCAGTATCATTAAGCCTTTCAGGAGCTACATTTTCTATTATAAGCAAATCCTGAATAAGGTAATTTGCCTCAATTAGATGATCACTTTGAATCCAGGAGGGAGTATATTTCACTTACTTTATTCATAGTCATCAATTTTCTTTTGATTGCCCAGGTGTGTATTAAAATGTGCTATGTGTTGTATACAAGTTTAATAAAATGAGATACAATCCCTTGTTCCAAGTGACATATGTTCAGCTGTACACACGCACATGTCCCAGTTACTGTTAAAAATGGATAAAGTCCTCAGGACTTACACCCTGGTCTGTTGAGGGTTTACAAAATATGGTCCTTCATTAGAAGGAATATATAAAATTCTTATTTTTTTGACAGGAAGGCGCCTGGGGTGAATAATAGAACAAAGCTGGCCTAACTTTCATGGATGTGGTAAGGATTGACTTTTTAATAACTATGAAAGTGCTTTAAATATTAAGCCTTATGGAACTACTAATTACATTTATTATTTAAAAGGTATAATGGGAAGAAATAAAGCCAAGAAAAATTTAGGGAAAATACCCAGAATTAGCACCTAATAAGCAGCTCTTTTGATGGCTAAAGAGTAGATTAAGGTTACTGGTAGGAAATCTATTACTGCTGTGACATAAAATGGGAATACAGGAAATGTGCTGGAGGAAAATGAAAACCATTAGGGTGCTTCAATGTAAACATTAGGCAGTGATCCGATGGCTACCCTCTTGGTTCTTTGGTTCATAACCTGTCAATAAATCTCACATTAATCAACACTTATTTTGCTTTGCTTATAGAACGATCGAGGCAATCATGTTGTTCTTTTCATAGCCCTTCTAACTTAGGGTGTATTGTTGTACTTTAATTACGAATGGATGGAACACTGTCTTATTTGCTTGTAATCCAAGTCACCTGTCAAATTTACTATGGATTTGAATATATTACAGATCTAGTGATGTTAGAATTAAGATGTTAGTGAGAATAACAAAGCAAAGGATTATTAGTTTCATTTTTTTTAACAAGGTGTATGCCTAAGACATTTCTTACCCCAAGAAACAGAATTGGCTTCAAGGAATAACCAACCACAGCCAAGAACCTCACCACAAATAACAACATCTAGCTATATTTGCATTTGGTCTTATTTAGCACATGCCTTATCTTACATGTATGTAGGAAACTAGGTGAAGGGAAAAAACAACTTTGATGCCTCACTTAAAAATATTGTTTCACATTAATCAAGAACACTGGTTCATTCGATGGTGTTATGTACCTTGGCAACAAAGATATTGGTAACCTAAGCACTTAAGTTCACCACTGCTGTGTTACTAGTTTATAAGGTAACTAAGGACAGCTGAGTGGTAAACTGGCAATTCCTGATGCTTTATTTGAGATGTGATGGAGTGGTTCACGGAGGCATACACCTGAGACGGACTATACAACAACATGTGCCAGAGGTGGAAGTCCAAAACACTTGTAGGACAGCCGCAGTGAGTAACCAAGAGTGTCAGTTGTACATGAAGACATCTCAGTAGCAGTAAGTTCCTTTGGTGGATTTCCAGGATAAACTGATACAAGCATTCCTAAACGAGACACCAAGAGATGATTACAGAAGTATTCAAACATCAAGGTAGCTGATTCCAAATAAAAAATCACCTGACAATGTAATACCATTATCCATGAAAAAAGATAACTTTAAGCATTGTTAGGGATACATTTGATTATCATAGATATCAAAAATATCAAATGAATTTCAGTACTCTTTTTATGGAAAGGTTCAAAGACCTATGACGCAGCGATCTTGGCATAGATACTTCATTAATTTATCTGTGCAACTGATTTTTTGACAATTCTAACTAAACTCAGGTTTAAAATACAAATAATTATTGTTATTTGCGGTAGCTATGTTTATAAAATATTGAACCATAGCTCCTAGGGAAAATGTAAGTTTAGGTTCCTGCAAGTCTCTGGTCATAACATTTTCTTTAACCAATCAATATATAACCTTGGTTCATATGTTTTGTTTAAATTCACATTATTTAATATATTTTATTGATTCATTAGTAATAGACTCAGAATCAACAGTGCTATAACTTATGCTTGAATGATGCTTGTCTAACACAAGTATTTTTCTGTAGGTGGCATCACAACCTTTTTAAACTTAAGCGCACGTATGAGAACACTTCAACAGTATGCTTGGGTGGCCATTTAAAGCAACACAATCACCAGCAAAAAAAAAAATGTGGAAAATGTATCAGCAAATCAATACCCAAAAGGACACTTGTTTACATTATAAGAGTTGAAAGAAGAAGGTATTATTGCCTTGACTGACTTCACCTGGAAACTTGCACATAGGTGACTTAAACTTTTTACCATTGTAAATATCCACAAATGACTGCAAAAACACAACAACTCTTGATTTAGAGATTATAAATAAATTTAAACTAAGAGGCAGAGGCATTTGAAAACAATGGGGATAGATTTAAACGGTACCTATTATTCATTTATCAATGTTTATACCTCTTAGTTTAAAAATTATTAGTTACTCTTTAATTCAAAGAATAAGTTATTTAGAATACAAAGGATTCTGCTTAAGTTTCAAAATTTTGTCCTTGCTATTTATTTTGGAAAATCAATTTTTGAAAGTTTGATTTTCTCCCAATTAAGTCAAACATTGTCGTTTTCCAGTAGCCATATTCAGAAGCTCAAAATTCAGAGACTGTCAATGGCAGATACTTGGAAAGACAATAATAGGAAAATAAATCAAGGGAAAATACATGTTCTTAGTATTATAATCCATAGTAGGTTTAAAAAACTGAGATGTGCTTAAGCAACACTTGTTGATAGGACTTGATAATTTAAATTTTACTTTACAATTTATAATTGAAAATGGTTGGAGGAACAGTATGAATAGAAACATTTATTTAAAAATAATCATACCATTAAGTTAACTCCATGATATACTACAATGACTTCATGTGGACCATTCTTTGTTTAGCCTCCATTCTGAAGTACTTTGGATGGACTAATATTTTAAAACATGAACATTTGATTCCCTATGAAATAAAATTGGTCTAACAGACATTTTATAAAGTGTGCTCTGTAAAAATGTATCATTTCATATTTCCAAGAGAGCATACACTTTGAATTGAGAGGGAGTGGAAAGAAAATAGAGAATGACTTACACATGGTGCTTTTAAGTTCATGACAGAAATTGCTCTATGTGGTCACCGAGTTTGAGAGGGGGGAAGAAGAAATATAAAGCTAGCATAGCATTTTAATCCAAACATTTAAAAATATAAATAATGAAAGTGTAAAATCAATTATGAAAAGGAGAAAAGTAATCACTGAATCTTTAAAAACATCAGAATAGAATTGCATCAGCACACGCAGATAACAAAAGTTCCCTTAAACAGGCAGTTACTAGGACAATAAATTGAAGTGTGCATTATTACTTTGAACATTGGCAAGTTCAAATATCATCTGCAAAGAGATGAGAGTGATTTGATCTCTCTCTCATCTGGGCTTTATCATATGAGACTATATAACCTCTTTCCTCTCTTTTGTTTTTGTCTTCAGTCTGTGCCTTCATACAACAGGTTTATCTTCTAGTCCACATTCATGACAAAGGAAAGGAACTGAGGGAAAAAATCAGTCTTTAAAAAGATGTCTTTTTTTTTCCAGAAACTAAGTCATTACAGAGATAACAGTATTTAAAAACTTGTCTGAATTTAAAAAAATACTTAAAAATATATTTTCTAGAAGGGAAATGATTCCTATAAAAAGGAAAAACGTCTTTCAGCACATTACATGGTGCCACAATGCATTTTTTTCTAGGAATTTTTGATGCTAGTCATTAAGATGTTTAAGGGCACGCACAAGAAAAACATTTTTGTCTGATAAGGAGTGTCAAAATGCATAGGCATTTGTAAAAACTTACCACGAGATACTAACGTTTTAAAAAATTGATGAGTGAGTTTTTCCCCAGGGGCTTGGTTAGAATGCTTGAATTCTTTACTTTTACATTAATTATAGAGTTTTACCTCTGATAGTGTGGAAGAGCTCTTATTCTCTTATTGGTCTTTCTGTACTGCACAGTTGTGCAGAGTGACCACAAAGTCACTGTCAAGGAGACTAGCTCTCACTATTGATGGGTTTTTTTTAAAAGAAGGCTACAGGTAGGAATGAAAGTGAGTAAGCAGGCAAGCAGGAACAGAAAGAATGAAGAAAAACCTCATTTATTTTATTTAGTTATCCACCTTGGTTGTTCCCCCTGGCCCTGGGTCTTGAACCTTAGAATGTGGGTGGACTGCACTGAGAATGTACTAGAGCCCTAGGCAACCAGGGTGCTCTTAGAGATACATTTTAAAGTGAGTGGGTGGGACAGTGATTATAAGATGCTCCAGAAAACAATGTCCAGTGGAGGACCTAGGACATCTAAGAAGAATTAAAATGATACTAACCACCGAGAAACTTAAAAGAGAGTACAAAACGGGGCTGTAAAGATGCAACATTCATCTTCATCTTCACAATTTTGTTGAGGCCCAGTTCTAAGAATTACCATCAGTATTGAAATGGATATGCCTTAATATTCAGAACAGATATAGAGCAATTAAAGTGTGAGTGGCATGAAATTTTACCTCATCTTTAGGTTTTCTTCCACTAGAAAGAATAGTGGAGACAGTAAAATCATTTTAGTGGGCTATGTGGACAAAGTATAGGGTTCCTTCTTGTTATTCCGGCTTCCTAACCTAGGTGTGCCCATCATGCCAACAGTGACTGAAGCAAGCGTCAGGGAACCTACCCCTAAGGAGGATCTTCCAGAGCTCTGTTATACCTTAATCAAGATTCTAATAAGTAAGAAACAGCAACTGGATTGATCTATTGGATTGTGACTATTTTAGCATCCTATAAGGTTTGTGATAGAAAGCCATGACTAAAATAGTGTTAATAAATGAGTTTCACAATACAGTAAAGGCAAGGATTTAGCTGACCCATAGTAATCAGTTTTACTTTGTTTTATAGGGCTGATATTCTTTATCCAATTGCCTCACTTTAGGGGAAACAATAGTATACTACTAATAGACATGCATGCATATGCACACACATGCACATACATGAGCACAGACACATCACTTCTAATCTAAAACACGTGTGACTAGTGTAGGTACAATTTGTAGTGGTCCCCGCAAGTCTGTGGAGGATACTTTTCAGGTCCCCTAGTGGATGTCTGAAATGTTATAGAGTATCAATCTATATATACTGTACTTTTTCCTATATTATATACCTATGATAAAGTTTAGCTTATAAATTATGCACAATAAGATATTAACAGCACTACCTAATAATAACAGAAATATCGTGACAAAATGCCATAATAAAAGCTTTGTGAATATTATTTTTCTTTTTTATCTCTCTCAAAATATTTGTTATTTTCATACTGCTGTGGATTATGGAAAAATTAATAATGGAGGTATGACAACTGTATTTACTAGCTGGTACTAAATGGTTTAAAACGTTGGAATCCTGACTACTAGCTTTTGATTGGTATACCGAATAATTTACAATGTTAACAAATGACTAAATTTTCTTTATTTTGTGATAAAGTTTCCACACTGCTGGATGGCTGATATCATAAACTAATTTTCATTTAAATAAGTCTAATTAGCCTTAAGCATCTGGCAATTTTTTTAGAATATACACTCGGTGTTAGAAGAAATCCTAAAGGTAAGTCAGAGTAACTACTTTTCATGATTCATTTCTACAGGATCACAACAAAAACTCTCAATATTCCTCCCTTCCCACTCTCCCTCCTTTGCTTCTTTCTTCCCATATCCCTTCTTTGTTTCTACCTTCCCTCCCTCCATTCTTTCCTCCTTTTCTCCCTTCTTTTATTTTTTTTGCTTTTCTTTTCTTTTTTTCTTTTTCATTTTTCCCTAAATATATTAATTCAAATTATTGTGTGTCTCATAGATCAATGAAACAGAATTGAGAACCTGAAAATAAACCTAAGTTTATATGAATGATTAATTTATGATAGGAGTCCCAAGCTTACAGTGGGGCAGTGAAAGTCTTGAATATAAGAATTGAAACCTTAAAATATATAGAAGAAAACATAAGCAAAGTACTCCTTAACATTGGCCTAATAAATGTCTTTGGGAACTTGACTTCATTGTCAAAGGAAATACAATTCAAAATAAATGAATGAAGCTATTTCAGACTAAAAAGCCTTCTGCAAAGGAAAAGAAACTTTCATCAAAATGAAAAGACACCCTTCTGAATAGAAGATATTTACACACCAAATATCTGACAAGGGTTAATACCCACAATTATGAAGAACTCATAAAACTCAGCACCAAAAAGCCAAAAACTAGAATTAAAAAGATGGGCAGAAGATCTTAATAGATACATCCAAAGAAGTCCTTAAGATGTTTGACTTCTCTTGTTTTTAGGAAATGCAAATAAAAACATCAATTAAGGTGTAAATTGGTATAACCATTGTGGAAAGCAGTATGGAGATTCCTCAAAAAAAAAATATAATGGAAACTCCTTATCATTCCGCTCTTCCACCTCTGGGTATATACCATAAAAACACAGCTACACTAATTGAAAGAGATAGATGGACCACCATGCTCACTGAAGCATTATTTATAATGGCCAAGAGTTGGAGACAACCTAAGTGCTCACTGACAGGTAAGTGGATAAAGAACATGCAGTATATATACACAATGGAATACCATTCAGCTATCAAAAAAGGTAAATTCCTGCTATCTGCAACAGCACTAATGGTTATAGAGGGAATTAGACTTAGTGAGACAGGTCAGAGGGAGAAAGACAGACATTGTATGATTTCACTCATATGTGATATATAAAGAAACTAACTAAACAAATGAATTAAATTAAACAAAAAATTTCTCTTAGTCTATAAGGCCAAATTAGTAGTTACAAAGAGATAAGTGAGAAAGGGATGGGCAAATTGGTTGGAAGGGGTCAATTATTTGGTGTAGGAAGTACTGGTCTGGTGGTGACAAACCATGTATCACATACAGGTGTTGATTTACAGTGATGCAACGTCAAACCTACATAAGATTATGATGCAAGTTTATTTCAATAAATTTATTTAAAACAAACAAATAATTGAGTATCCATTATGTGCCAGAGGCCTTTCTAAAAATACAAGGAGAAAGATTAATATGACACTGTCAATGATTTTAAAGAACTCACATTTTAGTGGAATTGACAGGCAGAGCATTGTATCTCAGTGTGGACAATATAGGGAAAAAATGAGAATACGAGAGGAAGAGATAGTACAAAGGAGAGATTACGTTTTGTGTGTGGATATAGTGGTGGTGGGCAGGGTTTAGAAAAGTTTTACAGAGTACAAAAATGCCTAATATGGGTGGTGAAGTGTGAGGTTTGCTAGGAGAACAAATGGATGGTGAAGTGGAAAGGGAAGAAAGAACAGCATAGTGGAAAAGAAGAGAGATTAAATAGCTTGGTGTATTAAAAGAATTATAAGTACTTTGTTATAGCTTGAAATCGGTGAGGGAAGGTGGGGAGCAGAAGCCAAAGCAGAGGAGAGAAATCCTGAAAGACCTGTCTGTCGGGTTAGATGAACTGGTGTTAGGAGTTGTTGGAGGATTTTAAGTAACCTGTCATTCCTTAGCAAAAGTGTGCTTTAGAAATTTAAATTGGAACAACTTTGAATTTATAAAGTTCTCTCTTAATCATGAAAGTTGTTCTCATTATGTTTTCAAACTCTTAGTCTTCATTCTCCTATGTGAGTTCTTATAGAATAAATTTAATTTAATTCTTCTATACATGCTTTTCAAATATTTATATATACATATGCCTTTCAAATATTTAACAATTTATATTGAGTCCTAGGGAGTTTTCTCTGGGTAAAATATTCTAGTTTTCTTAACTATTTTCCTCACAAAATTGTCTGCCTGAAGGAAGAGAGTGGAGTACTTACTGGTAGCCTCTTCCCTTAGTTGAGCATTGTGTGTGGGCTGAGGAGACTGCTGAGGCATTGGGGAAATCCCTGATGTGAAGATGAGAAAGCAGTGCAGCATGCATTTGAGAGAGTGCGGTCAGCATGAGATGGATCTAAACTCACCTGAAACTGTCCATTGCTGGCTGTAGCTGAAGTCAGAGGTGGAACAAAAGGGCACCAGAGGCAAATGCTACAGCAAAAGTAAAGATGAAGCTGTTTAAATAAAAATCTTTCAAAACAGAGTGGCCTAATATAATAGAATTTCAATTACTTAAGTCTGGCTCACTCACGATGGTGGTTTCTGATTGACAAGGTTATTCAGAAACACAGGTTCCTTCCATCTTTTTGCTCTGCAATCTATTAGGACATTTCCTAGACTGCATTGTCAAAACTGGGTTACTGGCATCTCTGTGTTTCATCTTCTGGAAGGGGAGAAAAGAAACAGTTCAGTGCAAGCAATTTCTTTACTTTCTTTTTTTTAAGAAGAAGGTAGGCAAGCAAGATGGAAGAGAAAGGAGGAGGAGGAAGTATTTTTATTTCTTTATTCATTCATTTTGATTGTTTCCCCAGGCCATAGAGTCTTGAACTCAGATCCTTGGACTTTCCATCATCCATGCCCCAGCTGCCTGCTATGGAAGCTTTGAATGTTGTCTCTGGCTGAGAAGTTATGTGTATAGTGAGAAGGGAAGAAAATATTTAGCTAATACCACTATATAACTTCATTAATATTGACTTTTCTGTCCAACAAAGCTAGTCAGTTTTATGTATTTAAAAGTCAAATCCATATCAGTCCTGAAATTGCAAAAAACAAAAGTTTCAAAAGTTTCAAACACAGCTAAGGACATATTGTAACTATTGTTCGCTGCAAATATCTAAAGGATCTCTTGGTTAGTATAATTGAAAAGAGTGTAGGGTGACTCACCTATTATATCAGTTCTATTGAGGTCTGTTGAACCATGTAGAATGGATTGACAAATAAGATGTTCTCTTCATTAGAGGACCATACCATTTCCATTTGGCAGTTATTCTCCATGACTTGTCAAAGCTTAGATTTCATTATAGCTCAAAGACTAGTAGGAGATTCTAGGTTTCACACAGAATGCTTTTTTTATCAAATGTGCAAAATTGGAAAACTATTGCTTTCTGACAACTCAAGTTTTAAAGGAAAAAAATGTGCCACTACTGTCCTTGTACATCATTACTAATGAGGGAAGCTCTTCTCATGTCAGTGGCATGGGTACTTTACTTGGGTAAAATCTGTGTCCCAACCATATTGTGTTACAGTTCTTTCTATCTTTATTATATAATGTCGTACACTGCATACACTGAGCTATGTGAGACATAAGACACATTTTGTTTCTCTGTAAGAATTATGTCCCTAAAGTCTTAATTGAGTGCTGTGAGATGCTGACATTTTCCCCAAACTTGACAGCCAAATCAATGTTATTGAAGACAGCCTGAAAGCATTCATGACAGCCTAATTATTAATATCCTTAGCTGATTTCAAAATGGTTGCCTTATATCAGCTGGCAAGGTATGTTGGTTTACTGGATTTGAATCAAAGCATTCTTGAGACATATTCAAAGCTATTCATATATCACATATAGTAAAATCAAATAGTATCAAATGTCTCAGCTAATCAAGATTGACTCACTTCTAAACAAACTTCACTTATTACCTCCTGGTTTTTTATATTAGTGTTATGAAAATATGGAAGATTCTTCATACTTCTTGGGCATAGGCAAAATAGAGATAAATTTCAGTAGCAAAGATTTACATCCCAGATATGTGAGTAGAATGACAAAATGGTTATAGATAGAATATGTGAGTGAAATGGTTGTGGCAAAGACAGTACTCAACAAACATTCATTTTTCCAACTATTTCCCATTTTCTTTTGCAGTTAGGTTGAAGCCATGTGACTAGTTTCAGGTAATGAACAGAGAGTTGATGTGATGTGTGAATTTTCTGGACAAAGTTACTAGCAACTTTATATGTTTCCTCTATTTCTCTTTACACCTTCTGCATTGACTTCAGAGTTTGTGTATTTATATGGTATAGCTACAGAATACAACAGAACTTCTTGAACCACAGCATACTTTATACAAATGGAAACAAACCAGTGGCATAGCTGAGCTTCTTTTGACAAATTCACAATTGTTTTAAATTATTCAAAGACCAGACCAATTCTCCATTTTATCAGTCTAGGTAATCAGAAAAGACATTCAAAATATTCACTCTGGTAAATGCTGGGTGAAGCTATCAAAAGAAAAGGTTTATTTATATTAAAGATGCCAAGAAAGTACAAATGCTGATATGTCTACTTTGAGGAAAGATCATGACACAGAGAAAACCATGAAATATTATTTTTTTTTTAGTATTGAAACTATGTTACTTGCTATCTTTATTCTCAGTACTCATGTGGTTGTAAATATTTCTAGAATTGGAAGTCAAACTTATCCAGCAGTTCATGATGACATCTGTAATGATTTATAAATTTAGACTGCTCCAATCATACAGTAAGTGAAGTTGAAGTGCAAATAAAAATGGCATTGCATTCTGTGCAGAATTATAGGTTTATGGAGGACACAAAATAATGTATGAAAAACAGATCATATCTAGCTGTAACATACATATATATATATATATATATATATATGAGCGTGTGTGTGTGTGTGTGTGTGTGTGTTAAAATATGCATTTTTTTTATACAAGGGACCCTGGGATGCAAACCTGGGTCCATAGGTTTTACACAGTCAGCATCTTGACCACCTTAGCCACCTGAGCCACAGGGTACACCACGACCATAGAACTTATATCTTAATCTTTTGGGTTTCTAGAAGTAAGCTGGAGGAATTACACATTTCTTCCCAGGCAAAGGTCATTACCTTTTAGCAATTTGTTTTTGCTTCTCTTGCTGTACATAGATCCTAAGTACAGAAAAGGATTAGTCAAATTACTAGTAAGAAATCATTTGTTACTGATTTACTTTAAATTAGAAGTTCACATTAAAAAGTTCTACTGTACCAGTTAAAAAAGTCATTATTATAAATATAACTTTGCCTCATATGAAGTAATAAAATACTGGGAAGTCCTAGGTTCCATTCATTCATATATCTACATCTTTTCAAATTGTTATGCAATTTTAGTAAGTCTATTTTATATCTTTATGTTTAGCTTATTTCAGAAGATATTTGTCAGAAAATCCCATATGAGATCAAGAATCTGAACCCATGGCATTAACATGGTCACAGGATGAAAATACAGCTTCATGATTTCTCCCCTCCCCATTATCCATTTTTATCTGCACAAAAATGTGAAGCAATAGAAAATCCACAGCAGGAGAAATGATCATTTTATCTATTTAAGAAGCACAGTTGACTGAGTGAATAGCCTGTACTGGTAATATGCTAATAAAATAGACTTGGACATATAAAATCAGGTTGACTATAAACTGATCTCTGACAGAAAGAGAACGGTGTGCAAGATTAATATCTATTGGAGACTTTTTCATTTAATGAGTAATTCCTTGTCACCAAAATGAAAATGAAATAACTTTCACTATTGGCTTCTAGGATTGTTTATCAAGACAACAGGGAACCTAGTTCTAGATTGAGGAAATGTTGTATCTAGTTAGTATTCATTTTTATTTCCAAAGAGAAGATGCAACTTTTATTTCATGCCTTTATTTCCCTTTTCTTTTTAATTTAACTTAATTCTTTTATTTAACAGATGGAAAGTATTTATTTTAGGATACAAATATCACTGGATTATCTAAGAATTCAATGAGCAGATAATTTAAATTTTACTTTTCATTTTTATGAAAGACAGGGATTATAAAAATCATGTAAAGGGGGTGTTTTTGCAATGCTAATTACATTTTTTTTTAGTTTGGGTTGTTAAAACTTCCAAGTTTCTCTTTCTTTGGATTCAGACTGTCACAGAGTTTGCATGTGGTTTTAGGTTTTCTCTGAAAATCAAGGCAAGATCTTTTTAATTTGAAGTGTCCCTCACCTTTTCAAATATAACTCTTTACTTGTTCTGCTTAAAGGTGTGAGATGATGATAATAAAATGTCCTTCTCTTCCCACCCTTCCTGAAAACATAAACCCATTATAGGGGCAAAATGCACTGTCAATTAGATAGAATATTGGCAATTATATAAAACTAGCAGAATGGGCTGAAATTCACGATGGTGAAATGTTTGATTACATAAAAGTTTGATCCATTCAGAATTTAAGTTAACTGGACTGTACATGCATAATATTTTCTGAACTCTGGATGATTGTGTAATTCTGGGGATTATTGCTTTATTCAATATTTTTCAGCTTAGCACTATAGCTATTTAGGCCGAATAATTCTTTGTTGTGAGATGGTGTCCTGTGCATTGTTGGATGTTAAGCACATCTCTGGCCTCTACCCACTAGAAGCTGGTAACACTCTCCTCCTAGTTGTGTTAACCAGAGATGGTTCTATATTTTTTTCTTTTCAGGATCCAACTTTTTAAGTTTCTACTTGTTTTAATTAATCGTAGAAAAGGAACATTGCATCATAACATTAAATATGCTTATCTTGTGCATCATTGTATATCAGTATCTGTATACAGTGCATTGAATTTACCAAAAACAAAAAACAATAAAAATATATCTAGATATTGTAATATGTCCCCTGAGGAGGGGCCTAAATGTGCCCTCATTGAGAACACTGCTTTGACACAGTAGAACAAATTTTTTTTTTCGCTAAAATTGTAGAAAAGTTGGCGTATTTAACCACTAGGAAAGAATCGCTTATAACATTTCTCTCCCCTATTGGACAAAATATTTTTCAGTAATGAAAAATGAAGTGAAATTAATGGCCAAGAGAGTAAGAACTTTTCTTTGTTGCTGCTGCTGATGATGAGACTTAATATTTTATGTGTAATCAGAGCAGCAAAATATTTAGAAAATGAAGTAAATATTATAAGACAAAAAAACAATAGATTGATACTTTTATATTAATGTATTTTTGAGCAGTAACATACATATATTGGCATGTTTCAAAAATAAAATAATGTTATCATTTAAAAACAATTGAAAGTTCAATAAGAAATTATAATAGGATACATTATAATTTTTAAATACATCATTTAAATGAAGAAATTATTTATATTATTAAAGAAAACTTTTATTTTCCATACCAAGCTACCCAATCACATACATTTAAACATCAAATCCAAAGAACTAAGGAACAATTCATAACAGTTACCACTCTGCTTCCGCAATAGACAATTCTAATAGTCACCTAGAATGACAGTACTGAAGAAACTTAGTTTTAGTTTTTGCTCCTAAAATCATTATTTAATTTTTTCTTTTGGTTGAGATATTTTTTACTGTAGCAATTTTATACACATGTATATGTTCTACACAAGTATAGGTTCCCCATTTTTAGTTATATTTCAACACCCCATGCCCTCCACCAAATCACCAAGTGCTCTTCCACATTGTTCAGTGGGCTCCACCACCATTTGCCCCCGCCTGCCCCATTCCATTTTGTCAATCTCCGTTCTGTTGCAAATGTTTCAGGATTGGCTATGTTTCATCTACTCCTTTGTTTTGTCTACTCACATTCCACCTATGAGTGAAATCATATGATATCTGTAGTTCATCTTTTGATTTGTTTCACTTAGCATAATCCCCTCTAGTCCCATACACGTTGATTCAAATGACAGGGTTTCCTTTCTTCTAAGGGCTGTGTAGTATTCCACTGTATATTTGTACCACATCTTCTTTATGCATTCATCTGATGTTGGGCACTTAGGTAATTTCCAGTTCTTAGCTATTGTGAACAGGGCTGCAATAAACATGGGGATGCATTCATCTCTGAGGATGGGTGCTTTTGTATCTTTTAGGTTGATGCCCAGAAGTGGAATAACAGGATCATATGGGATTTCTGTTTTCAGTTTTTTGAGGAATCTCCAAGCTGTTTTCCACAGGGGTTGCACCAATTTTCACTCCCACCAACAGCGCAAAAATGTTCCCTTTTCTTCACATCCTTGCCAGCATTTATTTTTTAAAGACTTTTAGATAATAGCCAGTCTTTCAGGTGTAAGGTGATATCTCATTGTTGTTTTAATTCACATTTCCTGGATAGCCAGTAAGTAGGAACATAGTTTCTTGGGCCTATTGGTCATCTGTATATACTCTTCAGACAAGTGTCTCCAATTCTGCTTCCCGTTTTTTGATTGAATTGACTGTTTTACTGTTTTTGAGTTTTATGAGTTCTTTGTATATTTTAGATACTAAGCCTTTGTCAGAAACACCAAAAGCAAACATCTTCTCAGTTAAGTTTCCTTTAGTTTTGGTGATGTTTTCTTTTATTGTGAAGAAGCTGCTTAGTTTGGTGTAGTCCCAGTTATTTATTTCTGTTTTAGCTTCCCTTGATGGTGGAGTTGAGTCCCCAAAGGCCTCTCTAAGACTGATGTAATGAAAAGTCTTTCCTATATTGGTTTCTAAGAACTTTGTGGTTTCTGGTCTTAAAAGTCTCTAGTCCATTTTGAGATAATTTTTGTGAATGGTGTTAGAGAGTGGTCTAGCTTCATTTGTTTGCATGTGGCTGTCCAGTTTTCCCAACGCCATTTGTTGAAGAGACTTCCTTTTTTCCATGGTATGATTTTGGCACCTACGTTGTAGATTGACTGTGTGTGAATGGGTCAGTTTCTGGTGATTCAGTTCTATTCCACTGATTTATGGCCCCGTTATTATTCCAGTACCATACTACTTTGATCACTATTGCTTTGTAATATAGTTCAAAGTCTGGAAGTGCAATCCCTTCAGATTTGTTCTTTTTCTAATAATTGCTTTGGCTATTTGGGGTCTTTTGTTGTTCCATATGAATTTTAAGATCTTTTGTTCTATTTCCTGGAAATAAACCCATGGGATTTTAATGAGTGTAAGATGGTTATTTTAATAATGATATAAACCCACGAACAGGAGATGTATTTCCATTTCTTTGTGTCCTCCTCTATTTCTTTTAAGAAGGATTTGTAGTTTTCTTTGTATAAGTCTGTTACTTCCTTTGTTCAGTATATGCCCAGTTATTTCATTTGTTTAACTTCTATTTTAAATGCTGTGATTCTCATGATTTCATTTTCTACTAGAGTGTTGTTTGCATATAAAAATGCAACAGATTTTTGTGCATTGATTTTGTGGCCTGCTACTTTATTGTGTTCAGTGATGAGTTCTAGATGTTTTTTGACAGAGTTTTTGGATTTTTCAATATATATAGTCAAGTTCTCTGCAAATAATCAAAGTTTTACTTCCTCCTTTCCAGTTTAGATTAATTTTATTTCCTTTTATTGCCCAATTGCTCTCACTAAGCCCTACAGTACAATTAAATAGCAGTGGTGAGAGTGGACAACTTTCTTTGTTCCTGAACTATGAGTAAATGCTTTCAATCTTTTGGCATTTTGTGATGTTGGCCATGGATTTTTCATATATGGCTCTTATTATGTTGCAGCATGTATTGTCTATTCCCATTTTATGGACTTTTTTATTTTTAATCATAAATGGGTGTTGTATCTTGTCAAAAGCTTCCTATGCAACTATTGATATCATGTGGTTTTTCTCTTGCTCTTGTTGATATGGTATATGACATTAATAGATTTACATATGTTTAGCCATTCTTGCATCCTTGGGATTAATCCCACTTGGTCATGATGGATGATCTTTTCAATGAATCATTGGATTCGGTTTGCTAATATTTTGTTGAGAGTTTTTGCTTCTATGTCCATTAGAGATATTGGTCTGTAATTTTCCTTCTTGGTGACATCTCTATCCACTTTTGGTATCAGTGTAACATTAGCCTCATAAAAAGTATTTGGGAGAGTTCCCTGTTGTTCAGTATTTTGGAAGAGCTTGAAAAGAATAGTTGTTAATTCTCTGAAGGTTTAGTAGAACTCATTGGAGAAGCCATCTGGTCCTGGGTTTTTATTTTGAGGGAGGCCCTTGATTACTTCTTCAATTTCTTTGCTTGTGATTATTCTGTTCAGGTTTTCCAGTTCTTCTGGGCTCATCTTGGTAGACTATACTTTTCTAAAAATCTGTCCATGTCCTCAAGTTTGTCCATTTTTTTGGCATAAAGCTGTTTATAGCAGTCACTTATGATGTTTGGCTTTCCGTGGTATCTGTTGTATCTTCTCACCTTTCATGTATGATTCTAGTTATGAGAGTTTTCTCCCTTTCTTTATTTGTGAGTGTAGTCAATGGTTTGTCAATTTTGTTTATTTAAAAAAAAAAAACAACTTTTGGTTTCATTGATCTGGATTGTCTTTTGGTTTTCTATTTAATTTATTTCTGCTCAAATTTCGACCTTTTCCTTCTGCTGATTTTTGGCTACTGATAGTTGTTCTTCTTTCAGAGAAGATATTTGGTATGATTTCAATCTTTGTAAATTTGTTGAGAGATGTTTTGTGCCCCAACATATGAGCTATCCTTGAGAACATTCCATGAACACTTGAGAAGAAAGTAAAATCTGTAGTTGTTGGGTAAAGTGCTTGGTGTCTGTTCCAGGTGGTCATTTAAAGTTGCTGTTCCCCTGCTAATTTTCTGCCTGGCTGGTCCATTGTTGTAAGTGGAGTGTTGAACTACCCCACTATTAGTGCGTTGTTGTCAATGTCTCTTGTCAGTTCTAATAATACTTCATATATTTTGATGCTCCTTTATTTGGTGCATATAGCTTAATATACATTTTGTCTTCATGCTGGATTGACCCTTTAATCATTATATAGTGTCCATCTCTGTCTTTTGTTATGCTTTTTAGATGGAAGTCTGTTTTATGTGATATGAGTATAGCTGTTCCAGCTCTTTTGTGGTTGCCATTTGCCTGTAGGATTGTCTTCCAGCCACCGATTTTGAGCTTTTTTTTTTAATCTTTTAAAAAGAAGATGGGTTTCCTGAATGCAGCAGAAAGTTGGGTTATGCTTCTTAATAAATTCAGCCACTCCGTGTCATTTGACTGGTGAGTTCAGTCCATTAACGCTTAGGGTTTTTATTGACATATAGCTGCTTAGTGTCATTTTATAATTTATCTTTTGCGTGTTGCTCCAGATGATACCTTTTTTTCTCTTTCTTTTCTTAGGTTGGATAGGTTCAGTTATGCTTTGATTGATTTTGCCTTTTGCTTTCTTCTTCACTTTCTCCCTAGATCTGTATTTTGAGGTTACCCCTGAAGTTAGCATTCACAGTTCTATGTTTACTACCTAATTTCATTTGAAAGCATATTAATCTTCTACTCATTCCAACTATCTGCATTTTTGTTCTCTTCTCTTCCTCTCACTTTTAATATTGGCTGTATTAATGTTTTTCTGTAAGTTTTCTATAAAGAAACTTTATAGAGCATCCTTTGATATTTTTTAAAGCTGGTTTTGTGGTGATAAATTCCTTTAACTTTTGTTTGTCAGAAAAGGTTTTATCATTCCTTCAGTTCTGAATGATAATCCTGCTGATATAGGATGCTAGGTTTAAAATCTTTTTCTTTCAACATATTGAATATATCATGCCATTTCATTCTGGCCTATAGAGTTTCATTTGAGATATTCACTGGCAATCTTATGGGGGCTCCTCTGTATGTGACAAGTTTTTTTCTGGTGCTTTTAAAATTCTTTCTTTATCGTGCAGTTTTGACACTTTGATGATGATGTGTCTAGGTGTATTTCTGTGTGATTTTCTTTTATTAGAAACTCTGAGCTTCCTGTGTCTGGAGGCTTACGTCATTCTTCATATTGAGGAAGTTCTCATTTATTATTTCTACCAATATGATTTCTACTCCTTTTTCTCTCTCATCTTTTAGGACCCCTATAATGCAAATGTTGTTCCTTTCGATGGTATCCCAGAGGTCTCAAATGCTGTCTTTGTTTCTTTGAATTTTTTTAAATCTCAGTGCTGATTTGCTTGAGTTCCTCTGTCCTGTCTTTCAGATCACTGATTCTATTGGAAGATTCATCCATTCTATCATTGAGTCCTTCTATTGAGTTCTTTAATTTAGCCATCGTATCCCTTATTTGCTTGATGTCTTGTTTCATTTCTTCTCTTTGCTTCCTGATCTTCTCTTTTACTTCCTCTGTTGCTTTCTGGATTCCCATGAGTGTGTTAATGACTGTTATCCTAAATTCATCTTCAGGTAATTTGCATACATCTGCTGTATTCAGATTTTAGTCTGGGTTTTTTTTATTGGATTCATCTTTTTCCATATATTTCTATTTGCTTTTGCTCTCTTCAGCATTCTATTTATGTTTCTATGGGTTCGGCTTTCCTGTAGTGATGGCGTTGTGTAGGGTGATCATCTTGCTGCTCCTCCAGGATTGGCAATCATGCTGCAGTTCTGCCTCTTCCACAGGGTGGTACTAGCTGGTAGTGTTGAGGGTTGGTCACGTAAAGGGACTACATTCTTACTGTAATCCTGGGGGTGGGATATCCGATGGGTGGACCTCGAGGTTCTGGCCTGAAATAGTTATGGGAAGAATTGGTACTTGGAATTTCTTGGCTGATTTCTGGTTATGGGGGCGCCTAGTTCAATTTTGCCACATGGGCTCCAGCTCAGCTCCCGGTGTGCTGGCTCTATTTCCACCCTGTGCCAAGTTGATCTTCCACAGCTCTGCATCCCAATCCCTCTGGGCATGCTCCTTGCCTCTGTAATCAGTTCCCAGACCCCTAACCTCCTCCCTTGGATCTGCTCCGCTGCACCTCGGAAACTTCTATGCCCAGTCCCTAATTCATGGTTTAGCTGAGCACCACATGAGAAACCATCACCCACCATTAGTCGTCAGCAGCTCTGTTTCCAGCTGAGTGCCATTTGTTTCTTGGTGTTTGTCTCTGGAACATAGGTGATTTTTTTTTCTTGGTGTTTGTGGGAGCGACCTGAAACTGCTTCTTACTAGGCTACCATCCAGAAGTCCTCTCATTGTTTAATTTTTTAAAGAGGAAGGAAGATAGGAGTGAAGATAGGCAGTCAGCAAGGAGTTAGTTGATCATTTTAATTGCTCCCTCTCATCCCAGGCCATGAACCTGGATCCTTGGACTAAATGTGGACTGTGCCCCAGGCACAGGTTTAACACCTGAGCCACTAGAGCACGCCACCATCATCGTTTATTTTGAATCTGCTATTTTAATGTAAGAATATACTTAAGTAGAATGGTTGGAGATGTGAACTCTATCAAAAGTGAGTTTAAATATTTCTAAGTTGTTACTTCCTCTCAAAATGAGTGCACACAGAGGGATCACTGTGTCTCAAGGTCAAGTATGTAACTGAGAGTTCTTCAAGCTAATTTTCACATTTAATGTAATGTTTATTATGAGGTAATAGAAATAAATGCTACTTAAAATAATAAAGAATATATTATTAAATATTGGTAGCAACCATTGCAATTATTTCAAAATTGCACCAGTGGTTCTCAATCACTATTGATTTTGCCTCCCAGGGGGCATTTGGCAATGTCAAAAAAACATTTTGGTTGTCATACCTGCCGAGGGAGGTGCTACTGGCACTTAATGGGTTGAGGCTGAGAATAGTGTTAAACATCTTAGAATCCAGAGGATATTCCTCATCTCCCAACAAGAATCATTGAGCAAAAAATTGTCAGTAGTGCCAAGGTTGAGAAACCCTGAGTTAGACACATCTAAAATGTTTCCTCAGAGGATTACTTTACCCCTGACATTCTTTAAAATGCAGGTACACGGTGATTAAAAAAAAACAAAACAGAATGACTTTTATTCTATTTTATTATTGTTTGTAAATTGTATCTAGGTAATGCCCATGCCCCCCTTTCTTTTATTTTCTATGAATAGAATATTCTCATTGCCTTGGTCTGCATGAGATGCCCTATATAGCAAAAAATTCAGGCACAGAGATATTTATGTGATTTTTAGAGCCTGCACTAAAGTTTCCAATGTCATGAATAGAACTGGACTTTTGAAGCTACTGAGAAAAATTGGCAGCTTTGAAAAGTTTCCCAATATGCTAAGCTTAATCTATGATGACATGTGTCATGCTTTAGTGCTATGGAATTTGGCTGGCCCCAAACAATATGAATTCATATTAAGAATTAAATTTTTTTTTTTGAGATTTAGGAAGGGAGGGACTGAGCAGTAGTATCAGTTAGAAACATTCGCACTTATTGATTATATGAACTTCGGGGAACACAAAGATAAAGTTATCAGAGATCAACACAGACAGTCAGATAGAGTGGGACAGATATAAATTTCACCAACTGATTTTTTGTACTGTTTCTGTTTTGTTCTGTGTCAGTGGGATCATTGAAGAGTGCAAATATTTTGTCCAGGGTATGTTAAAGATGGTAAATCAAAATCAAATGAATAATCTCCTGATTAATTCCCTTATAATTAAACAGAATTCATTCTCTGCAGATGATACACTCATATTTGTCTGTGTATCTTTATTCTCTCTCCTTCTTTGACACTCAGTTACCTTTCTACCAGAAAAAGGAACAAATTTGTAATTTTCCTACAGGCCTGGTTTTTTTCTAGCTTTAGTTGCTTATCTAATATCCATTCTCTTGTTTGTTTTTTTTTTAACTTTTCCAAGATGTTCTTTGTGGAATTATACCTAACCAACTTTAAGTACTCCCTCTTTCCCTTCTGAGATGAGGTAGTGACCCAGGCTTGACCAGTCAGAGCATTTCCTTCTCTTGGTCACAGTTACTGTTTTACAGCTAATAACATGACCCAAACAGAACAAATTGGGGATAGATGCTCTCTTTTTAAAGAGGTTGTAATAGTGGATTGTAAGTCTAGAGTTGCTGGCAATCATCTTCTACCATGTTGGGTGAATGTTCTTAAGAAAAAAGCCTATATGGAGATAAGTAGAGCTGAGATATAGAAAGGGAAAGATGAGAGAAAGATGATTATTTGATTTGATTTTTTGTATACATCTGTGTCTGTTTACACTTTATATTTGAACTTTCTAGTTACATAAATCAACAAATCCCCCCTCTTGCAGAAGCCCATTGTTGTTGACTTTTTTTGTCACTTGTAGTTATTTCATGACTACTATCATCATTTTTTTCCCAAAAGAGTTATGTGACCATGTTACTTTATTGCAATGTAATTCTTTTAATTCTTCTTCTAATGTAGTTCTTCATGTAATTCTTCCTCTGGACTTGCATAGGATGTTTAAGATTATATTATATAGTCCAAAATTTGATTATATGCTCTCTTTTATTCTCTACTCATTAAATTTATGAGAATCTAGTCTCCCCAATTTTACTTTAATGATGGAAATATATTCATTATTTATAAATTAGTTTCACAATTAGAATTTTATTTAATTTATAGATGCATGAAGGGGAGATCTTTTGTGTTGTATGTCTTATGTATTTTCCATAGGATGATCATGTAATGGGTATTCTACTAAGTAGAGGATTTAAAAGTTCTATTCATAGATCAGTTTCTGGTTTGTGAGCATCTGAGAAACTTTCATCTCAACAAACTACAAGTGACACAAATATTCCTAGGGATAAAAATCTTGAAGTTTATGAAAATAAACAAATCACATATTAATTTGCAGAAACAGAGAAAGCCAATTCACTGTACTGCGTGTTGTGGAGTCAGGAGCCTTGCTATATTTTGAGAACACTATCATCTAGCACAATATCAGTCAAATAGTAAATGTTCAATATAAATCAGATGGAGGAATACATTACATATAATATACTTTCTGCAATGATAGAAATATTCTATAATTGCCACTGTCCAAAAGGTGCATAGCCATTAATAACTTGAAATACTGTTAGAATGAGTAACTGAATATTTGTATTAATTTAATTTAAATTTAAGTAACCATATATGGCTATTCCCTTACTTGTGGATTTATAAGCTCAAGGAAGCAAACCATGCAATACAATAAAAGGATCTCACTGCAAATGTACATTTAAAAGGTATTACAAATTTGGTTTTTTTGAAAGCAAACTTAGTGACAGATAAGGTAATAGAGAAATTTTCTTCTTTTGAAGTCTATCTAAAATGTCACCTCTTGTGAAATCTCTCTTGATTCTGAATCTCACTATTTTTTCACCACAATCCATGATAGAATGAGCAAATTAATTATTCTTTCCAATGGTGTGTTGTTCATATAATTATAATGAAGTTTGCTATGCCATATTATAACCAGTTTTAGTTGTGTCTGATTAACAAACTAGATGCATTTCTTTTTGAAGCAGAGATAATATGTTTTTTTTCTTTATTCTTTCAAGAGTACTTTGTCAGAATTTACAGTCTAGGTGGAGAAACAGATTTTAAATAGTCCTTAGTGACAACATGTAATGAATGTTCTATGCTATGGACTGATATGTGTTCCTTTAAAATTTGTCTGTTGAAATTCTGACTCCCAACGTGAGCACATTTGGAGATAAAACCTATAAGGAAGTAATAAGGGTTAAATGTGGTCATAGGGTAGAGTCCTAATCCAATAGGATTGGTGTCGTAATAAAAACAGGAAGAGATACTATAACTCTCTTCTCACATCCAGATAGCATACAGCAAGATGATGGCCAAGAAAAGAGATCTCTGTATGAAACCTACCTTGCTAGTGTCTTGATCTTGAACTTCGCAGTTTCTAGAACTCTAAGAAAAAATTTCTTCTTAAGCTACTCAGTCTGTGGTATTTTGTTATAGCACTTGAGCTAATTAATACATTAGACTTGTGGTATATAAGAGTCTTATTCAAGCATAAAGCAGGAGAACCTAGCAGGGCACTACACAATTCACAAGTGATGTTGCCCTAAACTGACCTTTAAGCTGAGACCAGAGGTTGACTAGGAATTAATGTAATAATGGGGGACTGAGAAAGCAAAGGACTAGTGTATCTGAGTTGCACCATTGGAAACTCCTGAGAAAGTGAAAGAAAAATAGTGTGTTATACTAGAACCTAGTGTGAAATGGTACTGGATGAAGATGGAGATTGTGCAGAACCGTAGAAGCCAAGGTAAAAATTGAGACTTTATCTTGGATCCTCCAAAATACAGCGATTTGAAGAATTTTAAGCAGCAGAGCGTACAATTAAATTTTTGTTTCGGAAAGCTCACTTTATTTGCAAAATGAAGACAAGACTGGAAAGCAGTCATTCTGAAAGCAGAGAAAACACTTAGAAAAATGCAGCACTTGTCCAGATGAAAGATGATAATGGCCTGGACCAGAGTTCTTACATCGCTAAGGCCTCATACAGTACCCAGGGAATAACAAGTGCTCAATGAATGTTTGAGGTAAGGCAATTTGAACCGAAATACAAAGATCAATGTAGTCTTTATTTGTATGACAGAGGTACAAAAAGAAACAGGATCTCTCAGGATTTACACGATGCCAGCAGATTTATCAAGATCAGATATCAGATGTGCAGCATGAGAACAGGATTTCAGGGCTCACAGTAATAATTTTTGTCACATCCAATCTGAAAGAAAACTATGACAATAAAGAAAAATAAATACTAAGATTATTAATACAGCAATAAACAAAATAGAAATATGTAATATCTGATCACTGGATTTTCAGGTCTAAATAAGGCTATCATATTCATTTAAATAAAATTATAATTTGCAGTCTGTATTTTAGGAGTTGGAGCTGTATTCATTTCAATACTTAGAATTCAGATAATTATCCTACAAAAGTTGTTGATTTATATTCTCCCTCTAATATGAGTTCGAATGATAATATTTGGGAAATTTAGTTTGGTACAAACCATATCAGAAAAGATTAAAACCTAAGAGATCATTGAAATTAAATGAAAAAAAAAAGATTAAAAAACTATAAGAACTTGGGTATTTGCCAATTTTTAAGGACTAGCTTAGGTTTCATCTTGATCAGAAGCAAAGAAGTTGATTGACTTCTTTAGAAACCTTTCATCTTCATTTAATTCATTTTCTTACCCTCTCGAGTGTTTCCTACACTCTAACAGATCATCTTTAATAAAGGTCCATTTTTGTTAGTTATTTGATTTTAGCTTCCAAAGTCTCTCTTCTAACTTTTAAGCCTTTTCTACCAGATGTCTGAAAATATTATTCCAGCCTCAGTTCAACAAGCTGTTTCTCTACAATCAGTCAAAAAAATCTGCAAATTCCACCTCTTCCAAGAATTCATTTCAAGTTTCATGTATTTCACTTTTGAATTTAATCCTTCTTTGTTGTTTTCTATATTTTTAAAATATCTGTTTACATCATTCTGTTTTAGATTATATAGAGCAGAAGTGATATCTTTGTTTCACCTAGGATTGAATCTGATAAACATCCCTATGAAGGGAACATATGAGTACTACATGCACTCATGTGTACATGTATACATGTATATATCTATCTATATATTTATGCATATGTGTGTATGCAATTACTATAAACCTGAAAATATATTTTTTTCTACATGGATATCCAGACTCAAACTTCTATAATGAGTGACTATAAATCAAAGACCCTAAAAACACACCTTTTATTTTAGGATGACTTCAGGAAATATCAGGGTTTACTTGGACTATTATTGTAATAATTAACAAATAACATGACATAATGTAACCAAGATTCTGAGACCAAAATGGAAACAAACATAAAAATACACTCTCTGCCATTACATACCTTCTTTCAGTTCAAGTTAGTAAATATTTCATTTTTATTATAGCAGAAAGAAGTGGAAAGAATGGGTCTCTCATAGCTACAAATCAATATAAAAATCCTGGTCAATACATGTGAAGCTCCTCTGGATATTTGAAATGTTTTTATGCATTTTGGCACACTGTATAACAGGAAGTAATCCATTAGCTTTTAAAAAGAGGAAAGCCAATAAAGATAGGCTAGATGTCAAATTCTCACATACCTCGTACTTTTGGTATGAGAATTAGCTTTTCTATCTCTACTTCCAGTGATCAAAATGTGGATTTTCTGAATAGGCACACACACACTTCTTTCTTGTATTTTCCATGGGAACATTGAAAAACATCTTTGTATTAGCTTTCCATTGCCTAAAAAATGAAAATTGCCTATATTAATCTAGTATTATTGTCATAATTAATCATTTGGAATCTGAAACCAGAAAAATCTCACTCTAGAGAGTCATCCCTGAAATCTCTGTTATTTCTCAAAAAGCAGAAGCTGGGTATACAACTAAATTTTGCCTGATGTGTGAAACGGCTTCTTTTTATAGGGTGGATTTCCTGAAATTTTGCTTTCCTCATAGGAAAGCTTTATTGTGAGGCCATGATTAGTCACAGACTGTAGCTGTCACACTTTATCTTATTATGGCTAAATGAGATATCATAGCATAACATGAATTACTGACATATTTTTGAGTCGATTCTTAACCTAAGTCCAAGATTTATGACTAGTATGACTACAAATTACAAGGTGACTTCTACACTTGGAAATTCTTGCTGAAATATTATTAGGCTATAGTTGGTCTGTGAAACAAAATCTTTGTAATTACCTACTCACCAGGGATGAGTAATAATTTATACCAAGTAAGACAAATAAGAAATTCATAGAAAAGTGATTGCCTTCCTTGTTAGGAATATATTTTCATATTTAGGGTCTGAAACAAGGAATTAAGATCTTCCATTTTTATTCAGACCCTAAAAATGCTGAGCCAAGGCCAAGCTTTTCAGTGGGTAATGAAGATCTCTAAGGGTTTAGAAATATTCCCTTCTGAAGATTTTCCTCTTTGAACTCATTGTGTTACTAAGTTCATCTAAGAAATCAACTGTGAAGGAATGTGAACTTGTGACTTAGGTAAAGGAAAATTTGTCACAATTAGTTACTTAGATTGTTTAGTTATCCTTCTGGCTAAGATTGGTTCTTAAAAACTTTGCTGGATATGACTGGTTCTTAAAAACTTTGCTGGACATAGAGATGGATGAATCAAGCTTGGCGGGTTAAAATGTGATTGCCTATTTGGGTTGAGGGGAGACATGTATAGCATACAGTCCTGCCAGGAAAAGAGCTCAGTAAGTTGAGAAGAAGTTATGAAAGATTTGTACCTGGAAAAATTGAGTCAGTTATTCCACAGGGAATGAAAAGGGAAAGAACAGATGATAGTAAACCTCAACATTCAGAAGAAGCATTTTAGTTCTATATTATCCTGTAATTATTACAGCTCTGCAGGTCTGTACTTGTTCTGCAGTATCCTACATTTTTGCTGAATGGTTTAGCACATCTGCAGTAAGAAAATGTGTAAAAAGAAAAAGCTCAATAAATTTAATAATCTGTGATTGGCTCGACTGCCTTAGGAGAAGATTCTAAAAATATATAAATTATTTCAGGGTCACTTAAACTGTTATCAAAGACTGTAGCTATTGGTTAGAGTAATGAAGTTTGAAGTTAGCCCCAAAATGACACCCC
This sequence comes from Solenodon paradoxus, assembly GCA_004363575.1. NCBI lineage: Eukaryota > Metazoa > Chordata > Mammalia > Eulipotyphla > Solenodontidae > Solenodon > Solenodon paradoxus. Next base: position 30,015 of record RJWH01002957.1, read on the forward strand.
ACCTCCAACCTAGGAAAAAAAAACATGAAAATGTGCAGCTCCTGCAGCATACATTTATTTATAAAGTGCTTAGAGAGCGGAATATCCAGAAATGGTGTGCAGTTACACTCTGGTGAGCAAAAGTCAGTGAAAAATTATTTTCTTGGGTGACCAGATTTCCTTTTTGTGCTATTTTAGTCTTAATATGGATGCCCCACCCCTAAACTTCTGGAGTCAATGAAACTAGGCATCGCACTATTGAGGTTAATTTTTTTTTTTAAGGACAGGTGCAGGCAGGAATGAAGGCGAACAGAGGCAGGCAGGAAAGAAGAGAGAGGAGGAAGAAGCACTTTATTTATTTTTAGTTGTTAATCTTGGTTGTCTCCCCTGCCCGCCAGCCCCTGGATAGGAACTCAGGATCTTGGGATGTATATGGGTGGAGTGCACCACGGAAGGCAGTGGACCTAGCTGCTACTCTACCATGGCACTTCCACGGAGATACTTAAAACCAGTATCCTTTGTACTAAGGAGTGGGTAGGATATTCAAAAAAGAAATGTAAATTTCAGGTGGAAGATTTATTTGTAAGGATCTTAAGGATTATTTAGAACATGTTAAGAAATAAAGGTGCATTAAATTCTAGAGTAATGGTTCTGTTGATCATGCGTTTTAGTCCAGATGTCATAGTAGTTTTAGAAAATCATTATGAGTGCAAGTCATTCAAGTCCTCCAGCTTTGAAATACAGAATCATTACTCTGAACTTATTACAATTTGAACGTATCACAATTTGCATATAATGGCAAGATTATTATAAGAATGAAAGATCTAGTCTGCTCAATTTGCTGCCTGTATGGCAGGTTGATATGACAAGGACTCAAGAGCTCTCTGACTCATCCTTCCCCAGACTATTAGAATTAGGAAGAACCATTTTGAAGAGTCCTGTTTGAGTTTACTGTGAACACCTTGACATAGCTATTGGAAAATATATGTATTTTCTTGAACAAAGAGTGAAGAATAGATCCTTAATGTGGATTCTTCTTAAAAATACAACTGAGAAGTCAACCCATAAGACTTCTCTCTGCCTTTACCCTGAAAGGTCACTCTTTTGCCTCCCTAGAAACTGATTTTCTTTGAATGTGGGACCATCTTGAGGCGAATATTATGAGGAGAGTAAGTCTACTATATTAGAAAGGCTGCTCTATACTTTCTCTTCAAGAAAAAAAGTTCAGTAAAAGCACAATACAGAATCCATTCAGCTCTGCTGCGACAGAGGGAAAAATGACCTCCCATTGCCTGACCAGATTTCTCACACAGAGGTAGAGGTTTATTGAATTGGGATCATTTTAAATTAACAGGAGAGATGTGACACAACCAAATTTGACTAGCTTACATTGTCTTAGAAAACCCTGTGGAAGTGCTTCTGTAAGAGATTACAATATAAGGTTTAACCTGAAAATATCTTAATATTTCTATTATATTCATTGTTTCAGCAGTTAAAGTTCAAGAGCAAAATTTCAGTGCTCTTCATTCCTTTTTCCTTACCTTGCAAAGATGTTTAATTTCTCTAACTATGGTCCCATTTTTCATTTAGGCCTCTTAAGGTTGCTTGGCTTTTTAATGTAATGATCATCTTCATATCTTAATAAAACAAAAATTGAATTATGTGCACTACTGGGCAAGCATGACATGACTTTTGCTAGCATATGTAAGGTGTGAAAACCTGGGGGAAAATGCTATTCAATTTAAGTTCCACTTGAACACACTGCAGTGCCCTGGAAATGAGCTCAGTCTTAATGGCACTGAAAAAGGTAGAAGCAGAGAAAGGTGGAGATCACCGATTTGAACCTAATTAAAAAGACCTGATAAAAATGCTAGAAAGCCAGATGGTAAAGTCAATTTCTTAGTACTGTGCCAGTCCAGGGATGGAATAAGTTTAGCAGTTGACATTCTGCAAAGGTAGACTGATAATATCAGCAGTGAAATCAAAAGGATTTTGTTAAGACTGTTAGACTTTACTTTTAAAACACTTTCTTGTTTCTGTATGGGGAAACAAAAACTGAAAATTCTCTATTTTAATCAAATTCTAATACTCTACAAGAGTTCAAGTGTTTGATTACTATTGAATAACTCCAACATTAATTTGAAAACTAAATCCTGACATCACTATAATATGATGGCAAATAGTGGAATGGAAATGCAGCACACTAAAATGGTTATCATTCTTTGAGAAAAATTGTTCTTTAATTTAAAAAGTTTAACTATTTATTATTCAAAAACAACACTCGAACTAAAGTGTTTAAAGGTATAGCATCCAAATTTAGGCACTTTTGATTATTCCAAATCCAAACATTTGAAAACTGCAATTTCATCTGATCATACAATATTAGATGGACACCCTTCTTAACCATTTCCATCTTCATCATTTTAGATAACATTTCTACATAGAACAAGTAAAAATACTTAAATTAGAAATTTTCTTGTCTTCATCCAGATCATTTTTGGTCATCGATAAATGCTACAATAAAGATGATTATAGACCCTCAAATGATGAGTGCTTATATGTATATATTGAGTGCTATCAAATATTAAATAGAATTAGGAACTGTGTGAGATATATATTGAAATATTTTATTAGAAAAAAAGGAGGATGGGTTAAAAAGTATCAGGTGACTATCTAGGGACAAAGAGAAGGTGGAGAGGTGGGGAGATGAGTGAATTAAAGACCATATTGTCACTGGGGCCTAGTTTTGCCACCAGAAATTAACATTAGAAGCATTGATTCATAGTTCTTCTTCAGTCCATTTGTTCCTTGGTCATGTAACTGAATAATTTATAGATAACTAAGGCTTCCACTAGTGTCAGGAAAGAGTAAATAGATCTAACTTTTTTTCAGTGAACAACGAACAGTAATGCCTTGAATTTATAGCCTGCCTTTTCCATAGAGCTCGAGGGGAAGACGTTTTGTCGCCCAATTCATCTCAAATAGTGAAGAAGCTTTAATAAGAAGTTTAGGTAATGTCAGAGACACAGGTAATGAGGTTTATTGAATTCCAGTTCTTTTAAAGTAGGATGTTAGTTCTCTGACTCCAAATAGGACTCACTCAGCACCACAATCTCTGAAATCTTTTCTAAATTCTCTCAAGACCATTTGTTTCATGAACTATTGTCAAGCACCATATTTGCCACGCTAACATTGCCAAGACTATAAAAACCACCAAACAAATAACATATCTAAGGTATCCCACTCAAATGGCCAAGTAAAGTAATTGTCAAAATGCTATTGTTTTTTGATTGCAGTCACCATTTTACCCCATATAAGCCTTTCTCACCCCTTTTGGGTCTTCAGTGTCTCTCTCTGTCTTCCAATTCTTCTTTCCAGTGCATCCCTAGATTGCATTAAAATGTTTAGACTTTTCATTTGACTTTGCATATTTGACACTATTCTTCACAAGCGTGCCTCCAAATAACTATTAGTGGAGTTTGACTGAAAAGAAGTTGTAAAGACAATGGGTAAATGTAATACAACCATTATCCTGTTTTTGAAAAGTAGCTATATTGAGAGATAATTTCTGCATAATGAGTGGCATCCACTAGCATTGTAAAACTTGATAAGTTTTGACAGTATTCACACCCATGGAAATGCTACCACAATCAAGATACAGTTTCCATCACCACCAAAAGATTTGCTCATGTCTTTTTGCAATTCAACTCTCATTCTACTTGTCCTACTTAATGAATTATTTAATTTCTATCCCTCTAGATCAGTTTTTCTTGTTTAGAGTTTCATATAAATTTAATATACTATATGCTCTTCCTGGTTAGCTTCTTTCAATTAGCATTGTCTATTTTTGATTCATTCCTTTTGTTGGATGTATTAATAGTCTATTCTTTTTTCTTGCTGAATAAGATTTCAGCACATCACATTTTGTTTATCATTATTTCAAGTTTGGGGCTATTAAATAAAGCCACTGTTAACATTTATATACAGATTTTTAGATATCTGTGCTTTCATTCCTTATGAGTAAATACAAGTGTAATGTCTGAGTTTTATAATAGTATTATATATTTTTAAAAAACAGTCAAGTTTTTTTCTAAAAATTTACACTGTTTTACATTTCTACCATTGATGAATTAGAAAGTTGTTTTTTCCATATTGTCATCACACCTTTTTTTAAGTTTTAGTCATTTTAATGCATTTCTAGTGGTTACCATTATGGTTTAATTTTCATAGCCGGTATGACTGATTATTGGGGATATCTTCAGATTCCTATTGTTTATTTGTGTATATTCTTTCATGAAGTATTTGTTCAAATATTTTGCCCGTTTTTCATTTTTTAAGAGAAGTCTTTATTACTGATTTTAAAGCAGGAAGAAACATTTATTTGTTTATTTATTTAGGCATCGTGGTTTTCCCCCCAGGCTATGAGTTGTGAACCTGGTTCCTGTGGACTACGCTGCTGCAGCCACAGAATTAATGCCTCATTCACCAGGGTGTGTCATATTATTGATTTTTAAGAACTCTTCATACAATATGGATACAAGTCCTATGTCAGATGTAAGTAAGCAAGATATTTTTTCAGTGTGTGATTTGAGTTTTTATTTTCTTAAAATAGGATATTTTAAATAACAAAAGTTTTGAAGTTTGTTAAAATCTAATTTAATACTTTTTTCTTTCATGGTTAATATTACTGTAACTTATCAAACAACTTTGCTTACTGTAAAGTCCTAAAGACTTTTTCCTATGTTTCTTTCTAAAATGTTACACTTTAAAAAATATTTATAGAGGTCTATAATTCATTCTGAGTGAAGTTTTAAATATGGGTTCAGGTAAAAATCAGCATTAATTTTGTTTTTCTCATATATTTCCCATATCCAGTTCCTGAACTATTTGTTTAAAAGATGTTCCTTTCTACGTTGAATTGCTTTGATATTTTCACTGAAAATATTTTGACTGTATATGGATCTATTTCTGGACTATTTTTTGTCTTGTAATCAGCATGTTTATCCTTTCCTCCATATCAAACTCAATTACTATTGCTTTCTAGTAAGTTTTGAAATCAAATAGTTTAAGTCCTTTTTGTTTTTTTAAAAATGTGTTTTCACAATTCCAGCTCATTGATATTTTCATACATATTTAGAATCAACTTGGCAATCTTGACAAAAAATTTCTGCTATAATGTTTATTTGTATTGTGCCGAGTCTACAAATTAATTAGGGGAGAATTGACATATTAACACTAATTTTTCTACTTCATGACTCTTCTCATTAACGTCTTTAATTTCTCTCAACAATTGTGTATCATTTTCAGTAAGAATACTTTGCATGTATTTTGTTTGATTTATTATTAATTTTTATGTTTGAGTAGAGAGACTATTGGGTCATATGGTTTTTTAAAATTAATTTTCCTATCACTTGCTAGTATATAAACATGTAATTTATGTTTTGTTTATTTACTTTGTAACATGTGACCTTACTAGATTCATGTTGCTTCTATTGTTTTCTAAATACTATAGTTTTTCATATACACAATCAAGTCATTTAGAAGTAAAAAGTTTATTTTTTGGTTTCCAATCTTTATGTCTTCTTTTTTTCCCTCTGCATCATTGCAATAACTAGCTAAAACTATTGTTATAACACCTATGGGAAAGTTTTTAAAATGTCAAATCAAATGACCTCCCAATAAGGAGGTTATCAAGAGAATGTGACCACCAGTAATGAGCTGGATTTTTTCTTCTCTCTTTGTACTGTACTTTCACCCCACTGTTCCCACACAAGGAATCATTTAAGGTATGCATCTTTGAGAGAGTAATGTGTTCTTGAGACCATCTGGACTGTATATAAGACTAAACCCAGTTCAGGCTTCAGTATAAACTATTAAGATCCTGTCAGGCGAGTGAAGACATCTACTTGTCTTGTAGCTTTCCAAGACAAGTCTTTTAGGTTATATATTAGATTATTCTTGCCTGCAAGAGGTGTGACCCAATGAGGGGAATCTTCCTGGGCATGTGAAGCTCTGAAAATATATAGAGGAGATATGACAAATTCTTAGGTAGCTGGGAATGAAACAGGCTATCTATGTCCCTGTCTTTGTTGGTCATGACTAGGCCACATTCATTTCAGGAATGAAAGTCAAGATATTCCTGTCCAGCTTCAGCACCTGGTATGGGTAGATACTGATATCTATATTGAGCCCAGTCATGAGACAAGACATTTATGTTGCTGGATAATCCATTACTGATCTGGGAGAAACTGACACATCCCAAGAAAGGGTGTAAACTGTGGAAAAGACCTGAGCCAGAGAAGGAACTCAAGAGGTAAAAAGGTTATCCCAATCAGCTATAGAGTGTCCAATAAAAGTAATCCTGAAACAAATGTGGTTTGATCTAATGGCTGATGGGACCCCATCAGTGTAGACTGGTAGCCCAGTGCTGTGTTATTCAGCCTGTGGAAAGTTTTAAAACTTGAGTAACAGTTTAAGTCTGCCTTTACTACTCCTAGGACCTGGTCAGCTGCAGCGGCAACCTCAGGGGCACAATATATTTGGGGTGGGTACCACCTTGCTTCAGGTATAGAACTCAGGTCAAAGTAACCTTTAGGTGAGGCCATTAAGGGTTATCAGAGTTCCCAAGTTGAGCTCACTATTTATTGGTCACCATTAAATAAATAAAAGTTGAGGGCTTTGGCTGATACTAGAGCTGAATGTACTTTAATACATGATAATTATCAAAAGTTTTTTGGCCATTTTAGTACTAGTAAGGTACAGAAAGCATATGGTTATGGACAGGAAAGGCCTTTGACATAAAAAATTAAGCATTATCCCCCATAGGAATTCGCAGTTTTTAGTCTTTCCAATATCAGAGAACATATTGGGTACTGATATCTTAGAAAGTCAAGCTCTGCAAATCTCTATCAATTAAGTCTACCTCCAGGTTAGAGTAACTGAACAAGTGCTGAGGTGAACATCCCAACTGGGAACCAGTAAGTCTTCTGTTCTGCAAAGAACAGTAACTTTCAAACAATATAAATTGCTGGGAGGAAGGGAAACATAAAGAAATAGGAGAAACTATCTAAGAACTGTATCAAGTGAGTATTACATGTTTTCCCCATAGTGCTTTCAATATCCCAGTATGATTATAAGAAGGTAGATATCTTGAGACAGATGACTTTAGAGTGCCAAGAATTGAAGAAGATGGAGTCCTAAATCCATGTAGCTGTGTCCAACATTGATACCATCTTAGACAGTCTCAGGCTTAAAAGTGTACCATACTGTACTGGACTTAGAAAATGATTTTTTAAGTGTATCCCTGATTGCTGAGTCACAAGATAGATTTATCTTCATATGCAAGGGGCAACAATAGACCTTTTAAGTGCTTCTCTACGGCTGTCTGAATGATTCCATAATGTAATGTGATGTTAGACCCAAATCTGTACTTGTTTTCCTTCTCCACATCAATAAAGTGGGTCCATTACATTGATATAATGTTGACATATGAACACAATTCCTAACAGTGTACATGGCTCCCCTTCAGGCAGAACCTCTCATATGAACAGCATATCATGGCAGGAACTTTGCTTTCTATCATAGAGTGGGTTGAGAACATGTCACATCGACCTAACTCCGACATGGATCAAATTCTCTCTTTGACTAAGTAGCATCCCTTTTTGTAGCAGAGGAGCAGGTTATCCACCAGCCAACAAAATATGTAGAACCTTTAAATGCCTGCCTCTATTCTTGTGGTGACCCCCGCCTATAGTCTGTGGAGAGGGAATGGAGGAAGTTCCTTCTGCTGCTTGACATACACATAAGTTTAGTGGAGCAACCAACTCACATGACCTGAAGTTATTTTTAAGCCCCAAACTGTCACCAGCTAGTTGGAAGCAGGAATGAACTACAGCACTGAGTGTACTAAACGCATTAGTCATTAGACCTTTGTATTGTTTCAAAAGAATTAACCTTATGCCATACACAATGGGAAGCCAAGGGATAGATAGCCATGAATAACTCTTTGTGGGGGCAGAGTATGTAAAAAGTCATCTGAGTCAGTCTGCAAGAGTCTGAGGCCATGCTCTGTTTTCCACATTTAGGCTCATAAGTAACTGACATTCTCTGACAATCAGGAAGCTGATGTCTTAGACTGGGTTCGAGTCCTGACCTTTCAGTAGATACAGTAGGTTGGGTACATAAGAAGTGGCTACCTTGGGACCCAGGTGGTATAGTTTATTGCAAGGATGCTGAAATTCTCTTGAGATAGTGACTTGGTTAATCAGTGACTGCATGTCCTATATGTTCTAAACAACAATGCTCCATGCAACTGCCAAAGGTATATAGGATAATACCTGGATTTCCCAGCTGATAAAGGATTAGAAAATTGATTATACTGATCCTCTCACTCCACATTCTAAATGTGTCTTAGTTTGTGCTGACACTGTCTGGCATAACCCAAGTGTTCTGTTCCCATAGCAAACAGACTACCACCATTAGGGAATTAGAGATATTGAGTCCCTTACTAAATAATCAATTATCAGAGGTCACATTATAAGAGTCATGATGTTCAGGTCTGGACAAAAGAACATAACATTGAATTAAAGTTCTTTCTCCCTTATAACCCACAAGCAGCAGTGTCAGTAAAAATGCTTTATGGGATATCAATACAGTAGATAAGATTACTAAAAGGTAAAACCATTGTGGTTAGATAGACTAAAGTTATCATTTCAAGTTTTAATACATTTGAATGATCAACCAGTAGGGATTATTGCCCCATCTGTTAGAGTGGAAAGTCTTGTTGAGACACCCAGTACTATAAAGGTATGAAAATTGTGAAAGATAACCATTGCCCAGACTCTCATTGTGGGTCAACGTGATATGCGGCTGAGAATATCAAACCCAGTCATTCTTGGGAGAGGCATTATTTACTGGAATTTGTAGTAGTAGCTCTCATTGACATGGGTTACTTTGCACAATTGGGTGAGAAGAGAATTACTCAATCTCCACTGGGATTCCATTGTTCTGCTACAAGCCAGATCTATTAAAATGCACTATACTGGAATAGAATTCACACCATTAAAAGAGGGAATATCTAGTCTAGAGTATCTCAATGACTTTTCTGTCTTTTCACTCTTATTATTTTGCTACTCTTATGATGCCTGGTCACAGAATGGGTACCTGGTAGAAACACGTAAATGATGGACTTACTCATAGGACCAGTAAAGAAATCAATCTATTAGGTATGTGGGAAGCTGCTTCTTCTAGCCTGTTGGCATTGCCATGGTGGATATTACTACTCCAGGGAGAGTATTGAAAAGGAATAAAAAATGTACTTGAAGGAAAAATAAGCTAGAACTAGTACTCTTAAGTCATCCTATATTATCAATACTGATCCAGAAATCTGGCGACTAGCGTCTACTTGATAATAGCCTGACCATAGGTATTTTTTCTGTCAATCAAGTTACACAGGCATCCTGTTCAATTGCTGACTTAAAACACTACCATCAGAGCTGTGTGTAACTACACTAAGATTTAGGATAGGTTTATGTAAACTTACCCAGGGTTGCAGACATTTGAGAACACATATGCCACAGGCTGTGAACAGTAAAACTACTTAAGCAAAACAAAGTCAATTTTACCAAGGATATAGGATGAATATTGTCAGAATTGTGCAGTCATTCTGTTATATTAAAGGACAATGACTGATTTGAGTGGTCAAATCACCCAGGTATCTATTGGGTAGCCTAAAATGAGAACCAATGGTTGTGTGATACAAATCATTGGTCATGGCTTCCACCAGGATGCTTGGGTTGCTGCACCCTAGATTTTCCCTGGGAATGAAAATAATCTGTCCCGTATTAATAAAAGTCACTAACCTAATTTTCCTTAAGGCCAGGTGAACATGTTTTGTTTCCCACTGGTACGATCCTTTGGCTACCATTTTTGTCCCCTTCATTGTCCTGGAGGATGTTATAATACATATCAAAGCTCTTACTAAATTCACCCAACAGGCCTCAAATGATAGTTAATAAACCTGTCCTTATTGAACTCTGAATTCCCTGTTATGAGAAAAGTTATCCTCCAAAACACTGACTTGCTATGAAGCACCTGCGGCATTATTCCAAGCAGAAGTTTTGCGCTCATATCTGATGAGTCTGATAAAGTATCATCTTTTACTAAGGCACATGAGGACACAAGTGAATGCCCTGAGCCCTCTGAACCCCAGCTTAAGAACTTAATAATAAATTAGTGAGTCAGATCTGGGTCTCTTGTTGGAAACAATTGTTACTTACTTTTGGAATTATTATCTAAATCGGCGTTTTCTCTTGTGTATGCCTATATTGTTGTTGTAATATCTGCCTCCAAGAAAGCAAAATAGCTGCCAGATGAACGACGTTCATGCTGATGAAATATTTGGAGACCTCTCAGGGCATATTGCAAAAGAGAGGAAACAAAGTTGAAAGAACACATCATGAGGGGTAGAATGTTAGAGTTGGTAATCAAGAGGATGTAAATGCGCCTTGATCTGTGAGCTGAACCAATGCAATCTGAGTTGCCTCACAGTTTCCCTGTGCTTGGAATGTATATCCAATATGTTGAGCCGTTTCAAGGACTTGACTTTAAGAGAATAATGTGATGAGCTGAGCTGTATATATGACTAAATTTCGTTAAACCCTCTATATAAACTTTTACTATTATAGCACGTGATACACTATCCTACTTGGTTTGCCACCACTCAAGACGAGCCTCTTAATGAGTTCCTTTGCAGTTTAACCTGCCATTTACCAATCGAGAGTGGTCTTCCTATTTCTTTGGTCTCTCCTTTTCCAGTGTGTTTGAAGACTGATTTCCAATTTTACCCATGGAACTCCCTGAAGTTTTTCATCAACAAGTATATTGTTAGTTTAATTTTTTTTGTTAATAAATGCTGTTCATCAGAATAGGGGTATCTCCTTTATTTTTAGTTTTATGTGAGTTTATTTCCTTTTATGTTTAATCCTAAACAGTTGTTGAATGTTTGTAAATCTCTTTTCTAAATGAAATAATCATTTTGTTCATTTCATTCTGTTAATCATTTCATTCATTCTGTTAATGAAATAAATTATATTGATTTTTGAATGTAGAAGTATCCTTGCATCCTGGGATAAAATAGTTATTGTGCCATCTTTTCAAAATATGGCTCGATTTGGCTTATAATATTTGATTTTGGATTTCTGCATCTATATTCATGGCAAGTATTGATCTTTAATTTTCTTCTTTTTGCAAAAAAATCTTTGTAAAATTTTGGTATCAAGGTTAACTGGCTTAATAAATCCATTTAGCAGAAGTTCCCTCATGATCTATGTTCTGAAAAATATGTTTTATGCTGTCAAAATTGATAAATTATGTATCTCTAGAATTTGTTCATTTAATTTACTGAAATCATTAAAAATAAAACTTTGAAACTATTATCAAAAGTTTAAATTATCTTCTTAATGCTTCTAGGACATGTATTACAAAACTCTTTTTCATTTCTAATAATGATTTTTATTTTCTCCTCTTTTTAAATTAACCTAGTTAGAGTTTTATCATTTTTTTGATCTTTTCTAAAACCAATTTTTGACTTTGTTAATTTTCTGTTTTATCTGTTGTGTTTATTTCCACTCTCATCTTTATTTCCTTCCTTTTACTTACTTTTGGTTTATGTTTTTATATTTGTAGCTTTATGAGGTGGAAATTTAGGTCACTAATAGTAAGTTTTTCTTCTTCCTAACGTAAGTATTTAAAGCTATGCATTTCCTCCTAAGCACAGTATTTTGACATGTTTTACATTTATTTTCATTCAGTTAGAAAAAAAATTTAGTTTTCTTGTTTTCTTTGTGATTTCTTCTTTGATTTATGGACTGTTTAGAAGAATCATGTGTTTAAATTACAAATATTTGAGAATTTCTTGCATTCTTATTGTTATTTATGTAATTCTATTGTGCTCAAACACTATACTCTGTATGATTTCAATCCTATTTGTATGTGCTGAGATCTGTTTATGGTCATATGTATTGTCTGTATTAGTGAATGTATGATGTACCAATGAAAATAACTGTGTGCTCTGCAGTAACTGGATTTCTGTAGTCTCTAAATATCACTATGGTCAACCTGGTTGATAGTGCATGTTTAACTTGATTGTAGTCTATGTGTTATCTATTAATTACATGGAAAAATAATTTAAAATCTCATATGTTTTGGAATGGTCTATTTTTCTCTTTAATTCTGTTGATTCTTGCTTGATTAAGCACATGCACATTTATGATTTTTGCTAACAAACTTATAATACTATCATTATAAAATATTCCTCTTTAACTTCCATTATACTCTGTCAAAGTTTATCTTAGGCATGCCCTGATGATATAGCAGTTAAGTCTGCACCCTCCCGAAGGCATAGTCCACATACATCTCAAGGATCTGTATTCATGATTGGGTGCTAGCGGAACAACGAAATAAAATAAATAAATGCTTCTTTCTCCTCTCTCTAAAAAGTTTATCCTAGTTGTTACTATAGCTACTGTGGCCTTTTTATGCTTATGGTTTATGTTATATATCTTTTGAATGCAATTTTTTCATATATCTGTGTCATATTTAAAGTATGTAGTTGTAGACATAAAAATATGTATGTTAAAGACAGTCTTGAATTTCTAGCATTTCTGATAATCTCCACTTGTTAATTGGGGTGTATAATCTATTCTCATTGAATATAGTATTGATATGGTTGTCTTTAGATTTATTATTGTTATTTTTTCTTTTTTCCTTCTTTGTCTTTCTGTTTTCCCTATGCAGGAAAACATTTTATATTATTTGAAAATATTTTAAAATTTGACTTCAGTCGATTTATTAACTGCTTCTTATAAATTGTTTAGTGGTTGATCTAGGGATTACAGTATAAATTCTGAAGTTTTCACAGACTTCTCAGGATTAATATTTTGCTTCTTACATAAAAGATAAATTCACAATGATATAGGTTCATTTACCACCCCTCCTTTACTTGTTACTTGTATTGTTACTTATATTACAGCTACCTAGATTTTAACTTCATAAATGAATATCATATTTGTATTCTGTTATATGTATTTTAACAAAATTGAAGTGAATAATATTCTTTTAATCTCATTCAAATATTTACTCTAAAACAAATTATTTTCTACTATTCCTGAATACTGAGTCTCTTTAGTGTCATGTCTTTGGCATTTCTTGTAGTTCATATCTGTTGATAATTTATTCACTTAATTTGCTTTTTTCTGAAAATATGATATTTATTCTATGCCAGCTACTTCCTCCAAACTTTGATTCCTCTCTCAAAACTGCATGCTTTTAATTTATAGTTTTAATTTGTCAGAAGACAATTTTAAGAGTTTAGTCACTCATTCTGGAAGTAGAATTTCTATTGATCCATTTAAAAAATATCTGAAACATGAGAAATGGTTTATGCTGTAATGATGCGTGAACAATATGTTGATGAGCAGAATGTAGTCCCTTTTAGAAAAAAATGCAATCATACATTTATAATGGTTAAAAATGAAAAGGATATTTATCTAAATCTTAATAGGAATTATTTCCTGGTAGTTGGCTTATGATTCATTTGTATTTTAGTCTTAGATCTTATTATAAGTTAGATTTTAGGAAGAGTGCATTTGATTTTATGATCAGAAAAATAATAAAATTGATTTAAAAAAATGTTAGAAGGTAATGGGTTAATAAATAATACATGAATCATATTGTTAATAAATTTACTAGAGTAAAAGATTATCTAGAATAGAATATCATAACAGCTTCTAAATGGAAGAGCTGGGGTATGAAAACTTTCTAGAAGGAGATAGTGTTGGGTAATATAGGTAGAGTGGAAGAAACATTCTAATATCTTTTTCTTTATGGAATTTTTGTCTGTGAATTTAAGAAGGTATATGCCAAGTCTTTCATCTGAGCTGGGACTGAGAAACTAGGCAAGAGAAAAATGAAGAAATTGATAACTTTTATTTATTTTATTCTGCTTCTTTTACTTTCTCTTCATTTCCTCCAACATTTAATTTTCTACTTAGGGAAATGTTCTGAAACCAAGATAATAGCATAATAGACCTCCTTCATCAAATTTCATAAGAGAACAATTCTTCATTTCTCTGATATCTTTTTCTCTTCCTTCTTTTTCTAATATAGAATATATTTTTAATAAAAAGTTGAAAAATTTAACTTGTAATAAAAATGTAAATGTTTAAAGCACATCATCCAGGGTTTTTATAAGAAGTTCAAAGCACTATACTTAGAATAAACTATGATGATTATGCTTTCTAATTTTAACAAAATTTCACTCACTGGAAGTCTCAAATTACATAAATTAAAAAAATTATTTGGAACTTAACTTTGATAATAAAGGAGCAAGTTATAATTAAATAAAACTACACATAGGATAGTTAATCATATAGCCACCCTTGAAGGTGTATTCTGTAGTGAACACTGACTATAGCCATTCCCCTACCATCCTCTACAGGGATCACTGATGTTCAAAATGATGCGCTTCAGATCTTGTAAGATTGTGAATCTTCAGAATAGGATTCAATTATGTTGAGAATATGAGACAAAAAAATGAGTTCACATGTTTAGAAAGATCATCAGTAAGTATTTTGGAATTGAAAGTTATTGCTTCCACATCAGATAAAAATTCTTTTAATCAGAACACTACATTTCTTGAACATTTCAGCTATTTGACGTTTAATAATTAGGCATTTTGAAATAGTATAGTCATGAAATATTTCTAAGAAAAATATAGATTGAAATAGACAAAATACCCTGTGTTTAGTTTCTTATCAGTAGTCTCTATATTTTTCATTGTAGTTAGTCAAGTTTTCTAATAGAAAAGTATTCAAATCATCCCTCCAACACCAACAATAGCAAATAATAGAGCAAAAGTTGATTCATAACGAAATGCATACTTTTTAATAATGTTTCAAAGAATGTCAGCCACTGATTATTTAAAATTTACTTAAGCAGAGCAGAAACATCTAAATGAACTTTCTGTTAAGTTAGAAATGGAAATATTCTACATCTGCATTGTCCATTAATATAGTCACTGATCCTGTGGTTACTGAGCACTTAAAATCAGGCTAATATGCAATAGGAAAATAATTTTAGTTTTTATTAAATTAACTAATTAAAATAGCAACATGTAGCTTGACTTAGATTTAGAGAGTAGATTTATGGTTCTCATATATTGAAGTAGTAAAGTGATGATAAAACTGTAAGCAGTTTTTCCTCTGTCTTAATTCATTTTGAAATGTGAATTTAGTTAGAAATTGAAACTTCAGAAAACCTTTTTAATCTAGTCCAGTCAGTCTCCAAATAAATGAGAAGTAGATGACTCAATTGAGTACACCATCCAAAGATTTATGTTGTTTGTTCATTTGTGACTCAGTTTAAATATCCTCTTGAGCTTTAATTTTTTAAAATATTTTGTATTTGCTGATCTGTTAAGCTGATTTATGTTTGTTTTAAATTATTTGTTTAAAATTAAAAGTAAATAATATGTACATTTCATTTATTAAAATATTTTTGTTGTTGAATAAAAGAAGACTGAACACATAATACTGTGTTAATTATATAAAACTATTTGAACTGTGGATTTTGGTATTGACTAATATTCTTGTAATATGTAGTATGAAAAAATTTTCTCAAGTAGAAGAATGCAATGATTAGGTAAATTTGTTTCTCTTCAAATTCTGTCATCAAACTTTTAAAGGTTTGCTATAAATACCTCCAAGCAGTTATGATGAGAAATATTTAGAAGAAATAGCTCTTTCACTTTTTCTGTATTAAAATATTTTATAGGGTGATGATCGCAGGATGGAGTTACAGGAATGGTATTATGTAAGTAAAAATGTTGTAGAATTGTGTAAATTTGATACTTACTTAGTCATTCTTGATCTTGGATCTTTCTCTTGTTCCCTCCCCCATTATTCTGTCTCCCACTCTCAGTAGTACTTGAGCTCTTAACCGTTATCTTAGTTTAACGTCATTCATGGATTTTATGTGTATCAATCTAGTCACTTTTATTGTGGTGGTGGAGAAACTTACTCAAATCAAAAACACGTCTTTTTGGAATGTCATTTAATAGTCTACCTTTAATTTTCTATCAGTTAGCTTTCCTTTCATTGTAGCCTCTCTTTCTGCTCCCCGACTGAATTTGAGGTAAGAAGCACTTGTGAAAAGTTTGGGCAAATACAGGAAGAGGAAGATTAGTCATCCATTTTCACCTGTGGAGCTGCTATAAGAGTTATTAATATGCTAGGTCTTGTGTTTTTGGTTTGCAAAAGTGCCTGACAGCATACTCTAGTTAACTGCTTATTGCTTTCATTCCCCACCCCGCCTACTGTGGAGTATCTTGCTGATTTTGGGAAATCTGCAGATTATATTTTGCCGCTCCTCACTGAAGGCAGAAATAAATGCTCAGTCGTTGCTCAATATAATTTTCCATTTTCAGTATTGACTGTTTTATAGTTTAGCAGAATACTACTTAGGTGGTTAAGTTCAAATTTATTTTTCTATCAATATAGTGTTGCAAAATATGCTCTAATGACCTTAATCCATATTATATGCTGTCTAGATAATAGGATAATTTCTTCATGAAAATAGCTAATATATACTATACTTACAGAGCTTTAAATTGTGATAATAATGTCTTTCAGTTGACTGTGGTCTCCACTTTTCTGATGCAAAGTTTTGTATAAATAGCTAATGATTTTACTGATTATACAGAAATGACTCAATAAGCACATTCTTAATGATGCTATTAATAAATTGAAAATTTATTTTGTTCCATAAAGTTTCTATGTGTAGAAGACTGAACTCTTGGAATACTAACCCCAAATAAATTCATTTTAAAACGTTGCAGTCAATATTTGCTTTATTTTATAAAACTATAATAAATCCTTTAGAACCAAGAGAATATTGGAGCAATGGCATTTTCTAATAAATGGTACTGGGAAAACTGGGCAGCCAAATGCAAAAGAACATAGACCGCTGTCTAACACCATATATAAAAATTAATTTAAAGTGGATTAAAGACATGCATATAAGACTGAAAACTATAAGACATATTCTTTGACATTGACCTAAGACATGTCTTCAGGGACTCAATTCTAATGTCAAAAGAAACAAATGCAAAAATAAAAATATACTATAAAGTAAAAAGGTTCTTCACAACAAACTAAGTTGCAATCAAAAGGAAAAGACATCCTACTGAATGGGAGATTTTTATGTCATACATCCTACAGGAGGTGAATATCCATGCTATGTAAAGAATTCATAAAACTCAACAACAGCAAATAACAAATAATCCAATTAAAAATGGGCAGAAGATCTGAATAGACATTTCTCCAGAGAAGACCTTAAGATGGCAGACACATGAAAACATGTTCCTTATCTCTTGCTATTAGGTAAATGCAATCAAAATGTCAAGACATCACCCCACACCTCGAAAAATGTCTATTATCCAAAAGACTAGAAACAACAAGTGTTGGTGAAGACGTGGAGAAAAGGCAACCTTAAACATTATTGGTGGAGTCTAAATTGGTGCAAACATTATAGAAAGTAGTATTCAGATTTATCAAATAATTGAAAATAGAAATTTGATATAATACCATTTTTCCACTTCTGGGTATTTGCAAAAAAACACAGGACTCTAATTAGGAGAAGATATATGTATGCTCATGTTTCTTGCAGCATTAATTTACAGTAGTTAAGGAATGGAATCAACCTAAATGTCCGTTGGAAGATGAGTGGTTAAAGAAGATGATATAGTGTGTATGCACAATGGAATGTGCTTAAATGAGAAAAAAAAGAAGAAATTCTACCATTTGTGATAACATGGATGAACCTAGAGTGAATTATGCTTATGAAATAAGTCCAAAGGAGAAAGACAAACATGGTATGACTATACTCATATTTCGTACAGAGAGAAACTAAAATACCAAATCAAACAATAGCATATTTTTAGTCAATAGATTTAAATTAGACATTTACAGAAAGGTGGGGGAAAGCGGTGGAGAAATCATGTAATAGGGGTCAATTATATGGTGAAGGATAGAAATGGACTGTTGGCAGTGAACATAATGTATTTTATCTACAGATGTTAATTTACAATGATGTATACCTTAAACCTATATAGTGTTATAATGCAACATTCTTTCAATTTAATTAAAATATATGCAAGAGCTCCTTGAAAGTCTAAAAGTGATTTAAAATTTGAGACTTCGTTAATGCACATGACATTTAGAAATACTCATAAATATCTAAAAAGACCTTTTTGAAGAACTGTATTTCCTAAGATCTGTTAATACTTTTTGTCTATTTGGTTCTAGTAGTTCACTCAGGCCCTCCGGTGATTATACTTGGGACACTGAGGAATACATTACTCAAACATTGTTGCCCTAGTGCAACTGCATGAGCACTGAATGAATTAAAGGAAAATGGGGTCATTTCATTTATAAGGACTTGAAAGAATGACTTGAAAGTACTTCTGGTACTCCTTTAAATACTCATGAAAGTAGAAACTTAGTATGTCACAACAAAAGAACTAGCTTTCTGAATTAAATTAAAAACAAGCTGTTCAAGGATCATTTCCAAACTGATTAGAAGATTGTGTGCTTTTTGAGAGATTGCAGAGGGAACTGAGAAAGAAATCCTACCTTTTTTGACGACAGTCCTTTAAGTCAGACTCTCTCAGGAGTCAATAGTAGTTATCATCCTTATATTCAGTCAGGAATATGAACTAGCTAGAAGAAACTAGTATCTTTTTAGAAAAATAAATCAGTCTTCCATATGACTGATGTATGTATGATGACTCTGTGAAAAAGAATCATTTGAAGGTAGTTTGCCCAATGTTCAGTAAGCTAAATTGTGAGGTGGCATTTTGCTTATTCTAGTTTCTAAATAATTAAAACAATACTAATTGTTTTAAAATTATAAAAAATCTATGATAATTGTAAAATTACAGATGATAAAAATGTTACATTGGAAATTTTAAGCTCAACTAAAATGGTATATGGTTCATAGATTAGAGTATTGTTCAATGTTAAGTTTCTCAAAGTTGACAACTGTACTGTGGTAATGTAAGTGAATGCTTTTATTTAGAGGACATGCTCACTGAACTTTTTAGAGACTAATAATGCAATGTGACTTACTCTCGAATGGTTCTGAAAGAAATGCTGTGTAAGTGTATATTTGTTATATCTACATATTGCTATATACCTCTGTGTATGTGTATGTGTGTATGTGTGTGTGTGTGTAGGAAAATATGTAGATGTTCATGCATATGGGAGAAAAACAGCAGATAATAAAGCAAATGGAGTACAATGCTAATGTATGATACATGAATGCTCCTTTTTATTACTTGTTATTTTGCAAGTTTCTTTAAGCTTGAGATTATTTCCAAAAAAACTAAAATAAACATGAATGTTGACCCTTTTTAGATTTTTCTCTATGCATACATCATACACATAGATGTTTAAAAATGTAAATAGCATGATGCTATATACTTAATTTTATGATTTTTTTCACTTAGCAATATAATGAATTTTGTTACTATTTTGAGCTTTATTTATGCACATCAGCATCTCAGTTACCTGAGCCACAAGAATATGCTCTTTAATATTTTATTTTTAAGCATAAGATGCAGGCAAGAATGAAGGCAAGTAGACAGAAAGTCAGGAAGAGATAGATGGATGAATCATCTTTATTTTATTTTTATTTAGTTGTTCACACTGGTTGCTTCCCCACAGACCCAGAACTTGAACACAGAGGCATGTGGCCAGCTCCTTTGGAGGCAATTGACCTAACTGCTGCTCCACCAGGGCATACCTGCCTTTTAATTGTTGTTACTTATTCTTGACCTTACTTCTCCCAGGGATTCACTGAGATAGTACTTTTTCTTTAAAACTGTGCATATATATATATATATATATATGTATATATATATAAACCACAAGCATAATAAACACATTATATATTATGGTAGAAGGTGAATAGCGCTATTAAAAAATTCAGAGAAAGTGTGCTGATAGTGCTAGGCAATGGAGGAGGGGTGGATTGGGTTGCAATTTTAAATAAGATCATCAAGATATAACATCAAGAAAATAACATTTATGAGAAGTATTGAAAGAGTTTAGGGAGATTGGCTAGCAGATATATGAGCATATCAAAAAAGAGGAAACAGTTTGCATAAAGATCTTAAGGAGGAAGCATCATGCCTGGTATCTTCTAGGAAGAGCAAAAGGGTCAGTGTTACTGAATCAGAGTGAGTCAAAAAGAAAATAGGAAGTCAGAGAAGAAATGTGAAACCAGTTCAAATGAAGGGAGAGACATTAGAGGGTGTTTAGCAGAAGACCATTATCTGACTTATGTTTGAAGAAGGTAATTCTCTGACAAATATATTGAGAATACACTGTAAAGAGGCATAGGTGAAAGGAGGAGACAAGTTAAGTGGTTATTTTAAGAATCCAGGTAAATGATGATCGTGATTTGGACTAGAGTAGAAGCAGTGGCAAGATTATATGTATATTTTGAATGCAGAGCTATTAAAATTTCCTGACAGATTGGATGTGAGATGTCAGAGAAAGAGGGGATATCAAAGACAGTTATATTTTGACATGAACAACAAAAAATATGGACTTGCCATTGAGGCAGACACAGGTTTTGAGGAGCCTGAATTTCATATACAATTTTGAGAGCTTGCCTCAGGAAAATAAACTAAAAATTATTAAAAATAATTTTTTTGGACCTTCTCTGGTGGTTTAGTGGTGTATTCCACTGCAAGGCAGTCCACATCTATCCCAAGGCCCCTTGTTCAAGACTCAGATCCCAAGAGGCAATGAACAAGAACAATATAAAATAAATGAAGTGCTTTCTTCTCCTCTCTCTTCCTGTCTACCTGTCTGCTCGCCTTCATTCTCTCTGCATTTTTCTTCAAAAACATTAGGTAAAATGAAAATATTAATTTGTAATGTGAAAATAAGTCACAAAATTTGCAAATACTAAAAACTGACAACATGAATATCTAAAAATCCAGAAAGATAGCAAACTTTTTAATTTAATTACCTGAAACCTTTTTTATCTTCTATGTGTAGTTTCCAAATATTCTTTATTGGTCTTTTGTAACTGATCCCTTTTTTTAAGTATTCTGTTCTTGCTTCATGCATATGTAGTAGTTTATCATTTAGAGTACATAATTGTTTTATAAAGTTATCTCCTAATTGCATGGTCTTTATTTTCTTTGAGTTTTTTTTTTCCATTTCAATTTCTTTTTCCTTTTTCTTTTTTGATATGTTCTGTAGTTTTTATTCTTGCCACCAACTTACGTTTTGTTATGACTCAGAGCCCAGGACGTAGCTTGATTACTTGGTGTGCTGACAAACTGTTCACTTCTAAATCCTTGTCATCTGCATATTTAGGTTATTCCTCCTGGTCTCTTCAGGTTCTCTAGAGACTTTCACTTACTTGCCTGCAGGATGAAAGACTGGTTGATAGTGTTTTGCAAGTCTATCGAGAGAAGCATTTAATTTATTATGTATGTAACTGTTTAATTTCCTTGTCTTAGGTTCTTTCTATGTCCATAGTGTCTTCCAGTTCTGTGACCCCTTATTTTTCAGCCATAGCTGAAGAATAAATTTCTAACCTTCTGTAAAGGTAGGAGAAAAGCAGTTTCTTAGCCCTGTAGAATGACAAAGAGGATATTTCTAGATTAAATTACTTTTCAAATCATATCACACAAACCTCTTAATTTTAGCTCTCTCTTCCTTAGATCTCATTTCCAAAGGTATCCGATGCCATCAATTCCTGAACTTTATGAAGATACTGGATTATAAATTGGATTACTTTTCAAAATTTACCACACTAGCTGAAGTCTCTACCATGTCAGGTTTGCTAAGTCAACTAACACTAATCCATCTGCTTTCCACTTAAAAAATTGCATTACTGTTATCTCTTCTAATGTTCTTTGTAGACTTTGGGGTTTATGTTTTGTTAAAAAAAATTCTGAACTTTAAGTGGGATTTTAGGGTGTTAAAATTAGATTCTGCATGCAATCCACTATCTAACCAGTCCTCCTAGAATCAAACATTTTGATACTTAGTTTCCTAACTGCTGCTGTCTTTTGTAAAGGAGTCCTGTCTCCATTCATTTCTCAACATAACATCCATCACTACTTCTGCAGCAAGCTTACATAGCCATCTTTCAATAAATGAGAAGTAATTGCACATAAGAGGGTATGTCAATCCATATCTAAGGTTTAACATTCATGAATTGAGCACGGATTGTGTACCAGATATTTTGCTAGACATTTAATATATAGAAATGAATAAAGTTTAATACCTACCCTCAGCAGGATCACAATATAACATATGTGGGTGATAGAGACAAAATGGTGTGTATAATATCAGAAGTATGCACAGGAGTTTTAATATCCCTCTTGGGAAAGGCTCAGGAAAGTCTTCCTGGAGGGGTTGATGCTGAGACAGAGAATGAATCATAGCCTCTTACCATATAGATGAAGCATATATTATTAAGTGGTACTAGGTAATATAAATCCATGATATTCCTGATCTTGGTCTGAGAGCTGCTTTAGATGTTAGAAGAAATAGATAAGTAGATACTTTAGGCCATATTAATTGAAGATGATAGAATCCCACAGCAGCAACTTTCACATCATAATTCAGAGAAGCAAAATAGGAGAAATGCAAAGAAGATAGTCTACTTTTTGCATCTTTGGGATGTTGTGGTGTTTACTGCTATGGCGCATACAAAAATACTTTGTACATGTCTAATATGAATGTATTGTATTATCAATTCAAAAAGAAACTGAAATTACTGTAACATAAGTTCATTCAATAACTTGATAAGCATCTCCTATGTGCTGGGAACTCTTCAGATGTTGGAAATTCAGTGATGAACAAAACAGATGGCAGCGGGGACAGCTCAAACTGTCATGACTAAAATAGAGAAATATAGATTGTAATAGGGGCATTTAACTACTGGAGCTAACCTAATATCGTACATCTGGGAAGGTCTTCCTGAAGAACTTAAAATGAGGCATAAGAAATGAGACGGTAGCTAGGTGAAAGTGTAAGTGAAGGGAAAGAGTTTTGGTCATAAGATATAGTACATGTGAATGCTCTGAAGTGGTCTGAAGTAAGATCCATCCAGGAATCTGCCATAGAGTCAGAATGTGTGGAACTCACAGAATTTGGCAGAGAGTGGCATAAAATAAAGCTGAAGTGATGTAAAGTTACCAGTTGATAAACTTTCAAGAATCCATGTTAGGGAATTTAAATTTTATCCTAACAATAGTGAAATTCAAAGCATTTTATGAAGGGGAATGATATGCCCATGAATGTATTTTTTAAAAGGACACTTTGTTGATATAATTAGGATAATTTTTCAAATCTTCACCAAACTAACATATAGGAAAATATCTTTAATGACTCCAACATAAAAAAGAGACAATGGATATTATATACACAATTCTACCTATCACATATTTATACAAGAATTGAACCTAAATTAGACCAAACTTCTTGCTCTAAGTTTGCTAGAAAATGAAGAACAGAAAAACATATTGGGTGACATATCAGGAATGTAACTGAAGAAAACCTGACTGTTGGGACCTCTACAGGGTAAAAGATTCAATTTATTCAGGAAGTAAATTACAAAAAGTAAACATTTGAAGGAGAAACCTATATATTAGAAAGATTTAAGGGACTATCAATCAAGTGCAATGAACAGATCTTGTTTGTACTGTTATTCAAATAAACAAACATAACTATGGTGAGAATATTATAATACCCCTAGGGAGGACTGCACAGTAACTAGATATTTGAATATTGTTATTGCTAATAATTTTAAAAAACATAAAAATTACATTGTGGTTATGGTGTTGGGTTTTGTTTTTTTTAAAGGTGGTTGCAGGAATGAAAGTAGACAGGCAGGCAGGAAGAGAAAGGAGGAAAAAGCATTTTCTTTATTTTTTTTTTAGATGTTCATTTTGGTTGTTTTCCTAGGTCCCAGATCTTGAACCAGGGACCTTGGAATATATGTGGACTAGCCCCAGTGGACTAAACTACTAAGCTCCCAGGGTGTGCTGTGGTTGTTTTTTAAGATGTTTTGACAATTAAACTGTAGACTCAAATTAGTGGCTACCAGAAGGGAAGGGGTTAAGGTGATAGGCAAATTGAGCAAATAGTTTCAATTATATGGTGGGGGAGAGAATTAGATCGTTGGTGGTAAACTTAATACATTATGTACAGATGTTCATTTATGATGGTGTATACCTTAAACCTATATAATGGTGTGAGTCAATATTCCTTCAATTAAAAATACAAAAGCAGTTTTTGGAGAGAGTGATATCAGCATCCTGGAGACATGGTAATTCCATTATTTTTCCTCTTAAATCCATAACTATTGGGTTTACAATAAACAAGGATTCATTTACTTGTCACCCAAGAATGCTAGAAGGATTCACACAACTGTGTGATGTAAGATGGGTGGAGAGAGATGAAGGTGGAGGTCTGGGAGTACTTGGAGATAGCTGGGCTGCCATCTTGACCAAAGGTCCTAGTTGAGAGAGAGTAGAGACAATGAAGAGGTTCATAACCTTGGTATAGGTGAACTTCAAAGTGTCAGTATGACTGTCACATGACTGGGAGCCAAGCAGAGAGGGCAACAGAGAAAGTACTGTCAACTACAACTCTCCCCCACCCCCATGGAGTCTGCAGAGTGTCTTTATGAGTAGCAGCAGCTAAAAGGCAGGTAAGTGTCTAATGTGGAACCCACAAAAGGGGGCATAACTATGAGACTGTGCATGTGAACCAGGTCTCCCCCAGCATATCCACAAAAGTGTCTGCACCTATTCTGTGCTCATTCTACTTGAGATAAAAAAGCACCAATTTTTATTTAACAAAGAAGAAGAATGCAATCACATCAAACATATCTTTAGATTATGAAGTTATGAAATTAGAATTCAACCAAAAGAGAAGAAAGCCACAAATATGTGTAGACTAAACAATATGCTATTGCACAGCTAATAGGTCAATGGGCAAGTGAAAAGTGAAATTAAAAAAAAAACATTCGAAGACAAATGAAAAGGAATACAGGTTTAGTAGAATCTGCAAAATTTAGAAAAAGTGGCACTAGGGGGAAATTTATACCAGTGCAGGCCTATCTGAGGCAATAAGAACAATTATAAATGAAAAATTGACTTTACACATAGAGGAGCTAGAAAAAAGAAGAAAATGAAGCTAAAAGTCAGTAGAAGGAAGGAAATAATAAAAGTTAGAGCAGAAATAAATGGAATAGAAATAAAAGATATAATTTGTAAGATCAACAAATAAGAAACTGGTTCTTTGAAAAGATAAACAAAATAAGGGAAACTTTAATCTGACTCACAAAGAAGAGAGAAAATACAAACAAATAAAATCTGAAATGAAAGAGAATTTGCAACAAGTACCACAGATACACAATACACAAATGCAAAGCATCATAAGAGAGCATTTTGAACACCTATATTTCAACAAATTGGACAATCTAGAAGAAATGGAAAAATTCTTACAAACATGCAATATTTCAAGATGGAATCAAGAAGAAACAGAAAATCTGAATAGACTAACCACAAGTAAAGATCGAAAGAGTAATCAAAAGTCTCTCCCAAAACAAAAGCCTAGTAACTTCATAGTGAAGTCTATCATTCAAGGAATTAGTACCTATCCTTCATAAACTCTTACTAAAAATTGGAAAGAAGGAAAAATTTTCAAACACATTTTATGATACCAGTATTACTTTGATTCCAAAACCAAACAACTACAGCACACACAGATACACACACTGTATTGACCAATATCTCTGGTGAACACAGATGCAAAAATCCTTAACACATTACTACTAAATCAAATCAAAGAACACTTTAGGAACCAAACACTATGGCCAAGTGATAATTATTCCAGGATTGCAAGGATGAGCAACATATGCAAATCAATTAACATGATACGTTACATTAATAAAGGAAATATATGATTTCAATAGGCTGATCATGTGACAAAAATGGGACCTTGGAATGGCAAAAATGGCACGGGTTTATGTGCTAAGGGTAAAGGAGTAGGTGGATCAATCCAAGCAGGAGCAGAGCAACTAGGGCAGCAACGAGTAGTAATATATGATGCCCATGGGAGATTGCATAGTGAGGATATGTGGTCTGGCAGGACGTCATACACTCATACAAACAGATAGGGCCGGTCCAGCGAATTTTAGCATCTTAAGCAAAAATCACATTCAATACCCCTATAAGCACCACTCTAAATGTTCTACCAAAAAAACATGACATTGTAAGCATCCTAGTGCCTGAAATGCCCAATAACCCCCACAGTGCCCGGAATAACCCCCATAGTACTTACCTGCCACTCAGTCATGCTGGAGTGTTCTGACCCCTTTAAAGAAACAGACATGTGTGGGGTTGGGGGGACTCATCTTCTTTGAGGCTCCTCTTTTCTCACAGGCAGTGGGTATAGCAACTCCAGAGCAACAGCAACTACATTGAGGGAATCCACAAAAGAACTCTAAGCAGCTGAGAAGCTGAAAGTGATTGTGGAGAGGCACAAAGGGTGCCAGAAGTTGAGCAGTGATATATGTCTACTCTACAACTTTAGGAGTAACAGCAACCACACAGGAGCAGCCATCAGACTGACAGGGCTGTAGGCTCAGTCTCAAGTTCCCGATAGGGAGGATTGAAGTTGCTGGTGGCACATACACTTGACTTGAGGAAAGTAAAAAGACAAGGGATCTGGGTCTGGACCTTAGACAACACACAGATTGGAATCACATCAAAAAGCACAGGGGAGAGACTGGAATTCCTCCTTCTTAACCGTTTTGGGATTAGTGCTTCAGCTGAGTAGAGCTCTAATACTAAAGTCTGTGGACTGCTGCACCCAGCTCTGGAAACTTGGAGAAGAGGACTAGCCCAGGTGATATCAACAGAAATAGTACACAACAAATGTGACCCTACTTTCCCAGGCCATGTGACACTCCCCGACACAATATCCATCCTCCACTATATGACTCATACTATGGAAGCCTGAAAGAGTCAATAATATAAAACAAAACCAGAATACACCTGTCAAAAGACACAAAAGAGCAACTCAGCAACAACATCCCATGGGGAAAAATAGTTCAATATCCTTTGAAATTAGAATGCATTGTGGCATAACAAGATTACTCTTCATCAGAAACCAATTTCAAAGACATGGACAATTTTTTTTCTTTTTAACAGATAAATAATTCAAACTTATCATAACAAAACTCAGAGATAAAAGAAAATACAGAAATACAGTTCAAAGAACTACAAGATAACTCAGTAAAACAAGTCTATGAGTTAAAATATATAAGTAACAGAAAGAAAAAAGATAAAGTTGGACAAAAAAAGTTACCAGAGATTCAGGAGGTTAAAAAATGCAATAAGCAAGGTTGAGAGTACCAAAGAATGCTATGGAAATACAATTGACAAAATGGAAGAAAGGATCAGTGATGGAAGAAAGGAGCCAGGAGAGAGAGAAGATAAGTATGAAAAATGAAGAAACACTCTGAGAGCTATCCAATTCCATTTGGAAAGGCGGTATAAGAATAATGGGTATTCAGAGGGTGATGAGAAAGAGAAAGAAACAGAGAACACATTCAAAGAAACAATTGCTGAAAACTTGCCAAGCCTGAGAAAGGAAATGAGCAAACAAGTCAATGAAACCAACAGAACTCCCAGTTATCTAAATACATAAAGACCTATACCAAGGCATGTAAGTGTGGAACTACCAAAATTTCATGACAAAGAATTTTAAAGGTAGCCAGGGGGAAAAAAAAGACAAGCAGCATATAAAAATATATTCCAAACACTTTTTACAATACGAGTATCACCCTGATTTCAAAACCTGATTAGTACATCACCAAAAAAAAAAAAATCACAGTACTATATTATTGATGAATATAGATGCAAAAAGTCTCCACAAAATACTAAAAAATCATAGTCAGCAACTCATTAAATAATTAATACACCTTAATCAATTGGGATTTTTTTCCATGGATGTGAAGATGGATGGAAGACAATAAATCTGATATGCTACATCATCAAAAGGACAAAAACACATGATCATATCAGTAGATGCAGAGAAGGCATTTTACAAGATTCAGCATCCTTTTATTTTAAAAAGTCTCCAATAAATGAGTGTAGGTGGAATGTACTTCAGCATAATAAAGGCTATATATGACAAATGCACAACCAACATGACATTCAATGGAAAGAAACTGAAAGCTTTTCTTCTAAAATCATGAAGAGCAAAAGGATGTTCACTCTCACCACTACTATTTGATATAGTGTTCAAAGTAGTGGCTTGTGAAATTAGCCAGGAAAAAAATAAATGCATTCAAATTACAAAAGAAGTAAAACTATTACTATTTGAAGACAATGTGAAATATATAGAGAGAACACCAGACTCCCATAAAAATCAGCTAGAAATAATAAATACAGTAATGTGGCAATCTAAAAAAATAATATTAAAACAATCTGTTGAATTTCTATATGTAAGCAAAAAAATTGTGGGAAAGAGAACTCAGGACAATCTCATTTGCAATGGAGTCAAAAAGAGTAAAATACCTCAGAATAAATTTAACCAAAGAAGAGAGAGACCTATACTCTGAAAAAACAATAGATGTTGTTGAAAGAAATAGATGACACAAAAAATGGAAAGATATCCCATGCTCATGGACTGGAAGAATTAAGATATTTGAAATGATCATCATGCCTAAATCAATTCACAGATTTAATGCTATTTCCATCAAAATCACAAATGCATTCTTTATAGAAATAGAACAAAAAATCATGAAATTTATTGGAACTGCAAGAAACCACAGATAGCAAAAACAATCCAGAGGAAATAAAAAAAAAATGGAGGTGTCACACTCCCTGACTTCACTCTACTCCAATGAAAACATAATCAACTCAGCCTGGTAATGGAATATAGATGGACATACAGACCAATGGAATAGAGCTGAAAACCTGAAAATAAATCCACACATACATGGACAATTAAACTACAGCAAAAGAGTCAGAGACTTACAATGGTGCAAGGACAATGTCTCCAAAAATGATTCTGGAAAAACTGGAAACCACATGCAAAATGTTGAAATTAGATCACTACCTAACACGATACATAAAAATCAGTTCAAAGTGGATTAGAGAATCAAAAAGCAGTATGGCGATTCTTCTCAAATTGAAAATGAAAATTTTATAATGGTCCTGCTATTTCACATTTGGGTATTTACTAAAAAAAAAAAAACTAATTTGAGGAGATAAATGCACCCTCATGTTCACTGCAGTATTATTTACAAGCACAAAGATCTAGAAACAATGTCAGTGCCCACTGACAGATTATCGGATTAAGAAGATATGATATATACACACACACACACACACACACACACGAGACAGAGAGAGCAATGCAATTCTTTTTTTAATAAAAAACGAAATTCTTCCATTTGCAACAGCATGAACAGACCTAGAGAACAATGTATACTTTATTCTAAGTGAAATAAGTCAGACACAGGAAGACAAACAGTACGATTTTACTCATGTGTGGAGGATAAAGAAAACAGATGAACAAAGAAAACAAAACAAAGCGAGCTCTTAAACTGTAAGAACCTCTAATTTGGCTTAAAGAGAAAAGAGTCCATTTTTGCTTAATTTGGTTCATACCTTTGTTTTATTTTTTAATATATAGGATATGAGTTAAATCAATGATGTTCCTATTTATCTTTCTGATTTATTTAACTAAGTATATTTCCCTCTAAATCCATCCATCTTGTTGCAAATGGCAATATTAACTTTTTGAAAGCTGTATTCAGTATTCCATTGTGTATATATGTAGCATTTTTAACCACTCTTGTTGGTAAGTACTTAGATTGCTTCCAGTTCATGATTACTATAAATAATGACACAATAAACATGGAGATGTATATATCTCTTCAATGTGTTTTTTTTTGTTGTTGTTGCTATTGTTTTTCAGGTAACTATCCAGAAAAGGGATCATGGAATTGTGTGGAATATCTATTTTCAATAGTTAGAAGGATTTCTATACTGTTTTTCATAATGCTTGCACCAATTTACAATTCCACTGACAGTGATAATTCCCTTTCCTATGCCTCACCATAGTGTTTTTTGTTATCATTTGGATAATAGCCATTCTAACAGATGTAAGGTAATATATGGTTGATTTTGCTTATGATATCTTTTAAATTGAAAAGAAACTAGTCTGAAGATTATTCTAACAGTCCACACTTGTACTGTCCTCTCACCCATGTTTTATTGACATTTTGTAAATTGCCTTTTAGGTATTGTTACAGATAATGCCTTTGTTCTTCTATTTCTCTTCTTAGGTGGGTTGAGTGTAGTATGATTTGATTGTTTTTCCTTTTTGTTTTCTTCTTTGCTTTTCCCCTGGAGATGTATTTTGAGGTTACCCTGAGTTTAGCATTAGGATTTCTATGTTTATTTTCTATTTTCATTTTAAGGTAGATTAGTCTTGCACTCATTCTAACTATCCACATTTTTATTCTCCTCTCCTCCCCACTTTTTATATTTTTGTCTTAATTTTCTTCAGAGGGGTTTCTTTAAATTTCCCAGAGCTTTTTTTAATGATGTTTTGTAGAACTGATTTTGCGATGATGAATTCCTTTAACTTTCACTTCTCTTGAAAGATTTTTATCATCCCTTCAGTTATAAATGAATACCTCGCAGGGTATAGTGTCTTATATTGAAAATCCTTTTCTTTCAACACTTTGAATATATCATGTCATTCCCTTCTGTCTTACAGTTTCAGTTAAGAAATCCGCTAACAATCTTATAGGGACTTCTTTGTATTGTGACTCATTTTTCTCTACCTGCTTTTAAGATTCTCTCTTTATCTTGAATTTCTGTCATTTTAATTACAATGTGTCTTGCTGTGTGTCTTTTGGGGGTTATGTTTTTTGGAGCTCTTTAAGCTTCCCGGATCTGGATGTCAGTGTCCTTCCCCAAGTTAGAGAAGTCCTTAACTATTATTTCTTAAATTAAGGCTTCTGTCCCTTTCTCTCTTCTTCTTCTTCTTCTGGAATCCCTATGGTGCAAATGTTGTTTCTCTTGACATTATCCCATAAATCTCTTAAGCTATCTTTATTTATTTTTTCTATCTTTATTTATTTTTTCTCTTTTCTGGTCTACTTGGGTACATTTTACTGCTCTATCTTCTAGTTCAATGATTCAGTTAAAAGCTTCTTCTGGCCTATCATTGAGGCCTTCTATTGTGTTTTTTAATCAAGCTACTGTGGTTTTTTTTAACTCTATGAATAATTTCTCTGTCATTGTGGTAGATTATATTTTGTTCTTACACTATTCCCCTAATTTCAGTGAACATCTTTCAGATTGTTGATTTAAGTCTTCAAATCATTTACTTTATTCTATTGCATTACAGTTTTCTATGGGATTTTGTTTTGATCCATAATTTGGGGCAAATTTCTCTATTTCTTCAATTTGCTTACTACTCTGTCTATTTCTATAGATTAGGCTAAGAGATCTTCTTTTTTCTCTTTTGATGCAATTGCTTTGTGCTATGGTTTTCCTTTGCTTAGTATATAGACTGGATTGTGGGTGGTAGGTGGGTAACTTCAGTTGCTAGGGGTTTAGGGCTTTATGTTGCAGGCAGGTGGATGGGTTCAACAATGGTTTCAGGCATAAGATGAATATCTCTTTTGAGGAACACTAGAGTTTCTCTTGAGATATTCCCTGAGAAAGTTTTCATGGTTTAGTGGAAATCTCAAAAACTAAGCTTTGTGGGCAAATTATCAGCTGCCTGTGACAGGCTTGCAGCATCGCCTTGCCTGTTTTTATTCTAGAGCTTTGCTGATCTTGTAGTCATGAGTCAGGGATCTTGATCTCCAACCTTATTCAAATATGGTAAAGCACTACACATAGTTTTTGTTCACTGGAAGGCTATTTGTCTTTCTTATCCTTCCCACTGAAGTTTTTGTTTCAACAAGTGAAAATCCTTCCATTAGGTATATACTCATTTCGTCTGTTGTCTCCCTATGCTCTCTGTCTTGCATTCTCTTCACCTCTTTTATTATCCAAAGGAAAGTAACTTTTTCCACACCAGGATATATGTGTTCCCTTCTTGGGTGCTGTTCCCAGGTGTGCAGGCCCTCAATGTGTGATTAAATCTTTCAATTCCTAGGAAGAGGCTCTGTTTCACTGGGTCCCTCCCAAACTTAGGTGGCAGTGTCTGGGCAGCATTCCTGGTGAGATTTTATTTCAGCTTTTTCTGCCTTTTCTGATATTATCTATCACATTCCATTGTGGAGATGTCAGTTTCCCAATCCTCAGTTCTTTTTCAAAGTCCATAGTTTATATCTAGATGTGGTTTTGTTGTTTCTGTGGGGAAGAGATGAGCTCAAGATTTTGCTAGTGGAATCTAGCAGGTGGAATCCAGAAGAAAAGAATACTTAAGTTTAGGTAGGAAAGAACAAACCTGTTAAAATAATGAGAAGATAGAGGGAAATTAAAAAAATAATATTCTTTTGATACTCCAAGTGTCAAGGGAAGACAATGTCTCCAAAATGAGTGTGTGGGTAGCATTGTCAATTGTTATATAAGGGACAAATAAGATGAAGACAGAATGTGCATTGTATTTAGTTAGATGAAAATCTTTAGTTATATTATCAGGAATTTTTTACAGAATAATTGGAAAAACTAACTTGATGTAGGCTGAGGAGTGAGTGGGACATGAGGAAATTGTGACAGAAAATATAAACAACATTTTCAGGAAATGTGAGGAGGGAGATAGAAAGTGTTATTGGGAAGACAGATGGACTAAGAAGTTTTTAAGATTTTAGCATATGTAAATGGAGCTGGAAGGGATCCAGTAGAGAATTAGAAATATATGAAAAGGATAGAGGAGTAATCAGAAGTGGAAAATTCCTGAGAGTCTCAGAAGGTTTGGAAAATTGAAGAGCGATGGAAGATTTGATTTCTGATAGAAGAACTACTTCTATTTTCACAACAGAGAAGCACAATGAAAAGTGTAGGTACTAGATTTGTAGGTTTGCTCTCTCTTTCTATGTGTGTGTGTGTGTGTGTGTGTGTGTGTGTGTGTGTGTGTGTGTGCTGAGCATCAAAGCACTATTAGGAGATGAGGATGTACAAAGTTTTAATAATGGGGAGGGTTGAAAGTACTATGAAAATATGCGCTGAAAATTGACAAGAAAATAGTAAGATTATAAAGTAGTTTAGGGATCAATAGTGACCATGTAAATAGTGGCACCACTATATCTAGTTGTATGATTTTCATTAGCAGTATGAATACAGTGAAAACTGAAACATTTGGCATTAAAAAATGTAAATAATCCAAAGCAAGTTTTATTTGCTTGAGTTATAATTACTCTTTATTTTCCAGATACTTTGTGAATAAAACTAAGGTAATAGATCCAAAGTTGTTCGAGATCTTTGGAGATAAAGTCTCTTTTAAATAAAAAGTGAAACTATCATAATCATCACATAAAATTGAGCTATTTGATATGTTTTCTAAATTTTTTTTCTTGACTCCTGCACTACATGTCATTGATTTCCCTTTGATTCATCCCTTTAGAATTAACTTTGGCATACATTTTTAATGTAAGATATTATCTTGTCAGTTTAAAGAACTTCAGAGTAAATCAAAACCAATGATGCCTATGATCACAAAATAATAACACATCAAGTAGAAATGTCATTTTTTAAATTTCAAAACCAACTTACACTTCTCATGCAAATCCACTGATGAAATTTCAAATATCTACAATTTTATAGCTGTGAAGTGAATTCTGTTCAAAATTAAGATGTACTTTTGAATGACCATAGCAGTATTTATTTTGAACCTAGCATTGTTGTTAGACCCTAGGTATTTAAATATGGATAAGACAAATTCCTTTTGTGTATTCAAGAAGCTCATGAATGTGAGGCAGGAGAAAAGACAGAGGTGGAAGGTCAACCAATAAAGAATTTTATAGTCCATGTTAATGAATTTTGTATTTTAACATGTGGGAAAATTCAAACCTCCAAAGGATTTTATTAAGAAAGCGACGCAATCAGATTTTTGTTAAGGTAACTCCTATAGCAATGAAGAAGATGGACTAGAGCAGAATAAGCTATAAGGAGAGGGAGATCATTAACATTTCTTGATTGCCTACTATATGTATGGCACAGTATTAGCATATGTACATATATATCACTTAATCACGACAATATCATTTAAGAATGAACAATGCCATCTTCATTCTACAGCTGAGGAAAATAAGGTTTAGAAAGATGAATTTCTCAAAAATCACAATGATAATAAAATACAATGTTGACATTTAAACACAGTCTCACTCCAAGCCACATGCTCTTCTTCTCAACCATTCTATCAATTAGGAGGCACTGTATTCATTATAAGTGAATGCTGATGAAAGCCTGAATCAAGGTAGTGATTGTAGGAATGGAAAGAAAAGGAAAATATGAGTGATATTCAGAGAATAAAATTGGCAGCAAGACTTGGTTATTGTATAGAATTGGAGATGGAAAGAGAAAGGTAGAATAAGGAGTCAAGAACCTCTCCTAGGTTTTAATCTAATTAAATAAGTAAATTGACAATGGTATTATTAACTGAAATTTGCAGAGAGACGAGAACAAATGGAAAGATATTAAAGAAGCAAAATGAGACTAATTAAGTGCTGAAAGAGATGAGCAAAAACACAGGTGGCATATTCCTTCAGTTACTTTCTCTGTAATGGGATTAGAGACACTAATTATATGCAAAAATGTAGATATTAATCAATTATAACAGCTCAGAAGGAAATAATGTTAGATCAATAGCATCTATATTATCATTGAAAAAGAAAGCAAAGGCAAAAGGAAATGGAGGGGCTTGAAGTAAGCTTGAAAGGCAGAATATTAATAATTTGAATTAATCACAGAGGGGAAGGGGAGGGGGAAGCGAGCACCATTTTCTAGTTATATCAGAAAGACACTACTGCAGAATACGCAGACTGGAACTTGGTTCTAAGTTTACAGCTTTAAATTTATCACCTATTTTTTCAAAATAGAGTCATCATAAATAATTATATTATTGACACCATTCCGTTGTTCTTCCATGAGAATTAAGATTCTTATTTACAAAAAAGTTGTGGGAAAAAAGTACACACTAAACCAAAGTGTAAAGATTCTTCTTTCCACTATTCTTGTCTGGTTCTGATATAAATGCTGTTATTCTATACAATGAATTGGGAGAGTTTTTCTTTTACCTATTTTATCTACTAGCTTAAATAAGATAAAATAATTTGTTCCTTGAAATCCTCTGGAAACCTTTTAGAGTCTAATGTGTTCTTCCCTGGAATTTTTTTTTTTTTACTGTATTTGAATTTATTTTATGGCTAGAGGATTATTTCATTTTTTTATTTCTTCTTGAGTCAGTTTTGATAAATTATATTTTTCTAGAAATGTACTCATTTTATAATTTATCAAAATTTGTACACAGTACCTTATTTGTTTAATATTGACATCTGCATTTATATTTAATTTTCATTCCTAACATTATTTATTTGTTCCCTTTCTTTATTCCTCAGTTAATTCTGTTAGAGGAGTTTCATTAAGAATATTTTCAAAAAACCAAATTATATCTTTGGTGATATTCTTATTTTTGAGTTTGCTTCCTATTTTATTAGATACTACTCTTCGTTTTTTTCTTTCCTTCAATTGCCTTTTGATTTATTTTGCTATGCATTTTCTAAGTTTTTGAGGTGGATGGTTAATCATTACTTCAACCTTTCTATTTTCATAATGTATCAATTAAAGTCTATAAAATTTTTTCAAGATGTCAGTTACTCTTATTGCATCTATATGTTTGGATGCATGATGCTTTCATGATCATTTATTTCTAAGTATTTTCAAATTTTGATTATGAAGTCCTTTTTGATCAATGAGATATTTGGAATTCTGTTTTTCATTTTCAAAAATGGATTTCTCTTGTTTTATATAAAATATATGTGATTCTTTTTCCTTTGGATATGAGCCCAATAGTGGAATTACTGGATTGTTTGGTGTTTCTATTTTCAAATTTTTGAGAAACATTAATATGTTTTCCAGAGTGTTATACCAATTTATATTGCCACTAACAGTCTACAAGTGTTCCTTTTCTTCCACATCACGCCAATACTTGTTACATACTGAAATTAACCACTCTAACAAGTGTGAGAAATCTTATAAAGTTGAATTCACAGAGCCAGAGAATAGAACAGAAGCTACCAGGGTTTTGGTAGTGGGAAAGTGAGTTATTGGTCAAAGGCTATAAACTTTCCATCATAAGATGAACAAGTTCTAGGGAATCTAATGCAAAATATAAAATATGGTGACTGTAGTCAACAATATTTACTTGTATAATTAAAATTTACTCAGAGTGTATATCTTTAGTGTTCTCATTCACTAAAAGAAGTTAAGTGAGGTTATGAATGTGTTAATTAGCTTTGTCATGGCAATTATTTCACAATGTACATGCATATGTGTATCAAATCATCATGTTGTATACTTTAAGTATATGCAATTTTTATTTTTCAAGTATGCTTCAGTAAAACTTGAAAAACATTCAGTGGAAATATAAACTTTAAAAGAGTATATGATTTTTTACTATCATAATCAGACTATGGGCTATATGATATCAATCCTTTAAAAATTTCAAAGTCATGCTTGCAACCTAGCTTCTTACCAGTTTTCTCAAGTGTACATGCCTGAACACTGCATGCTTGAACAGAATGCAAATCTTATACTTGTTGGGCACAATATCCTGTTATTTCCATTAGATAAGACTTGATAATTGCGTAGTTCAAATCCATGTGCCTAATTATTGTCTACTCAATTTGTCAATTCCTGAGAAAAATTATGAAATATCTCATAATGAGGGTATATAATTCAACTTCTGTCTGTAATTTTGCCCTTGTTTTGTGTTTTGAATGGCAATGTTAACCTGATTAATATAAGTTTAGAATTCTAAAATCAATCCTGGTGAATTGAGCCTTTGTTATTATGCAGCAACCCTTATTATCTTTGGTACAGAATTTGTGTGTGTGTGTGTGTGTGTGTGTGTGTGTGTGTGTGTGTTTATATTAAAGTTTATATTGCGCAGCACTGGTGTATCTACAACCACATTCTTTGGGTTACTGTTGCATAACAATATTTCATCCTCTAACTTCAACCTTTTTTGTGCTCTTTTATAGAGCATGTCATTTTAATTTTTTTAAGTCTAGTAGGACAATCTTTGTCTTTTAGCAGAAGAGATTAGTTGATTTATATTTATAATTATTATTGAGATATTTGCATTTATTTAAATTATCTCATGTATTTTCTGTCTGTCCTATTTTTTTCTATTTCTTTGCTTCTACTTTCTTATTATATTTTGGACTGACTGATTTTTAAAAATGTTATCAGTGTTTTCCTAGTTATTTTAGCAAGCTCATTATAATCTAGCAAATTCTAAAATCACTCTACAGTGTTATCTTCCACTTGAAGTGCACAACGACTTTAGAATGTGTAGTTCTTTTTATCACCCTTCCAAGGATACATAATTATAATGGTAGTAGAAATATTTGTCTTTTCCTTATTCTAACTTTTTTGCAAATGTTTCTAGTGATTCACCACTAGCACTTATGTGATATCCTTTATTAAACTATGGAAGTATCTTTCTACTCAAATCACATCATTTTTATCACATACTTTTCTGTTTCATTGATGTGGTAATGGTTTCCTGGACTATTGAGAAAGTCTTTGAACCTAATGCTGTCTAAGTAAGAAAGAGTGGAATAATTGATTAATGTAGTCTCCAATGGGCTTGTCAGGGGCAGAATGGCAACATGTGTGCTATGTCACCTTGGAAATAATAAATTAGTGGTGAAATGAAATGGAACACAGAGCAGGCATGCTTTGATTTGGAATTGGTATAAGAGCAGGGAACTATGCAGAGATAAGGTTCTTTGAACAACAGGAGAAATAGCTATGTGGGGTCCTGGGCAGCTAGAAGATGAGCAGGGAGACTAGTTCCTGGGGAAGGCAGGTAATGGGCAAGATCAGCAGTTTTCAAAGACAAATTATTTCTATTTGAATTTTTTTTATGACCACCCTAAGAAAAAATAAGTTGTTCTCCTCTCCTGTGGCAACTCCTGCAAACCATTCTCCCTGTTTCCTAGGTTAATGAGGATCTCAGTAAGTCACCTGCTGTTTGCATTATCTGTTTTATTACTCCTCTTCATTAGTGGGGAAGACAAAGTGGAATGCAGTGTATCTTGGAGGAAATACAGAAATATATTTCATACATGCTAGTCAGCAGCCAAAATCATATCACTTGCTGGTGAATTTGCAAATAACCAATTCTTCAAGTACCTCTGTAATTTTTACCAAATGCTGTACTTTTGAAAGCTTCATTAATCTAGTCCCATTAGGATGGGTCGGGTGAATAACTTTATGGCTATAGAAGGTGAAGCAGTGGAATTTTCAGCTCTTAAGAGCATTCATTTATGACAATGGAGTCTAAGGAATATGAAAGTTTCCTTACAAAATTTTATTTGGAGCAAAAGTACTAAATACCAGATACTTGGTGGATTTAATGATAAAATACTTAAAGCCCAATGAATGCTTTTTTACTAAAATTAATGGTTCTGAAATGAAAAGTTACTTATTTGTCTTAGAACCACTATGCAAAGCTCTAGCACTGCAGGCAAGGGAGTAGCTGAAACCAAACAAGGGGTATTCTGGAAGGAAAGAAACTATATGTATTCAAAGAAGAAATATGATTAAAAGAAGTCATTTATACTGCAGAAGGGATTTCCATTCATACTTGACCTTTCCCTGAAATGAGACTGCTCTATTTTATGATGAGAAATATTCTGTTTAGACAAAGCAAACATTGGTGTTTGGGAAGGAATCATTCATTCAGTCTTATGTCAAGGCAAGGTTTGATGATTCAAAATCACAACCACTAGGCTTAGATTTTTGTTTATAATCAATAGATACAGCATAAACTGATATTTTTGGCAAATATCCTTTCATGTTTGTCCTTCATTTTCATTTCATTTTGTCTTCCCTTTGATTCGCCATTCGTCTTTAGTCTTATCTGCTTTGTTGCTAGAAATGACTATTGGGAAAATAAAGCATGATATAGGTAAACTCTTGTGGGCTAAGGAGCTATTTTTCCCTTGATTTGTCCATTTTTATGTGTCAAACTATGCAGGTGCTCACTGTGACCAAAGGCTAAAAGACTAGTACACACTATCTAGAGCAATAGATTTTATAAGGGGAACTCTTTGCATCAAAACATACAACCAACAGATTTAATCAAGGTTTCTCTGAGATTAGACTTTGAAGACTATAACCAATTCTGATAGCAAAGAAATAGCATTTGGAAACAAATTGCAGCTCTTGTCTTTATGACATGTATCAATTTACACACAAGCTGCATAAATCACTTTCTATATTTTTGTGTAATAGAAAAATACTGCAGGGTATTTTAATAACCAATAAATTATATGTTTAATGAACCAGACCAAAATATAAATGGTATGAGTCAAACACCCATAAGAATGAGAAATGGGTATTGACTTGATAGAAATTCCTAGCATATAGGCTACAGGCTATTAGATACACCAAAATTCAAGAGAGTAAGTGCTTCAATATGGTCATCCACATGAAACTTCTTCAGACTTTATCACCTATTTGCAGACCTCACTTATTTACTGCTTATATTCTTCTTCAAACAAATCAGCAGTGAATACAGAGCATTTCAGTTTTAACCTTTTATAAGTATTACTGCAAGAAGTTATATAGTAAATCTATCAGTCCCAGTGAATTGGTAGAGAAAGCTTTTCTGAACCATTTATGCAACGCAATGATGTACATTTGATGTCACATTAGAAGCATGTGATGTTCCATTGATGAAGAAATGCAGTCACTAAGTCAACCAAGTACTGTCTTAGCTTTCAGATACATGAATGACCTTCATTTCTTTAGTAAGATGGAGATAATTGCAAGAGAGAAATGAATGAACCTTGAATTGGGATGATATGAGTATCCAGGTAAATATGGGCTACTTCATCGCTTCCCCATCTTGTATTCAGGATCACATGTGCCCATGGATAATAACAATTAAAAAGTACAAATGTTTTACCTAAAATTTACTCATTCTATTTCTTCTTTTTGTTAAAGATCTGTGAAGTTGTAGAGTTTAAAGAAAATGAGTTTGGGGGAAAAGACATGTGTCTTGCAAACTACTAACGAAGGTGCCACTAATTAGTTGTATAACTCTGGTCAAATAACCATTTTTTTCATCTACAAAGTGAGAAAGTCAAACAAGATGATGTTGTGAGATGTTGTTTTTCTTTTCTTTTTATCCATTTGATCTTTTTTTGAGGACTTGGAGTTTACGTGTAAAATTTGGTAAAGTTGTGTACTGTTCTATAAAATAGTCATATTACAGAAATGTAAATATTCATTTCTTTCCTTGCTTTACTTTGTATGTGTGGGGGAATCCCATCATATTCTGAGCACAATAGAGGAGACTGCTATTTAAAAGAAAAGTGTGATGATTCTTTGTGCAGCAAATAAACCTTTGTAATGCAACTATTCATATTTTAATGTTTCTATTTTGCAAGTTTCCATTTTAATATATCAAGTTTTCTTACTCCAAAGTACAACTAACCTTTACATAATAATGAAAATGCACACCCAATATATATTTACCATTTTTAGCCTAGGGAAAAAATGTCTTTTCTTCTCTTGTATTCCCAAATGTTTATTGACCATGCCACTTAGTTAGGCATTTGCTGTAAGAACAGCCATCTTTTGTTGGTGAAGAGCTAAGTTTCTAATGTCAGACTGCTTAGGTTTTAGGTCTCGTACTATTGTTTATTAGCTGGGTCATTTTGACCCAAGTACACTGTTATTGGTCCTCAGTTTCTTCATCTTGTACATTTGGGATAGCAATAGCCCTTATTTTGTGGTATTCGTGTAAGAATTAAATATGATAAAATACATAAGTTCACTTAGTTTCTAGCACATTGTATGCTTATTAAATTTGTACTATTAGCATTATTCTCAAACATCTCTTGTATTTTGAATTTTCAGGTTATGTAAACAATATACATAGTACATTTTACCAGGATTGCATACTCTATGAAGCCTGAAAAAAATGTATTATGCATCTTTTGTATAGTATCCTCAACATACTTAATAGAATGTATTGATTAAGTAGGTGTGAAATATATATTAATTCCTCCTGATACACAGTAGAGAGGTTTTTATCCCATTTAAAAATAGACCATGACTAAAAACCAAAAATGTAAGCGGTGATATTAATATCTTTAAAGTTACAAGAAAGAGACATACCCAGATTACCCTCAGGAATGGAGGTTTATTAAAACAATATGAGAAAATAAGGTAGTGAGGCCATACATAACTTGCACAGTCCCTTTTATTACTGAGATTTCCAAGGTACGGATATCTTCCTTGGTTTGATTACTGGCTCTGCCACTTCTAAGCTATGTGACCTTAGGCAAGTTACTGGAACTCTTAATATTCTAGTTTCTTCATCTATAAATTAGGGTAAAATAGTATCTATCTCATAGGGATGACTGAGGACTAAATAAGATAATGCATGAAAATTGCTTATCACAGTGCCTGATCCATGGTAGATCCTCAGTAAATGGTAGCAGTAACAGCAATAGTAGTTGTTATTCTCATTATTGCGCATGCAATACAGATAGTTTAAGATCATTCAGAATAATGTCGTCAAATGATTTCCCTTCTCTTTTTGACCTAATGTTTGTACTTCCTAAAATAAACAGTTTGATTGGGTTGGTTTGTCAACATGCAGCATGGACAAACAAATTCAGCTCTCTCTTGATCAACCTTTGTCATAGTTTTCTTTAGGTAACCCATCGACCCCTGGTCCAATCTACAGAAGCTACAATAGCGGGATTGTTTTTACTATCTAATGCATATGAATATGCAATGGCAAAATAAAACAAACTCTTGTCAAAATTACCTTGTTAAACAAACCCCTAACATACTTAAAAAATTAGACTATTTTCCTCACTAGTGATCTTTTACCAAGTTGAACACTTTGCTTTCATAGACTCTTTATTGAACACATCTATTCTAGTGATCTTCATAAATAATTAGATCTGGAAAAAACACATTTGTTTATAAGCACATGCTCATTTTTTATTCCAGGAATTCCCACTGTAAGATGCTTCAAGATTCCTTGAAGCTATTTTCACTCCTTGTTTCCTCAGTATGAGCTTCCTTAAGTTCTTGAAACTTTTTAGAAGTCTGTCAGAGTATTAAATCAAATGAATATTACATATTTAAATCACATACAATGTAAAAATCTGTGTGATAGGATATTAGTAGTCCAGGTTTCCAGAAGTCATGCTGCTTCATTTTACACCAAGTGCAATTTTTATCTAGCTGCCTGAATGATAGGAGTTAGTTATTCAGAATGAATGAAAAATCACCAAAGATTCCCATTGTGAAGTCCTTCACTTTTTATCAAAGAAGACAGGCCCTGTGGATAGCTCAGTAATAGAAGGAAGCCTTTGAGGTCCAAAGTTGTAAAGCCCGGTGTCTATTAGTCCTGCCTAGAATACCATGATTACATTTTAAATATTTACTCTTTTACTATTAAAATAGTTCAATTTATGTCTATGTTTTCCAAATTTTTCAAAAGGAACTTAACCTTCTGACAAGATTTCTGATAACTCTTCTATAAGAATTTTTGATAGTTTTGGTCACAGCTGAATAAGACCCTATTTAAGATTCATATTTAAGAAATGAAATGCTAGCAGATAGAAAGCCTGGGTACGCTAGTGATAATCATGGCATGGAATCAGATAATGGCCAACAGATTTTATAGCTGAAGGACCTAGAAGGGAGAAGTAGCTGTGCATTCTGCTTCTTAGAGTTCTTCTGTGCTTGATATCAGTCAGAACTATCACTTAATGTCAATAAGCCTCTGGTGACCAACAATGTCAAAACAGCTTATCAATCTCAAATAACCAGCATCCTCTAAACAAGACTCAGAGTCAAGGTGAATTATATTATGAAGGTAACAATAATAATTTCTATTTCATACTGAAAACTAGGCTACGAATAACAGAGGAGAGAACTGAAATTACACAAAATAAGCTTGCTCTCATAGTTCCAGGAAACTACTCAGAATTTCTTAGTAAGTGATTCAAACTAACATCTGTTCATAAATTTCAGGTGTTTCTTAGAAGGGTAGCAATCAAAGACTTGGGCTTTGTTGTTTTAAAAAGCAAAACAAAAACATTGAATTGACCCAACTGCTGCCTAATGGCCACTCTTAAATAGTAGCTGGTAAGTTGAGTTCATGTTATGTAACTGTGAATTAATATTCTTCCTTTGACAAGGTGCTTTCTCCACTCTCCCAAAGCATCTGCATCACAGTGGGACAATAAGTTTATGTACACGATTATTGCTCCTTTTATTTTTCTCAGAATTTGTCTATTATTCCAGATTCAACCTCTGAAAACTTGGCTTTCAAAGATGGACAAAAAGTTCCCAATGATAAGATAAAGCAGTTTTAAGACTTTTAGAATTGCACTATTCATTTCATCAAAGGTCGTTGCTACTTGTAATCAGAAAAGAAAGCTGGCCTATCTTTTATTTTAGAACGTATTCATTTTCTTCCTATGGAAAACTATTATTCTATTACCATTTTTTAGAGATATAACTTTAAAGTTCACATTTGACTACATTCTTTATTTTTCTAATAATAATTTTATTCTTTCTTTTGTTTACATTGCTGTATTAATTTTATGATATTGAAATTGGACCATATTCTGTGAGTACACTGTACCCACCACCAGGGATTTAGCTCCCTTTACCACCATCTTGTTCCCTCCTTCCATACCTCCCCACTACAATCCCCAACCCATCCCCACCTTAATCAATCTTGTGTCCTGTGAATTTTATTGAGGTTCATCGTTTTGTTGTTGCTGTTGTTTCTTCGTATTTCACATATAGGTAAAACCATACTGTACTTTTCATTCTCTTTCTGGTTTGCTTTGCTTAACATGATCCCCTCCAATTCCATTAAGATTGTTGCAAAGGACATGATTTCACTTCTTTTACCAGCTGCATAGAATTTCATTGAGAATATATACAGTAGCTTCATTATCCAGTCATCTGTTGTCAGACATTTAGGTTTTCTCCATTTCTTAAGTATATTTTTTCTGATTAGAGATTCTGTATTCTCCTGGAATATGCCTATGAAAGGGATTGCTGGATCAAAGAGCAGTCTGTCTTTATTTTTTTGAGGGCTCTCCATACTCTTTTCCAATTAGGCTACACTAAT
Source organism: Solenodon paradoxus (assembly GCA_004363575.1). Classification (NCBI taxonomy): domain Eukaryota; kingdom Metazoa; phylum Chordata; class Mammalia; order Eulipotyphla; family Solenodontidae; genus Solenodon; species Solenodon paradoxus. The sequence continues at coordinate 74,480 of RJWH01002957.1, forward strand.
GTATATTATTCACATCAATGGTGTAGGAGTGTTATTTTTTCTCCATACCCTCTCCAACATTTGTTTTTCCTAATCATTTGGATACAGGCCATTCTCACTTATGTGAGGTGGTATCTCATTGTGGTTTTATTTGCAATTCCCTTATGATGAGTGATGCAGTTCCACTTGTAACTCTAACTATATTCAAGTAGTTTGGACCCTTAAGGGGCTTGTTTCACAGACCAACTGGAAGTTTTCTCTGTTTGGCTTTCTTGCTAAAGGCAATCCTCGTTTATATGTATATTAGATGTACTTTAATATGATAAAGGATAAAGTAGACTTAAGGAATTCTCTTCGATAGTCCAGATTGGTAAAAAGCAAGATAGATTTTTAATAAACTCAAGATAGAATTTTAAAAGCCTTATACAAAGGACACTAGCACTATAGTACTGTGAGAAAGGGAAAGGAAAACAAAACTAGTAATGAGAGAATGGTGTGAAGAAAAAAAAAAAAAGAGCTCCATGAAGGTACATAGATAGTGAAGCCAGAGCAGTAAAGACAAAACTGCTCAAAACCATGGTCATGGAATTCAAAATGAAAGATCGTGATAGGAACTCAATTCTGAAAAACTTTGCAGAAGGTGGAAGGATTGTCTTAAAGAAGTTTAATCAAGATCTAGAAAAAAATGGAATTATTAGGAGAATATGAAGCATTTGGGGAAAGGGAAAAGTTTGCTGGCCAAAGGGGAAAGAAGCAAGGATTTTGTTAATGCTCTTGAAAGATTTGGAAACCCCTGGATACAGAGCAATTTTGCATGGCCCTTCAGTAGGTATGTTACATTAATGAAAAATTTCTTATGATATGACCAAATTCAGAACAAATCTTAATATTGGTGATAAAATAACACTGTACATTCAAGATGCAATGATTTTCTTATAGAGGAAATGCAATATATTGGAAAAAATGAAGGTTTTGGTTTCAGTCTTTGATAGATGAGTATCAAATCTTGGCATAGCTCTTCAGTAAATGCACAAATTTGGGCAAGTTGCTTATTTTCTCTCAGCTTCAGTTTTTGTGGAAAATGATAACTGTGTCTCAGGTTTATTTTGAGAAGTAAATGATGTACCATGTAAAGAGTCTAATAATTAACTCATAATTCAGATTTAATAAATGGTATGTATTTTTGGGTATTATAGATTTTCAGGTAAAATGTGATTTATGATGAGACATGACTTGGTACTCAGTGAACTCCAGAGAGATATAAAATGATAATCATTTACAAAGCAAAAAAAAACAAAAACAAATATGATACAAGTCTAGATGGGTTTTGGAAGTAATATATATTACTGTGATTGACCCCATAAGATTCTTTCTGTAGGATGAATGACTTGTAATGAATTGTGTTATTGTGTTGATTCTAAGATGAATCTGACCCTTAGGGTGCATAGTGCAAAAATTGTCATGGACAAGGATTCACATCCATAATGTTTTGTTTTTCTTCTGGTAAACTTTATCATGATAATGTATTAATAGTGCCAATTTCTTCATGAAATTTTTGTCATAAGTATATAACATCTGAATTTTAATGCCTCATCTATTTTTCAAATTCATACTATTCTTTTTTAATATTTTCTGTTTACATTGCTCGGCAATGCAAATTGCATAAACCATACAATCATGAATACTGGATGTGAGGTGACAAATATGGCTTATTATTCCACTGCTTTGATAATTTCAAAGCAGTCTCAATGGAATCCACTCCTATTTTATCACTGCATTGTTGGAAGTTTGAATTTCTCTTTGGTTTCAGAAAGTATTTATATATTTCAATGATTATCATAACTGCACAACTTCATACACTGACGACTTATCAAGAAACACATGCTCAATTTCATAGTTTCAGGGATTACCCATTTTTTACAGACATAGATGTTTTTTATAAGGTGCCATTTTTCTTTTTTCCATAATATGGGAAAATTCCATGAAAAAAAGACGCTCAAAGTAAAATTTATCCATTTTACTTTACAATGTTATAGCAAAGAAACTTTAGGGACACTTCTATTGATATTCTATATCCCCAGCTGCTGCAACAATTTCCAAGTGCAGAATGCAGTTGAAAACAAAAAGAGTATACTGTGATTCTACTTGTTTGTTATGTGATTTTGGGGACATCATTCAGTATCTAGGTTTCAGCTGACATTTTTTTTAAAGGAAGGGTGTGCATCAGGTTAATCCTCAAAGTCTAGCCTTAACTTCAAAACTTATCTTCATATCTTTATGTGAAAATGCCCTTCTTTAGTAGAAGACAATGCTAGAGGAAAAAAATCTCCATTTAATATTAGTACCCTGATGATCTTAAAATATCCAAAGCAAATGCTTACTTTTCTGGAGATATGGCCAATCACTTTTGTGGCTGAGTTTTCTAAATGATATTGAGGTGCAAAGTATAGAAATAATTTTAAGATCACATGTGAAATTTGTATATGCGGTACTACTTATAACATCCCATGTTTGTTAATCCAAATTTAGTTCAACAAAATTTCTACCACATATTGCAGTATCAGGACAGACATGTCATGTTTCTTTAGTCACCTTAGGTTTTATGACATCCTATATAAACATGAAAAAGAGCTTGCTTGCCTGTATTTGCATGAGCACAGTAAAAGATGATGAAGAAAATATCCCATTGTGATTAACATTGATTACCTTAGCAGAGACAGATGAATAATGGTAGTAGAGAAAAGTATCTTTGAAGACTATTTTAAAAATAGTTTCAATCACAGTAAGATTGAGAGGAAGGTACTGAGGTTGCAATATACCTCTGTCCTCACACATGCATAGCTGCCACTGTTATTAATATTCCCCATGGAATGGCATAGTTTTTTTAACCTTCATTGACACACCATAACCACCCAAAGGCCACAGTTTACCTTAGAGCACACTCAGTCTACTTCGCCATTTGCAAGCTGCCCATTCTTAAAAATGAAGTCATTTCTGAAGAACATTCTCTTGGGGGTTATGGTTAAGTACAGCACTTCATTTCTAGCAGCTATAAACTGTACTGTAGATAGGAAATTTACCTTTCCACACTATAACATTTGAATGATTTTGGTACCTAAACATTTAGCCCTATTGTGGAATGTTCAAGGCAGATTGAAAAGCGTCATTTGAAGTAGTTCAGCAAAGAGGGAAATAATACAAGTTCAGGTATAAAAATAGTGGTTAGCTGACCACAATCTCGCTTCCAGACTGGTAGCTAGCCTTATTCACACAGTACTCCAACTTTGATCTTTTCTATAACTAAAAGAATTGGTTATAGAAGCAAAATGGAGATTCTGAGAGATAGAAATACCATACTGGGAACAGAGTTGGAAGATATCCCCTGCCTTATTTGACCGTAGAGGTTATATAGTCATTGTATTGCATACAACTCTGACCCAAGTTCTGTTAAAAAAAAATGTCAGTTTTTCTCAAGGACACAATAGACCTTGACTAGAGGAGCAGGCTCATTCTATGTGTACAATGCTGATACTATAATGTCACTCCACAGATAGAGTTTATAACTGGATAGAAAGCCAGGTTGGCAAAAAGTCAGGACTTCTGTCTAATATAATGATGAGATATTTTTTAACCTAATGGACTCTACATGACAAAAAAATTTAAGATAAGTACTGGATAAATTATGATCTGCCACTTCAATCCCCAGAAGGAAAGAATCCCTCTATATAATGTTGCCATAAGAGTTATCCGACAATTTATAGTTTTTGCAGGAATAGTTTAATGTTTATCTGTAATAGTCTGAATTAAAGGCAGAGAATCTGGAATAAAGCAAGAGATTACTTCACTGACTTCAAATTCTCATGCTTCTAGAAGCCTAAAGGATATGCTTTAGATGAACACAATTTTAATTGGCAAAACTAAAAGGGGAATTAAAAATATATACTTAGGACCTTAAAAGAACTTCAGTGAAGACTTTCTCAGAAATTATGCACAATGACTCACAGGAATTGGGAGTTATTGTGCCAACAGTTTGGCAGTGGCACCTTCTTTCAGATTTATGTCCAAACAAAACAGAAGCATTTGATAGCCCTTTTAATGATATAAATAAAATCTTATAAAATATATACATAAGCAATATTCTTTCAATAAAAATTAAAGCAAAACAAAACACAAAAACAAAATATGCACACAAGAAGAGTTTGTGTAGCTTGGCTGCAGTTTGGACAGAAAGAGCACTAAATCAACAGAAAAGCAGAACCTTTCTTGAGATAGTCCCCAGAGACGTTTTACATGCTAAGCCTGTTAAGAAGGAAGATTATCATTAGTGTCAATTGACACAGGCAACTTGGACAACAGATGTACGTAATCCACAAGAATTTTGGCTTCCAACAACTGTCTTGGTTTGGCCCAGCTGTGCACCTGCCAATATTAATCCATCATAACACAACCTGCTATTTGCATTCCTTGCAATGACAGGGATTTAAGGGGAGGATGAAAAGAAACCAAGACCTATGAGGTAATTTAGAATTTTCTTGAATTTAAACATTTCCTTTTTACTTTGTATCATCTAACATTACTGATGACATAACATGATACCTAATTGCAGCTTGAGTAATTATCTACTGTCAAAATTAATACAGGGAAATAAAATTGTTGAGTTTCTTGTGTATAGTATTTGCTAATGTAATCCAGAATTATTTGATAGAAATTAGACAAGAATATAATTTGTTAGGCGATTATACATTTTAATGGCCTGTGTCTTCCACATAAGAATGATCTATCAGTTATTATTGAAAAAGAAAACAGCTAAATATAAGCAAAATACTATATTCAATTCCTCTAAAGGAAGCAAGATTCACGACATCCTGTTAAATTGAAAATAATGAAAGAAAGAGAAAAACAATCCCAAACAAAACAAGGCTGACGTTCTACTAATCCATGCCATTATGTTTTGTATGTGTATGTTTAAAGTCAAAGAAAGTAAGATCAATAGCTTTTGCAGATACAAGCATGCCACTCCCAGTAAAATTTTCTTACCATTAGGTAGTGAGTACTGTGTGGTTCGTTGTTAAATCAAAATTGAAGTACAGAAATTTCCATGCTAACAAAGTGAGTTTCCTAAATTCTCTCTAGCTGTAAGAAGTTCATTTTTCAAAACCTAAGTGACGTTTTCATGTAGTTCCTTTAATGTGGGCATTACTAAATAATGTGAAAAGCAGACATCTTACCCCTTCCCTTAATTTTTGCCCTATTCCTCAACTTTATCCACAGCTACTCACTATAAGAAGAAAAGTTTTGACATGGACTCTGAGCTCCTGTTATATTCAAGTTGGACCAACAATGTAAATTATGTTCATAAGAGGCCTTACATTTTCTGTTCTTTTTTGTAAGAAAATCAGCAACAAAATCATAAAAACCAGAAGACTTATTGTCTAATTCACCTGTAGCCAGGTGAATTCCTTCATGGGAGTGAGGCTATTTAAGATGTCTTTAGGAAGAAGAAACTAAGAGATTTAGTAGTGTATAGGAGTTGTATTAGCCTATGTTGATCCCAACCACTTAAGTAAATTTGAAAAAATTTGTGGTATGACCCAATAATAATTTTTTAGGTCTATTCTGTCAGGAGGCATTCAGTATCTATTTAGGTCAAATGTTAAAAAATATACCCTACCACATTTTAGCATGATGGACAAAACATAAGAGTGATGAGCGGATAGACCTGTATGAAAATTCCAACTCTACCAACTATGTGACTTTGGGAAAGTATCATATACTCTAGCTGAGTCTTTATCTGTAAATTAGGGAGACTAATAACTATTTCATAAGATGATTGTGTAAATTAAGTATGAATTGAAAGGAGCACCTTACATAGTGCTTTCAGTAAATAGCAACTACTTTTAACTCAGAAATATTATTAAAGCTAGCATTATAAAATCAGAAGGAGGCTGTAGATATAGGAATTAAACTAGTAGCTGCCTGGGGCTTGGAGGTTTAGGGAAAAATGTGAAGTGATTACTAATAGATTCCTTTTAGAATGACATAATGTGCTATGATTAGACTATGGCTATAGATACACAACTCCATGAATATACTAAAATTCATTGAATTGTGCACTTGAAAGGGGTGAATTGTATGGTGTGCAAATTATATCTCATTACAGCTGTTTTTTAAAGTCATAAAATAGGACACTCGAGAAAATCAGAGAAAGATCTTGATGCTATTTGGAAAAAAATGTTTAGATTTGGTCTTCACAAGGTTCATTTTAGGCTTTAAACAAACAAATCTCTGAGTTCTTCTTGAATTAATCCAGTTTAGCATGAGACAGTCATCACAAAGCATTATTTCTAATTGGCTATTTCTGGTACTAGCCACAGGGGAAAGGGTTGTTGTTTCTTGCTATTCTGCATCTGGCAAACATCTAGTTTCGATATAACAAATGTCATGAAGTACAGATTTATTTCAAGATTTACTTCAGAATTAAAGAAAAAGCTACAATTGACAGACTGGCAGTTTCACATCTCAGACCTCCCAGTGTTTGGTGCATAGTCATATGAATAAGAAAGCTATGTTCACCAACACTCTCTCATTCCAATTGCACAGCTCAATGTGAATCTAGATTTGAAGAGCAGCACAGCTTGGACAATGTTCAATCATCACACAGAGTCTGGGCAATGTAAAAAGTAGATCAGGGAGACTTAAAAGAGGGCATAATAGTAACTTGCCCAGATGATCAAATTACATTTTCCTTTTCTAACTGTAGACATTTACAGAGACACAATTTGGAGATGCTATTGGGTCCTATTTAATCCCTATGTAGAAACTAAGCATTTGATAATAGAGGGCCAGATTCTTATACAGGGAATTTTATTCATAGAACTTCATTGGATGTAAATCTGGACAGAAAGGGAATCCAGTTTTGAATACAGCATTTTGATGCATTCGTAAATAGTTTATCAAATTATGGATGATTTGTTTTACCCAAAAGTGTTATATAGTGCACTGGTTTCCCCATTTATGTAATTTATACATAAGAACATTTATCAAGGATTATAGCTCAATGGCTTCATTCACACATCAGCCTCTAAAGATGCAATATTCTTGCTGTTTAAATGTTTTGTTTTACCTTTTACCTTTTCATCAATATGACATCAATATTATTAGTCATACCCAGAGTTAAATAGCAGCAATAAGGGACTAGAATACATCAGGTTACCAAGAGTGAAAGGACTCCTATGTCAGTGCTAGCAGCATGTCTTTGATAGATGAGAGTAGGGCAGTTCAGCTTAATGTCTGATTTTGAAAAAGGCAATGCCCTTCTTTAGGACTTTTCCAGTGCATTTGTTCACATGCACCAAAAAACTCTACATGTTATCTTTTGGATATTCAGAAACTTGCTGATAAATACCATGGGAACCAATTCAACTGGAAGCCTAATGCTCTGGATATTTTACTTTTTGGTCCATTCCATCAATAATTACTCATTCTTTGTTCTATTTTATGACTAGTCTTATACAATAATTCAAACGAAGAAGTTAATGCTTTGGAAGAATTCTGTGTTTCGCCCTTTCCAGGAAAATTTTATATTTAACAGGGAATTTTAAGATCTTGAATTATAGTTAATTTAGTCAAGGAGACCTTTAATGTACCTCAAATAATACTTTATAGAGTATAATCATCTTCTTTCTATATAGATGCATAAATATGAACAAGACTGATATATATTATATAGAAGATATATATATATATTACATAGAAATTTTCTAACTATATAATAGAGCAACATGAAGTAGATGGCACATGAAGGGAAGACTGCAATCAATAAGGATATATGATTATGGACATTAAAAAGACCTGGAAAAAGTAAGTCATAAGTATTGACGTATATCACCCATGGACTATAGGTAAATAACAGTAACAGACATATCAACCAACAGTGGAAAAATGAAGATGGGGTACATTTTTAAGTATTCTAGAAAGCAAAGTGGAATCTATATATTTCAGTAGGCTATACAATTGTCAGCTATAACCTCAAATCAACAGCTGCTGTCACAGAAATGAGAAGAACTCAAATCATTGATCTATTCATCACAGTAATTTTGAGTACAGCTAAGAAATATCTGTAGGGCTTGCAATTTACACATGTGCACAAATACATATATAAAAGGGTATATATCTCTATAACACTAAGCTTCAAATGTATAAATTATGGAATATTTAGAACTTTGAACAATTTTCTCTCTTTTTTTATTTACCTTTTTTATTTTAAGGAAAGGTACAGGCAGGAATAAAGGTAAGCAGGTAGTCAGGCAATAAGAGAGAGAAGAAAGAATCACTTCATTTTTTCATCTTGGTTGTTTCTGAGGGCCCTGGATCTTAAAGCAGGGACTTTAGGATGTATATGAACTATGCTTGATAAATTAAATCATTAGACCACCAGGGTATGCCTCCCTTCTTATTTTTGCACTATCACTATTTATAAATAAAAGATTATTTTCTCATTTAAATAAATAATGAAATAGAGACAAGTGGCTTTAAAATTAAAAAGAATGATTTCTTATCAATTAAAGCAAAATATCAGTGGGCAAAGTAGACATAAAGTATCCATGGAATAAGTATGCGAGTTGTTAAATTACTTAAAGGCAGCATCTTCTGTACACTATTCAGAAAAGCACATTTTAAGTTTGCATTATCTTGTTTCTGTTCAATACGATAGATAGTTTCTAATCATTTAATGTACTCCTTTCTCTTCAGACCATTTTTTTAAGGCTTTTAATGATTCAAAAAATTCTCGTTTCACCACAGTGATGAGGTATAGTTTAATATGACAATCTTCTTATATACAGAATTCACACATTGTGACCTAATCCAATATATTTTGTTTTTTGTTTTCAAAACTGAGAAGAAAATGTACAAATAGAAGGAAAATCCAGTATATCTTAATAAATTTTACTGGCTACTCAGCATCAGATATTGTAGAGAACCTTCTCAAATGTTAAGATTGAGTTGTTAGGGAATGAGAGAAATCATTTATTTTTCTTCACTGGTTGGGTCATAATCTAACTAAAAATAGTATGTTTTTTAGGTCCACTCCTAAAATGCAATGATCAAAAGTTTAAAGGTAAAACATATTCATTAAGAATTGATTATATCCTGGTATAAAATAAATAAGTCATAGGAATGTAAGGTACCACATGGTGACTATTGTTAATAATGTTGCATTCTATAGTTGAAAGTTGTTAAAAGAATAGATTTTTAAACTTTTCATTGCAAGAAAACAATTCTGCATGTATGGTGACAAATGTTAGCTAGATTTATTGTTTATTTTGCAAATTACGTAAATCATTTTATAATTTATACAAATATCAAATCATATAGTGTAGACTAATGAAACTAATATAATTGTATATGTTAATTACACCTCAATAAAAAATGAACAAATTACATTCAAGCTTCTGTGCTTTGGGAAAATGGGAATGCAAAGATATAAAAGCTAAATCATATTATCAATGAGGTTATAGTCTAATAAGAAAGACACAAAAGTATGTGATAGAATCAAAGTCACTTGGTGTTCTTAGTTATTCTTTATTTACAAGGCAAAGATTTATTTATTCTTTGTCTAATAAAGGACAACATTATATATGCCTAATTTGAGGGTATTATAAAAAGAGCACAAGCTTTCAAATGATATTTGCTTTCAGGATTTGCGTCTTGGTATTCTGACCCAACATCCCTATCAGATTTTTTCAAGCATACCTAGTTCTCCTTGTTCCAGTGACAATTGACTCATTCTAAGTATGTTGCTAAGCTTTGGCAAAAGTCGTAATGCTGAGTATTTTCCCTACTATTACATGGTGTATTTTTGGGAAAAAGTATCTGTTTGTATCAGAGCAAATATGCCCTTTAAATTTCTTTTTATTTCAAAGTGCCAGAGCAGTGACAGATATAAACAGTGGCAGGCGTGTAACATGGGGGTAAATTCTATGACAACAGTCAAATGAAGCCAGAGACACTCATTCCAGCTTTGAAAGCCAAGAGAATAGCATTAAAATAAATAAAGTAAGAGAACTAAGGAGTAACACATCCCTTAATAAGAACTGGGTAGCAATTTTTCACTCTCGCTAAACAATAAAATTCCATAAGAATAAACTGCACTTCCTCTCTATTTCCCTAACTGGTAGAGAATTATGCTGCCTTGTAAATTGTGATTAAATCACTCATTAAGGTCACACTTTATTAGTATTTTGGCTTACTTAGCAGCTATCTCATAATTCAGATCATAGATATAAGCAGGTGTGATACTAATGTTACAAATATGTTCAGGAACAGAAAATTCAGAATAATATCAAGCAGAAACAGTTGAGAAGATAAAACTCTTATTATAGGGTTTAATATGTAAAGTTGGATTCAAAGTTACTTAAGAAATTTAGTTAGTGAGAAAGCAAATACAGTACATTCCATTTCAATCCAAGACTGAGTGATTAGATGAAGAAAGAATGGAAAATCAAATTGCCACTTGTTCCATTAAATATTTGCTGACCTGAAAGTTCTAGTAATGGTGAAGAAACTTGCGTTGAACAAGCTGTAACTTAGGTAGCAATAATAAAGTACATGTTAATGAAGCTTTTATACTAACAATATTGCTATTAGGTGGCAATAATGAAGTACGTGTTTATGTAGCTTTATGCCAAAAATACTGCCAAGAACTTGAGCTGTTGTACACCCAGAAATCAAAGGGAAAGTTTGGCTTAAAGAGTCAAATAATGGAACTCAAGTGTTCCAATTCAGCTGAAAATTAAGGGAAAAGTGTCTGACAAAGTGGAAGCTACATATAATATTTCCAAATCTAGATATAAGCACTTTAAAAATTGTTGAATTATCCATGAACCATGAGCATAGAAGACAAGAAGACCTAGAAGACTGAAAATGCTCAGATCTATCAGCAGATATCCATTACAAGTAAGACAGAGCTTGAGATTTTACAAAGGCTTAGTAAATGCCTTGAGCTTACTACTGAAATACTAGAGAAGTCATGTTTTAGAGGTAATATCATATTTTAATATTAAGTGATTTACTCTCAGGCAAAGGGGAATTCTGAAAGAGTCACGCTAACAGAACATAAAGACAAGTCTCCAAAATTTGATCAGCAATTTATAACAAATGCTCTCCAGAGGAATATAAAAAGGTCCAGAATTTCTATAATAAATTAACCAAAATGTTCACTATAAAAACAAAAACATGAAATTTGATGGAATATTTGATCTACAAATAAGAGAAAAAGTAGACAAGACCTTTTAGATGAACCATATTTTGAAATTAGAAAAATATTTTGAAGCCATCATTGTAAATAAGTGAAAGCTTTTAAAAGAAAAGGCTGCCCAATTAAGTGAACAATTGGGGAATCTCAGTGACTAAAGAAATCCATTTTAAAAAGTACGTTGTCCGACCAGGGAGTTGCTCAGGTGAGCAAGATTACCAGACTCCTGAACCAGCAATCAAAAACATACCTTGGCCTCAGTCCTAGCATGCCAGTGAAGTGCACAGATGAAGAGGACACACTCCCACCACCAGCAAACAGGAGTGTTGAGTTTTCTTGACTCCACCTACTTGGAGCATACAGCTGAGCAAGATACACTGCCTTCACTGCCAGTAACTGGAGTAGACTTAGGTCCCAACCTCTGTATCAGGGGAAGGCCCACTGCCCACACCTGCCACAGTGTCCACAGTCACCCATAACAATCACTACCAAGGGAGAAAATAAAAGAGAAAGAGAAAAATAAAGCCAAATTGCTAAAAGCAAGATAATGAAGCAAGCGTTGCCAAGATCTCAATCTACCAAAAACAAAACACAGATTACTAAAGACAAGAAGAGACCAGCTACCCAGAGAAGAAACATAACGACAGTGAATCAGAAAACCTAATAGAAAAATGATTCTGAGCTATAGGTTGAAAAGATCTGACTGATATGCATGTGGTACAATCAACTACACAAAGTTAAATCCAAAATCTCAAAAAAGAAGTGACAAGAGTTTGAGGCTATAAAGTAAGCCCAAACAGAACTGAAAGATATAAAAAATACAGTCAACTTATTGAAGATAGCCATGGAAATCTTCATAAACAGGTTCAATCTCACAGAAGAATAAATCTCAGAAATTGAGGACAAGAACATGGACATGACCCTCGTGAAAGAGGAAAGAGAACCAAGATTGAGGGAAAAGAAACTCTACGAGAAATCAAGACACCATGAGAACACAACATAAGAATAGTAGGAATCCTGGAAGGAAAGGAAAGGAAGAAAGCAGAAGAAAATGTATTTAAAGAAGTAACATCAGAGAATTTCTGACATATGTCACAAAAGTAACCATGGAAGTTCAAGAAGTCAACAGGACACCCAAATTACTAAATGTTATAAGACCTACACACTTCTGGCATCTAGCATTGGGTAGTGCAGAGTAGGCTTTAATGTTTGTTTGTTTTTTCCTTTTAAAGAGGAAGGCAGGCAAACAGGAATGAAGGAAGACAGGAAGAGACAGGAGGAAGAGACATTTTAGTTTTTTTATTTGTTTATTTTGATTATCTCTCCACCTTTCCCTGCCTGGATCACAATTCCATCCTTGGGCTTCACTTGGTCTACACCCCAGCCATTGGCAAAAATAACACCTGAGTCACCAAGGCATGCCCTCCTTAATGATTTTTTTAAGGAAAGATGAAAGCAGTTATGAAGGCAGTCAGACATTGATATTTAGTTGTTCATCTTGGTTGTCCATCTTACTTGTCCTTTCCTCCACCCCACTCACCCTGGGCACAAACTCGGGTCCCTGGGATGCATGTGGTCTGTGTCCAGTGGACTTTACCACTAAGGCAACAGGACGTACTTTTAATGATTTTTAAAGTATTTTTTGTTACCACTAAATGATACAATCTGGGAAAATATACACAAACTTAAATCTAATAAAAATTTCAAACCTATTTTCATAAAAAAGGACCTACACAGAGAGACAATTTTTATGTAAACTAGCAAAACAAGCAAAAGCCAATGTTAAAGAAAATTATTACTATAGAATACAAGAGAAAGGAGAATCATAACCTACAAAGGTAGAAAATCAGGTGACCATGAGAATTCTTAGAAACCCTACAGTCCAGGAGAGAATGGAACAACGTATCAAACATACATAAAGGCAAAAATTACCAGCCAAGAATACTCTTCCCTAAAAAATTATTATTCAAATACGATAGAGAAATAAAGATATTCAACAACAAATAAAAGTTAATGGAGTCTTCCATCACCAAATTCACTTTTTAAGAAATGTAGGAAGGGAATACTCTGGAGTAGTGATTAGGACAATTGCTTCCAAAGAACTCAGGCTATATACCCCTGGGTTCGAATCCTGGGTTTGGAGAGAAGCAACTAGTGTGAACAGCTAAAATGGAAATGAAATAAAATGCTTCTTCCTGCCCACCTGCTTGTTCACCCTTATTTCTATCTACACCTTTCAACAACAAAACAGAACAAACAAAAAAACCTCACAACCTAAAAAAAAAAAAGAAATGTGGAAAAGAGTAATACAACAGGGGACATGAAAACAAAGAGTCACCAAGTACCAAATGTACTGCTAAATAATAAAATGCAATCACAAACAAAGACAGGACCAAGAGGAGATAACAAAAATCAACACACCAAAGAAGGAATAAAAACATGGAATCTATATGAAAATAAAATTATAATATGGTGCCAATTGAGAAATGACCATCTTAAAAAGGTAGTTAGAGATTATTCACACCATATCCACAAAACCCAGCCTTACAGAGATACATAACTGGGAAGAAGCAGAAGCAGAGAGAATTGACAAAACTATTTGGAAAAAAAAAGAAAACACAAGGGAAAAGAAATAACAGAGACACAAACACACAGAAAAAGGCTCAAAAATGGCAAGAAAGCCTTAGATATCAATAATAACCCTAAATGTGTATTGACTGAACTCACCAATCAAATGTCAGAGTGGCTGAATATCAAAAAACAAGATCCATTTATATTATGTCAACAAGAAATCACATCAGACCAAAGGACAGAGTTTGAAAGTAAAAGGTTATGGAAAAATTAATCAAAGCAATGGGAATAAAAGGAAATCATAAGTGCAATACTAATATCAGAAGATATAAATTTCCAACTAAAATTGGTAAAACAAGGTAATATTCATAATGCATTATGGTCAAGGGGGTAGTCCAAACAAGAATAAATATCATGAATCTATATATGCGCCCAATGCTGGACCACGCAAATACATAAAACAAATACTGAGAAACCTAATATGAGACACTGACAATAACGCAAGAGTAGAAGGAAACTTCAATATCCTACTTACATCAATAGATAGATCATTCAGGCAGAAAATCAATGAAAAAAATCAAAGCACCAAATAAAACAATAAATCATGTGGACCTAAGAGACATATACAGACCACCCCCACAAAAAGATTATACATTCATCTCAAGTGTACATTTAACATTCTCAAGGATAAGTACTATTTTGGAGCATAAAACAACTTTTAGTAAATTTAGCATGATTAAAACTATAGAAAGTATCTTTCCAAAACACAAGGGGGTGAAACTAGAAAAGAACCAGAAGAACAAAATTGGAAGAATCACAAAGATGCAGACATTAAACAGCATGCTTATAAGGAATTTCTGAATAAAGGAGGAAATTAAAGGCAGAATTAAAATGTATCTGGAAACAACAAAAATGAAGAGACAAGTTACCAGAACATGTGGGACATAACAAAAGCAAATCTAAGAGGAACAATTATAGTAATACAAGAACACGTCAAATGTCAAGAAGTATACCAAATTAAATATCTAACGACACACTTGAAAGAACTAGAAAAAAAAGAAATATAAAGCACATACTTCAACATAATAAACAGCCATGTAAGACAAACTCACAGTCAACATCATACTCAGTAGTATGGAGAAAGACAATACCCACTCTCATCATTACTATTCAACATAGTTCTGAAAGTCTTGGACAAAACAATTAAGCAAGTAAAGTACATTAATCGAATACAAATTAGAAAAGAAGAAATAAAGCTATCATTATCTGTAGATTATATAATATTATACCTAGAAAATCCTAGAGACTCCATGAAAAAACTGCCAGAAACAATAAATGAATACAGCAAATTGACAGGAAAATCAACACACAAAAATCAGTAGTATGCAAACAATGAAGTAGAGGAAAAAGAAATTAAGACAGAAATTTCATTCACAATAGCACCACAATCAAATACACTTAACAAAAGAGGTAAAATACCTCTGCAATGAAAATTATAAGACTTTAACAAAATAAATAGAAGAAGACACAAAGAGGTAGAAAAACATTCTTTGACCATAATTTGGAAGAATAAACATAGGTATAAGTATCATACTGCCCAAAGCAATATATGGATCTAATGCAATTCCTATCCAAATTCCAGGGACATTTTTTAAGGAATTTGAACAGACAATACTTTGGTTTGTATGGAAAAACAATATCCCTCAAATATACAAAGATATACTTAGAATAATGAAATTGTATGAAGGAAATATATTCCCTGACTTCAAACTATAGGACAGAGTTATTGTCATTAAAACAGTATGCTATTTTTATAAAATATAGAAACACAGAGCAACGGAATAAAATTGAGATCCCAGAAATAAAATCATAGGTATATAGACATTTAACCTATGACAAAGGAGCAAAGAGAATATGATGGAGGAAGCAAAGTCTATTCAACAGATTTTGTTGGGAAAATTGGAAAGTCACCTGCAAAAATATGAAACCAAGTTATTCACTAGTACCATACACAAAAATAAACTCAAAATTTATCAAAAACCTGGGTATAAGATCCCAAACCATAAAATACATAGAAAAGTAAATGTAGGAAAAAAAAATACTCCATAGCATCCATCTCAAAGTTGCCTTTGGGGAAGTAACATCTACACCAAAGGAATCTAAAGCAAAAGTCAACAATTGGGAAATACACTACACTAAAAAGTTTCTGTACAGTGAAAGAAACCATCACCAAGATAAATAGACAACCCACTGAATGGGAGAAGATATTTGCACAACATACATCAGCAAGAGTTTAATTTCCAAAATATATGAAGAGTTCAAACACCTTAATAACTAAATAAGGAATAAGCAGAAGAGGTCAATAGATACTTTCCTAGAGAAAAATAGATAGCCTACAGACACATGAAAAAAGCTTGATATCACTTACCATGAGAGACATGCAAATAAAAATCAGAATGAGGTATCATCTCATACTAGTGACAATTATCTATATAAAAAAAACTAGAAACACCAAGTTTTGGAGTGGGTATGGAGAAAAAGGATCCCTCTTACATATCTGTGGAAATGTAAATCAGTGCAACTTCTTTGGAAAGCAGTATGAAGATTCCTCAAAAAAATAAAGATGAATTTAACATTTCATCCAGCAATGTCACTTCTAGGAATGTATGTGCAAAATGTAAAAACACTAATCATGAAAAAAAAAGTCTGCACCATTATGTTCATAACAGCATGATTCACGATAGCCAAGACATGGAAACAACCTAAATGCCTGTCAACAGATGACTGATAAAGAAACTTTGCTGTATATACTCAATAGAATTCTATGCAATTGCTAAAAAATAATAATTCGTGTCAATTGAAATAACCTGGACAAAACTGGAAGGGATCATGCTAAGTGAAGTAAGCCAGAAAGAAAAAGAGTCATATATAATGGCTTCAGTCATATCTGAGATATAAAGAAACACAATAGATGAACAGAAAATTCTCAACAGTATTGATAGGATGTATGACTTAGTCTTTCTGGAGGGATGGGGAGGATCAGGGAAGGAAAGAATGGTCAACTTGGTGGAAAAAGGCACTAGAACTCCAGGGGTAATAATTCAATATCTTAAAATGTATGTAGCAATATAAAAAAATAAATAATAACAGAATTTTTAAGAATCCTAAATTTTCATTCTATAATTTAAAAGTGGAATACCAGAAATGAAAAATTCACTTGACATCACATTGAGCATATTGGATGAAAGCGTTAATGGTCTTGAAGATAAGCCAATCAAATTCATCTTTATGAACAAAACGAAGAAATAATGGTAAAAAAATGAATAGAATTTCAATAAATATCCAGACATTATTGAAATCTAAAATACATGAAATTAGGGAGGGAGATGATAGATATGGGATAAGGAAATACTGTCAAAATAATAGTTTAAACTTTGCCAAATTTAGTGTAAAAAAAGTTTATTTGTAATTTCAGGAATTTCAGCAAGCCCAAACTATGACAAATGAAAAGAAAACTGCATCTAGGGATATCATAGTCTAATTATGGAAAATAAAAGATAGAAGATACAATATTGAAAATAGCAGAGAAATAGAACATATAACAAAGGGAAAGAATGACATGTTATGCTGGACTGCTCACTAAAAATAATAGAAACCAATAGGAAAAGGAATTACAGTTTTTTGAAGGAAAGATGTAGGCAGGAATGAAGGTGAGAAGAGACAGGCAGGTAGAAAGAGAGGAGAGGAAGAAACAATTTACTGTATTTAGTTTTGCATCCTGGTTGTTCTCCCTGGCTCCTGGTCTCAAACCAGGGAACTTGGGATATATGTGACATGGGACCAATTGCTACTCCACCAGGGCATGCTAAGAATCATATCTTTAAAGTGATGAAAAAAATTGTTAACCCAGAATTCAATATATAGTGAAAAATTTTTTACAAATCAGCATGAAATAAAGACATTTTACAGTAAACAAAAGCTGTGAGAATTTATTACTAGAATATCTAAACTTCAACAAACGCTAAAGAAAATTCTTTGCACAGGTAATTATTCCATATGGAAATTCAGATCTACAGGAAAAATGAAAAGCATTCAGAATGGTAAATATGGCAGTAAATTAAAAAAATATTATCTTTCTCCTTTTATATTTTTCAGACAAGTGACTGTTTAGAGTAAAAAATAATTGTATTGCTGAGCTTATAACTTATATAGTTATACAACAACATGACAGCAATAGCACAAAGAGTGGTGGGTATGTGAAATTTTAACTTTCAAGGTATTTATTTTTTATGTGATGTGGCAATATTTATTGCCAGTATACTGTGATAAGATTAGGATGCATAGTTTAATCATTAGAACAACTAATAAAAATGACACAAAGAAGTCTAATTATAAATCTAATAGAGGAATTAAAATGGAATAACACAAATATTGAATGAACCCAAAGGAAAACTTTTAATTAGAAATTATTGTTTAATCTATTTACATTCTCATGCAATATTGATATAGTTAGCCTTAAATCTGCCATCTTGTTAATTGTTATGTATCTTTTTTTTCTCTTTTCCTCCTTTATTTTCTGCATTTGGATTGTTCTAATAATTTTACTAGATGAGAAAGCAAGACACAATTAAAAGATGCCTTCAAAAGTCATACTTAATTATAAAGTTTTAAAGATGTTTATACAGTAAAATCAAAATAATAAAGATAAACTTTGACATACACCAATGAATAAATAAAAAATAAAATACAAGCTGTAAGTATCAAGAATAAACACAGAGATAATGCTACAGATCTCACACATGTTAAAAGTATACTTAAGGAATATTATGAATAACTTTATGCCAATGAACCTGATAAATTGGATATTGCAGATTATTTGAAAGATACAAACTGTTAAAGCTGATATGAAAGTATAAAGATTAGAATGACTACATTTATAAAAGAAATTTCATAATAAAATAACTTTTCTGCAAAGAAAATTTCAAGATCACAAGTTCTTGCTCAAGAATTCTATTAAAACTCTTCTAGAAAATGAAGAGAGCCTCTCTCCTAGTTTGTTTTATGAGCACAAGATAAACCAGTTTACCAGAATCTAACATCGGCATTAGAAAAACAGAAAATAGTAAACCAATGTCCTTCATGAGTATAGAACCCTCAAAAAAATTCTTAAGAATTTTAGTAAATTTTTATTCTATTAATACAAGATTGGCTTGACATTAAAAATCAGTGTAATTCACCATTTTAGAAGAATAAAGAAGAAAACTTATAAAATCTTCTCAATAGATGCGGAATCATTTGATGAACTAGGAATAGAAGGAAATTTGCTAATTCCGGTAAAAGGATCTACAATAAATCTGTGTCTAGCATCATTCATGATGATGAACTGTTGGATGCTATTTCCCTATAAGCAGGAATTACATAAAATGCCTTCTGTCACTGTTCCTCTTCAATATTATAGTGGATGTCTTGAAAAGTACAGAAAATCAACAGAAAACAAAACAAAACAAACCATGAAAATTTGAAAAAGAAAAACTATTAAACATTATTAAAGAAGTTATGATTATAAGTGAATAAAATCCTAAGGGGTTTGCAAATTAACTATTAAAACTAAAAGCAAACTTCTTACTAGGGAAAGATAAAAATTTGTTTAAATAATTGTGTTTCAGTGTACTAGCAGCATGATAGTAGAAATTATATTTTTTAATTAACAGTGATGTGAAAAAAATGCCTGGGAATAAATTGAACAAGATAAAACTCCAAAATATTATAAGAGAAATGTAAATATTTTTATATAACTGGAGAAGACATTTGGATTCTGGGTCAAATTGTAGAGTTTAGAAGTCATTCATTCTGTCCTCACCAAAAAAAGTTGAATACTCATACCCTGGTGGCTTAGTGACTAAGTCTGTGATCTCCAGCAATGCAGTCCACATATAGCCCAAGAACCCAAATTCTCTTCTTAGGGGCACAGAGGAACGACTAAGATGAACAACTAAATAAAATAAATGCTTCTTCCTCTTCCCTCTTCCTGCCTCTCTGCCTGGGTGCCTTCATTCCTGCCTGCACCTTTCCTTTAAAAAACAATAGAAAGAAAGAAAAGGTCAACAAACTGAGAATCAACAGTAGTTCTTCTTAGATTCATAAGAGAACTGAGGTGACAGGGCACGCTTCCATCCTGCAAATTGGAAATGCAGGCAAACACAGACAACCACAGCTTACTAGGGACAGACGTCTAATGCCGGCAGGAATACTTAGAATATGATTGATAAATTGCAGATGGCTCAGTCTGATTGTGCTTGGGAGTTTAAAAAAAAAGGTTGCTCAGTCTTAAGTATATTCACACATTATTTTAGATCTATATCCAGCAGTCTCACTGTGTTTTCTGGGTGAAGATGAAAAAGCATTTCCTCATGATGAATGTCCTGGTGGCTCCGGTTACTGAGATGCTGGTGTGTAGAGCATGTAAAGCTTCAGGACCTGAGTCTGCACCCATAGCTAAGGTGAAAAACCAAAATGAAACAAATAAATAAACAATACTTCTTCCTCTCTTCTTTGTTGTCTGCCTGTATTCATTCCTGCCTGCTTTCCTTCCTTCCTCTCTTTAAAAGAAAAGAAAAATTTCCTCGTGTTTCTGGCAGGGAGAGAGGGTAAGTAGTCATTCTGAAAAGCAATGAGGGTGTGCTGTATTCTTCAACCAAAGTCTGTTCTCAATAGAAATAATTGTGACAGAGCTTGACTAACTTCCATTTTATGACAATATAACTAATATTGGAGAAGGGAAATACCCAAATCTGTCCACCTCTATACTTCCTGTCTCATCTGCAAAGGAAAATTAGGTTGAAAAGCATTTGTAATGGTTACAACTCAGAGACACAGGATCACTAAAATACTGAGATCTAGGCATGTGTTGGAGACTCAGAAATTAAGACTTTGGTTCCAGCAGAATCCACATAAAGCCTAAAGACCTTAGTTCATGATCCAGGTGGGGGGTGGGGAACAACTAAAAGATAAACAACTAAATAAATAATAACTGTGATGAACCTTGGTGACTTAGTGATTAGTTCCACTGATTCTAGCTAAGTAAAGTCCATGTATATCCCAGGGATCTAGGTTCACATCCCAAATAAGGGGTGAAAAACCAAGACCAATAACTAAATAAAAATAGAATTAAATGCTTCTCCTTTCTCGCTTTTCCTGCCTGTTTGCCTACTCACCCTCATTCCTGGATGCTTTCTTCTTCTTTAAAAAAAGATTGAGACCTACAGAGCTATATGTTTCTTAACATCGCATCAGCTGGACTCCTGTATACTGACAAGAAACTGCAGCTGAAAAAATTGTACATCCCAGAAAGTATTTAATAAGAATTCTTAATAAGAACTCTCTAGAAAAATGTAAAACAAACAAGGAAGATAAGCATAAGGAGACTAGAAGATATTTTGGCCTCTGAAATCTATAGCTATAGTTAACAGTAAACACAGACTATCTCCTAGTCAGATAAACAAACTTCATGTTTAAGATCTGTTTTTCTCAATTCCTATTAAACCATGCATCATGTTTTACTATTAGCAAACAATTGCAAGGCAGGTTAAGTGCAATTAACGTAATCCGAAGAGAGAAAGCAAGCATCGGAACCAGACTCAGAGATGGGTAGAGATTTTAGTTAACAGACAGCGATTTACAACAACGATGATTGATATCCTAAGAATTTTAATGGAAAAATGAAAACAATATGCAAAAATAGATGGGTGGTGTGAACACAAAGAAAGAAACTCCAAGAAACAATCAAAAGGAAATACTAAAAATCTAGAACACAGCAACAAAAATGAAGATTGTGTTCAAAGGGATTATTGGTAGGCTGAACAAAGCCAAGGAAAGGATCAGTGAGCTTGAAGATAGGTAAATAAAAACTTCCCTGAGTGGAAATTCAAGAGAAAAAAAGAATAAAAAGAAAAAAAAGACTCCCCCCAAATTGTGGTATAAATATAGAAGGTATAACATGCATATAATAGAAATATCAGAAGAAGGAGACAAGGAAATAGAAGAAATATTTGAAATAATAATGACTGATTATTTTCTAAAATTGATGACATACCTATGTACATTGAAAAATGTATCATATTCAAAGACTGAAACACTCAATATTGTCAATATGTAAACTGTTCCCAACTTGATCTGTAGACTCAATGCAATCCCAGTAAAATTTTATTTTGACAGAAATTAGCAGGCGTGCCCTGGTGGAGTAGAGGTTCAGCTCAGTGCACGTACATCCCGAGGTCTGTGATCTAGACCCTGGAGAACAGCCCACTAAAAATAAATAAATGCTTCTTCCTCTTCTCTCTTCCTGCCCATCTGCCGGCTCGCCTTACTTCCTGTCTGCACCTTGCCTTAAAAAAAAAAAAGAAATTAACATATGATTTTTTAATTTATTATGAGAATAAAAATAAACTATGAGTCAAAGCAGTTCTTAAAATAAAAACTAAGTCGGTATGTATAGACTCTGACTGCAAAGCTACTACAAAATGAAATAATCAAAAGACTAACATTGGCACAAATTTAGATGAACAGATTAAGAGAGACACCAGAAGAAACTCCACAAGTATATGGTCAATTGAATTTTGAAAATATTTTCAAGGCAATTCAATAGCGACAGAAAGTCCTTCCAACAAACTGCTGCAACAATTGGAAAGCATACAAAAAGCAACCAACATTCAGCCTTACCTCACAGCATACACAAAAATTAGAGACTTTAGAGATATATCATTGATGTAAACATTAAAGCTAAAACTAAAAAAAGAAAAATCCCCAGAAATTCTAAATGAAAACATTAAAGATTTAAAGATTATCGTTGAAATTTAGAGATAGGCAACTATTTCTTAAAGGTGGACTCAAAATCAATAATCATGAAAGAAAAAAATTCAAATGTTGAATTGATTAAAGAAACCTGTTATAAAAATGGAACTATCAACCACAGATTAGCAAAAATATTCACAATATATACAGCTGACAAAGATTTAATATGATATGATGAATTCCTGCAAATCACCAATAAACAACCTAATAGAATATCAAAGGAATTGCAAAGATATTTCACAAAATAATGTATTCAAAGGCCAGTAAGCACATGGAAAAGTACATAACATTATTAATCTACAGGCAAACATAAATCAAAACAACCTTAAGTTTAAAATCATTTGCAATACCTTTGTTCATAAAATAGAATGACTAAAATTAAAAAAAAAAAAACACTAAATGTTGGTGAAGGGTGCAAATGTGGAAGGACTGGACCACACATGTATTGCAGATGGGTGTGTAAAATGTTACACCCACATTGGAGAACTGTCTGGGTGATTTGCATAAAGTCAAATATATACAACTACCCAATGACCAACAATTCTACTTCTACATATTACCCTAAGAGAAATGAAGCTACATATCCCTAAGACAGACTTCTAAAGTAATGTTCATAACAGCTTTGTAATAACTCCAAATGGGAAAAGCTCATATCTATTTAAAGGAGAATGAAAACATATACTAGATTTTTTAAAGTAGAATACAACTTAGCAACAAAAAGAATAAAACTACAAATTGATACAACATGAATGAATCTCAAAAATATTACATTGAGAAGATAGAGTTAAACATAAAAAATTTCATACTGTGTACTAGATTTATATGAAATTTTGGAATGGGAAATGCTGATTTACAGTTATAGATAATAGATGTCATTGCGTGTGGCAGGGGAGGTAGAAAGAATATCTTCTTAAAAAGGATCAACTATAAAGAGTTCCAAAGGAATTTTATAAGGTGGTAGATATGCCCTATATTTAATTGTGTTGGTGGTTACATGCCTATACACATTTATCAACTTCACAAAATTTTACACTTAAAATTGGAATGCCCTGGTGGAATGGCAGTTAGGTCAATCACCTCTAAAGGAGTGCAGGTCACAGACCCCTGGGTTTGAGTCCCAGGTCCAGGGGGAAGCAACTAGTGTAAACAATGAAATAAAACTGAAATAAAAACACTTCTCTCTTGTCTACTTTCCTACTCGCTTTCATTCCTGCCTGTATCTTTCCTTTAATAAATACAAAATAGAATAAAAATAAAATTTGAGAATTTTTCTGTAAGTAAATTTAATCTCCAAATAAAAAATAGAAAAATTTAAAGCTTAGAAGGTTATAGTTTATATTCTTCATAAGTAATGAACAGTTGCTTATAAGAGAGGTAGACATAATTATTTCTATAAAGGAGAATATGTTTTCTGTAGGTTATGGATGTTTTCTTTCTTTTCAAATTATATGACGGAGTCTAAACCTTGGATTTAGAAATTACTCTTAAAAGGACATGTTTTTTAAGGAAAATTTATAATCCGTTTGTATCAACTAGGATGTTAGTTACTTGAATGCCAGGGTCTAGGTGTATCAAGAAATGAACACAATCCACAGAACTGCATTTTCTATTGGCGTGCTATCTAAGTAGGGTGGATAATTCATTCTTTTCATCTCAAAAACAGATGATTCTGGAAAACTGATTCAAGGAAACTTCTACAAAAGCTATGTGTCAAATTTCGGTAAAACAGATGAAAAGTTTTCAAAACTTGCAAGCAATGGTTTTCTGGGGATATTGATGCTACACTTAGAAAGTGATGCTGTGCACATAGAGACTTCTTCAAGAGGGGAAATATTCTTCAAGCCAATGTGGCCTCTGATCTCTCTAGACCAAAAGAAGGAATCATACATATATACCATTAAGAGAATTTAGTTATTCCTGGTAAGAGAAAGCCAGAACTCCCAGATTATCTCCCAGAGATAACTTTCATATTTGTCTTTCATTGGCACCATTTTGAAAGACTGAATTTTGAGGAAATGCACAGATGAAGAGCCAGACTTAATTGTTAGGGCATGGAGAAAGGACAGTCATTTGAGAGAAAAAATAACGAAGTATGCATTTTGAATATTTATTATATGCCAGGCTTTATTCCAAGTATTTTATAAGAATTAACTCAATCCTCTGAAATGAGTACTTTAATTTTATCATTTTCACTTTACAGATTAGACATTTGAGAATAAGAGAGCTTAAGTAAATTAGATATATCATAGAGCATATGAAATACCACATAGACAAGACTAGACAAGGACATGAAGAAACCACACTGACTAAGAATGCTCACAAGCTCTTTAGGGAGAAGGCTCTGGATATAGATAACAAAAGAGCTATATCTGATTTGTAGTTATGTCAGTGACTTTTATATTAGTTTTTAATTGCTGCTATAATATAGCAGCTTAAAACAGTAACCATTTGCTATATTACAGTTTGCATAGGTAAAATATCCAGGTAGGAACAAGTAGGTTCTCTGCTTAGATTTTCATAAGGCCAAAATCAAGGAGCCAGAAATTCTATGATCTTATCTGGAGATTCTGGTGAGAACTGAGGTCCCTATTTCCTAGATGGCTACTTGATGAGATTGCTCTCGGTTCCTAAATCTGCCCACATTGCTTGGTTTGTGATTTTCTCCATGTTGATCTTTTCTTGTATGTTTAATCTCTGACCACCCCCTTTACTTTCTTCTGATATCAATCAAAAAAGCTATTATTATCACACTGATAAACCCCACACAGATAATCTCCAGATCCTATAGTCAAACAACTTGCAATTCTAATTACATCAGCAAAATCCTCCAGCACTATCTAGGTTAGTGTTTGATTGCCAAGTAACAGAAACCTTAGGAGAAATATCTTCAGAAATTTTTCTACCATATCTTTGGTTCTGATCACTGAAAACTTCTGCCCAAGGTAGTTGATAGCAGATATGGCAATAAGGGGGGTGCTGATCACATTTAACATTCAATTTGGGTTTCTGTTTCTCAAAATATGCTCTCACAAAAATAGAGAGCAATCACAATAAAAGGGATATTTTAATTAAACAGCTTACGATGGATACTTTTTTCCCTTGTCTTTCTTTTGATCCTTTTAACACTAATTATGCAAGTTTTCAATGGAGTCAAATCAAATCACTAATTCAACCAACTGATTCAATTTTTAGTGCCTATAGGCTGTGATAACTGAATAGCTGAAATACACAGGGAAAGGAAAACTGATAAAAGTACATTATTGTTCTCTGCTCAATCTCAAGACCAAGTTCAATGTGTTACCATCCTGAGTGTTATCTGAAGACTCTGAGGAAGCATTTGCTTCCAACATCTTTCAGATTATTGTCTGAATGAAGTTCCTACGGCTGTAGAAATGAAATCCCAGTTTTCTTTCTGGTTGTCAGCTGGGAGTCTCTCTCAATTCTGCTCATCGTATTGCTCCCTCACTGCTCCAACCAGTGATGTTTGAATCCTCATTCTTCAAATTATTGTCACGTTTCCTTCTGTTGAATTTCTTCGATTCTAGCCAGAGAAAGTGATCTGTTTTTAAGGGCTCATGAAATTGGTTACCAAGATAATCTAGGAGAATCCCTCTAATTTAAATTTTATACTGTTATCTCTATCTATAGTTTCTCTTTCTTTGTACTATAACATATTCACAAGATCCAGGGATTTAGGGCATAGACATTTTGGGGGACTATCACATTCCAAAAGTAAGGGAAAATAAAGCTGGCAAGATTATTTGCAATGCAATTGTGAAGCATAAATGGCTTGCTGCATCTTGACTAAACTGTACTGTGACATTAAAGGATTTTTATTTCTAAGAAAAATTACTCTGGACACTATGTAAAGGCTGGGTGTGGGAAAGAATAGAGTCAGGAACCCAGTTAGTCAATGATTGCATACTTCAGGTAAGAAATGTTGAAAATGTGAACCCTTTCAAGTGAGGGGTGAG
Organism: Solenodon paradoxus; assembly: GCA_004363575.1. Classification (NCBI taxonomy): domain Eukaryota; kingdom Metazoa; phylum Chordata; class Mammalia; order Eulipotyphla; family Solenodontidae; genus Solenodon; species Solenodon paradoxus. Next base: position 101,108 of record RJWH01002957.1, read on the forward strand.
GATCTTGTTTCCTTTCTATATGGTTCATTTCTCACCTGGAACTCCTACTTAAGTTTTAAATCTCACAGTAAATGTCATTTCCTTAAAGAACACTCCTACTCTATCCTCCCCTAATCCTCTACAAAGTGTTCTCCAGTCTTATGGTAGCTGCTTATTGAATTATTTGCCTATCTTCCCTACTTGGTTTCTTTTCTCTGTCTTTCAGGCCCGTGAAAGCAGGTATTGTTCCGAAAGCACTTATTTCTGTATAACTGGCCCTCAGTAATATTTACTGAATACAAATTATTAGGTTGGTTTCTAGCTTGAGCATTTTGTCATAGAGCTAAATTATGAACTGAAGAACAAAATATACTTATGCTTCATCCCCCTCTCAATGGTTTTTCTGAATTCCATTGCTTAAACACTCCTGAACTTTCAAACCAGCTGGAAACGTCACATTTCAAGTGATATTAATCTCTATGACCCACCTTTTTAAAAATCTACCATGTTTCCTTTAATCCAGTTGTCTTATGAGATTGTGAGTGTTGTTTTGTGTGTGTGTGTGTGTGTGTGTGTGAGTGTAAGTATATAAGGCCATTGTGCTTATTTATGTAAAATGAGCACTGGTACACAGTATAAAAGTTTGACAATAGAACTCAACATTTTTATACATTTCTAATAATCAGATCTGATTTGGCAGGATCATCTCATGATGGCAAAGTTTTTATAGCTCCATCAATATTTAATTTTTTAATAGTTGTTCAGGTAGCAGTTTTGTACTGACACTACTGAGGGAAGGACCTCACTTTTTTGTTATCAGTTATCAGTCTGACCAACTGACGAAAAGAATAACAATCAAAGAATGTATTGATTTTCTTTAGCAACTTTAAGACATTACTATCACTAGTTCTAAAGTTTCAAGTCGTTTTAGAAAGTTGGGCTTCTTTGAACAAGTTCCCTGTAACTCCCTTCAGTTTGTTACCTTATTAACAAAGTCTTGCTTTTACTTTTTAAATTTTTTGAACTGCAAGAGCAACTGTATAATCTAATATAAATGTTTTATGAAATAGTATTGTCAGTTACTAATGTTTTACAGAAATGCACACTGGGTGGTATAATTATTTAAAGTTGGAAATGTGCTGAACAGAACTCTGTTTTAATAAGCATTTCGGAAGTTGAATAGACTGAAGTTCAAAGGACAAGTGCTTTTTAAACAAAATTATTCATTTCATTTCTCATTTTGAAATGATTATTTTGAAGCTTTTATTCAAGATAAAAAGGATCTCCTTTGTCTTAATTGTTAATACAATTAACTGCAGTATAATATCTACTGGTTTGAAAAATAATACTACACATTAATGAGTTTTATGCTAATTTTTATCTTCAGACATCAATTTTTCAGATAAAAGCATATAAAAAGTTAACATTTTTCTTTACATTAAATTCACGCCAATATTTGTTATTTGCTTCTTATTTATATAATAACCAATATATGAGTAAATTAGAATCAAGTTTTAAAATTCCCCTCATTGAACCCTAGTTTATTTTATAAGCTGAGCTGTGTGGAGACACTAAGCAGGGCAGCAATTTTTGAGCAAGATGAATAATCTTCCTTCTGGTTTATGGTATATATTGAAAACCTATGCTAAGATTAACTATTTGCCTCTCTGGAAACATATACAGCTCAGGTGGAGTTTGAAGTAGTCTCATAAAAGTATGGAGGTGGAAAAAGTCAGTAAATGAGTCTTGGAGTTTGAGTGGATATAAAGGACTGAATGAGATCCATTGATATAGGGTTTCCTTGTATTTACTTTTACATTTAAAAATGAAAAATCTCTCTTCAAAACATGCTAGCAAACATGCTAACAAATCTTTTTTTAAATCAGCTTGAAATTTTAACATAAATACAATCAAATGGGTGTCACTGATACTCGATGGGATGGTACTCAGTAAAAATTATAAAGGTAATAAAGTTGTTAAGTGTAATTCTACAGTTCTATGTAAACTCACCTGCGTTTATTGGCCTTCTCTCCTTTGTTTTCCTGGATGGTCTCTATTTTCTGAACAAGGCAGTACCTTACCTAGAAGTTTGAATGGATCCCCTTTGCTACTAGAATTTGCTATTCCCTTATCTATGTTACTTCTTTTTATTTGTGGTGATTATTATATTCAAATATATAAGAAGGTCTTCATGCATAATTATTAAGAGCTCAGGTTTTGGAGTCAGAAAGAACTTAGTTTGAATTATCTATCTGTCATAGGGATGCTCATAGTAGATGGCAGTATCCTAGAGACATTATAAAGGGGATCCTTGCAGTGGTGTAGAGGATGGAAAAGGGAAGCGCTCCCCATGCTCCCTCATTCCCAGCAAGTCTTATTTGATAGGTTTTGGGATGAGAACCACCAATCTAGGTGACTGCTTTATTACCTCAACTCAAAGATGAAAGATTCTGCAAATTAGAATTCAGTTCACAAGTCATTGATTTGGTTATGCTGTCAAATGAGCTTTTCCCTGCATCCATTCTCAAAAAGCTTCCACTATTTTTGCCCACACGTATTAGTAGGTAAATTGTTTTTAATAATAATAAACCCAAGAAAAAATACTTTACTTAGTCTTTATGTATTTATTTATTTGTTCATTAAGTTTATGTAGATTGAAGCTGTTAATATATATCCAAGAATCACAATTTCTTAGTATGTCAGATAATTAGTTGGCGTTTTTTCCCATTATCAAGTATACATACATTTTACTTAATGTTATATTGGCATTCTCAGGTATTTTCTGAGCTATCATCTCAAATAACATCTGATTTTGTGGAATTGGAAGTTGCCCAAAGTAAACCATGACACAGCAAGTTTAGAAGAAGATATATATTGCATGAGTGTAGCAAGAATATATTTTCTGCTGTGTATCAACTTCTCCATTTGCAAAATAGGAATAAAAAAGGAAAATAGCGCATTGTAGAGGAAAAGGAAGCCGCACCCCCAGTTTCTAGCCTCAGTGGACCAATGGTGGCCACCAACCCATCAAGCACCTGGCAGTCTAGACTGGCTGGAAGCTGCTGACTTGACTAGATAAAAGGACTTTTTCTTTTCACCTGAAAATGGAACCCTATGTGCATTCTGCAATCCTGTGTGTTGCCCATGTGAGAAATTCACAAATGGATAACTGAATTCCGTTTGTAATTCCTATTCTAATTTACACCTCCCCCTCTCCCTCACCAATAAAGTGTATCCCAAAACTATTTTGGGGCTTAGATTCCATATCTGGCCCATGCCTAATAAAGCTGTCTTCACTACTTCTAAAAGAGCACCATTTGGATTTGTCAGTTGAGAGAGAGAGCTGTAGCAGTATTACTCATAAAGCATAAATATAAGCATTATCTTCTAGTTTGTGATTTTAATTAATTTTGATACTCTAGATTGTTTTGCTCAGAGTATTTGGCATCTGGGTTCACTTATTATTTTTAAAGATGTGATTTAAAGAAAACATTTAGAAGCCTTAATTATTAAGATAAAGGAAGTTTAGTTCATATTAGAAATTTACTTGTACTTGTTACTTATAAAGTTCATATGAAGAAAAAACATGTATGTATACATATATATGCGTGTATATGTATACATATCCACGTATATATGTATACACACACATATATAATCTGTAAATAGGAGAAGGAAGTTGAATAAAATGGAATTATTCTGGGGAAAGAAAGTTTCTGTCCAACAATACGTACTCTTCATTGAAAATATTAGGAGGAAAAAGTTAGACTTTTGAACTCTTTTACCTGGAGAAGTGCTTTAGAAATGCTTGCTTTCAGTTCTTCTGTATTTTGGGTATAATGGCTCCTTATAACTTCTTTTCATTTCCCTTTAACGTGGACATGTGTGTGACATCCACAATAATAAACAACTTATCAGGTTCTAGTCTATTTTGAAGGATTTTAGCACAGTTACAAAAATTCTCTTTATATAACCTTTTAAGTTCTTTGTAAAAGCATTATTGAAGATCAAAAAATATTTGGGTCTTAAAAAAAAGAAGTTATAAACATCCTGAGTTCCATTATATGTGACATATCTTACTAGGTTTTTATAACTCTTTCAGCTCTTGTTCTTTCCACTTTAATTTTCAGTATTTCTTTATCCTATAGGTAAGACATTCTTGATTGTACTTTGACAAGTCTACCTGTCTTCTAATTTATCTCCATTATTTAGCAGAAAGTGGATAAAATTTAACAAGGTTAAGAAAGATAATCTCTCTCTAAAATTAACTAATTCTGCATTATTTTCCATTAAGCTAGGAATCGAAAGAGCAGTAAATCAGAATTTTCTATTCTGTGGAGGAAGCACTTTATTTTAACTGAATGTCAAATCGTTAAAGGTAACAAAGATGGAGTATATGCAGAAGCACTTGCAAAAGAGTTATAATTCTATTCTAATTATACCAATTAATTTTTTAATGAAAGTATCCCAATGTAATTATTTCAATAAATCCTTTTAAAACTTTTCTCCTTTACTCCTCACTTAGTATCCCACTGATCCTAGTGTGGGCAATTGTCAGAATTATCTTTATGTTCAGTCAAGAAATTAATAACTTCCAATCAATCACATAAGGGTTGAAAACGTTCCCAGATCCCTTGAGGAGTTCTGGTTGCTTGGCTGTAATGCTGTTTGAGCAGTAAGAAGTTGTGAATGAAGGTTCCATTCGCAAAATTGTATGTATCACCAACATCCTTCTAATTTTTTTTGGTGCTGAATTCTGATTGCCTAACTTTTACACATTTTATACAAATTTGTACTTGGCTGAAGTAGTCACACTGTCATTTAACATTTTTTTTCTAGGGATAAAAGTTATTTGTTCGTTTATGCATTTAGGTTTTTCCGAAATTTATTTATGACTTATGGTTATTTAAGCTACTCAGTGGTAACTGTTCTGTGCTCAGACATATATGTTGCCTTAAATAAACAAACACTCTTGTTTAGTGTCTTGCATGGCTCTTAGAAATAACTTGGATGGAATGATCCATAGTCTTATTTTACTATCTTATCCATGAAATAATCATGGGACATTTTGTTACATATTTTGTTAAAATCAAAATATTTTGCATGTGAGTAATGAACATTCTTGACAATCCTAACTCCAGAGAAACCCTTTCCTTCATTGCATTTTCAAATGCCTGTGAGGCAAAATTGTTTAGCAAGTCAATAATTAAACATGTGCTTTTCTTACAGAATAATACTGTCTTTAGGCATATTTCTTGAAAGAGAAGTCTCCTTTAAGGTAGATGTTGTTTCTTTGTTTTGAACAGCATGCTACTTACTTGATAACTATTAAAAAGTGTCATACGTACTCTCTATTTCACCAAACAGGTAGTACGAGATTCCTGCTGTTACGTTATTTTTTTATTTCTCTTCACCATGATTCTGCATCTAGATTTGTGGATACATCCCCACTCTGTTTCTTTACAACATCTGATGCTCTTTCTATTATGAAATCTACTTTTGAATAGATTATTACCTTTAATTGCAATTTTCCACTGAGTACCATCCTGTCAAGACTTAGTGAGTAAATAAATTTATTCAACTTTATTTAATCTCTTTGTGTAAGAATTCCAAACTTTCCATTTACTACCCATGCTCTTGTCATTGATATAAACCACCTGAATCTAAAACTCTAACTCCCAAATACCTTTCTTATTGTTCTTTTGTGAGTTATTGAGATCTTTTTCCGAATGTTTTTCTTTCTTTTTCCTATGTATGGTCAAACATCAATGAACCCCGTCCCTTACATGGTCAAGAAATAACATTCTACTCACTAACATTTGTTTTTTGCTCCATGCTCTATATGAGCTTTCATTCTCTTTAATTACCTGTGGCATGGGGAGATATTTCTTAAGTCTTTCTCCCTCTCCTTCAGGGAGATTATATTATATTTATAATAGTAGTAATTGATGAGGTTCATGGTCAGGAATGCAAACCTGAAACACAGTCTACAGGTCAATGAAGCACCATTTTCCTTAGCATTGTTATGGTCTGGGTTTCAAGGTGAACTATCATACTTTAAGTTTTCCTTTGGTGAGATCCTCCCTTGTGCAAAATGCTCACGTAAACTGCGGCAGCAATTGTGCAATTTGTCATGCCTATTTGACAGCTAGCTCCTTGCCAATGAATGCTGCTTTTGGGGTGAACATAATATAATCTTTCAAGTTCGTTCACATTTTCTACCTCTGAAGTCACCTGAATCCTTGAAAGCAAGGTGCAAGTTTCAGTATAACATTGGCCTATAGAATCATAGAATTGGTAGCTCTACATATAACTCATTAAATCTTTTTTTGCTCAAAAAAAGATGGTGGCAATTATCAAATATAGTATATATACATATGTATATATATTATTTACATATGAATTTTGTTGAAGGAGAATTTTGGCTGGGGGTATATACAATGATGCTAGAGAGGAAGATGTTTGTATGAGAACATTCACTTATTTGATCGATATTTGATAAATATTTATTATCTGTTATGTTAGAGGCATTGTGGTGGGTACAGGAATTTGATGAACAAGAAGGACATGGATACTCTCATGAATAATGCAGTTTATTAAAGTAACACACACTCATCAAAAAGTCATTCATGGCGTGCCCTGGTGGGTCAGCTAGGTCAATCACCTCCAAAGGAGCAAACCACATACCTTTGATTTCAAGCTCTGGGTACAAGGGGAAACAACCAATATGAAAACCCTAAATAAAAATTAAAAAATAAAGATGTTTCTTCCTCCTCTTTCTTCCTGCCTGTCTGCCTACTCACTTTCATTCCTGACTGTGCTGTTCCTTTAGAAAACATTCACTCATTATTTCAGATTAAGATACACATTAGCAGGGTCATGCCCTGATAGCCCAGGCAGCCCATACCAGATGCTGGCATGCAGACTATGCAAAACCCAAGGACCCAGGTTGGTGGCCTGGGGTTGGAGTATAAAAACAAAATAAATAAATGGAGTTAATTCTTCCTTCTCTTCTTCTCAAAATAAGAATATACGTGCTTGCAGACTCATTCTAGATTGAAGTTGAGGATAGAATTTAGGCAACTTCACAGGAAAATTTTTCTTCCATTTTTATTTTCACAGTCCCAAGTACTGGATTAACCAGATATCTGGACTTTGGAAAATTGGATCACAATCAATAGTATCCAGGTGCTCATGCATTATTAACAAGGCTGATGATACTGATCTTTCACTGGGGAATAAGAGCAGTGGCTCTATTCTTAAGGTATGCTGCTGATGCATTTTTTGTAAAAATAAAAGATAAAATGTATGTGAATATTTGTGAACTCCTCATTTTCTCTCTAGGTCTTAATTTACTTACGAGCAAGCAGTACTGATAGGGACAGAACAGGGGCTACAGAAATGCAATAGCATTGGAGTGATAAATACAGGAGCTGGTGCATTAAATGCCTGAACTGAAAGAGCTGATAGACTGCCATCAAATCAAATACCTGTATGAGCCCCTCTAATTGGTGTGACTGGATTACACACTGCTCCTTTGAAATCCATGTAAGTATTTAAATGTGTGTCTCCTTTAAGAAAGAAAGACCTCCTCTCCAACATAGAAATTCAACCTGTTTCATAGGAATTTCATGAATATTATTCAATCTGATCCAATCACTCCACACTCTCCAGTGCTCCCCCACAACCCCCACCCCCGTAGACACAAGTCATGTGTGTGCACTTTTCATGCCTTGTTTTAGAATATGCTCGCATCCACTTCTGAGTATTAGCTTTCTTTTTTTAATAAAGCTTTCTTGAGAAACTGGAGTCGGTATCAAGGCTTTTGCCTTGCTCAGCCTTTTGGAAGGAATCAGTAACATGACTATTCTCACTCACATTTTGCAATACAGTTAGTTGAACCAAAATAGGCACACAATACATAGTCACTGTGTTAAGATAAAAGAATACTGAATGACAGAAGGCAAATATTCTCAAGACTACTCTAAGCACACACAAACTGATCTGAGAATCACTGTGAAGTACGGTGTGGACCCTTTAAGTTAATACCAAGTAGCTTTCTCTTAGGCTGGTAACAAGATAGGTTAACAACACACGTAAGGAAAAAAATCACAGCACACTATTTTTATTAAAAGAGGTGTGTGCATCGGCATGTACACATGCCGATGCACACACTTAATAGACTAAGAATCTCTGTTTTTTTCTGTAAAACCATCAGCTTTAAGCTTTGACAATCTTAGCAACAATTTTCACACAACTGTATCTGCTTTCTATTTTCAAGGTGCAAAGGAAAAAAAAACACAAAGTTTTGTTTTAAAACTAAATGGAAGACATGCTTATTACTGAGGTGCCTTTTTAAAATGAATACTATGCTACACATGTTTATTCTGCCAAAGGACGAACAGCTTTAGTCACGCTATACCGTGCTATTAAGTCCATCAGTAGTTACTTTGGTAGTGACATCTTATACTATTCCTCCTCTTCCCACTCCTAAACTGTGATATACAAATCAGAATTTGGGTAAGGAGAGGAATGCTGGTGAACAAATGGGGCCTGTTGGCTCTAAAGTTTGATGCAACTCATTAGGAATTTGAGAGTGATTCTCAGGTTAGTATCTCACAAAGTTTGGAATTTAACAACACACGTATGCATACATGCACACATGGACACAGACAGAAAATGGCCAACAGGACAGCATTCATGAAGATAGTCTTTGCATCAGAAGCTGAGTCTCTGTTCCATGTAATCAAGGCGCCATTTTCACTGCACCAGCACAGAGAACCACATTAAAGTTGATGATCCTTCCTGGCAGAGGTCTTATTTTCACAACTTGCTGATAAAAAGACATTGTAGGGCATCAACTTGGCATCTAAAATCTACTTCAAGAATTGGCTATATAAAAAGGATTGGAAATAAGTGTTTGAGAGGGTCTTGAGAAAAAGGTACTCTTTTACACTATTGGTAAGGATGCAAATTAGCGCAACCTCTATGGAAAACAGTATGGAGAGTCCTCAAAAAATTGAAAAAGGAATGATCATTTAATCGAGCAATTCTACCTCTAGGTATGTATTTCAGAACTATAAAAACATAAATTATAAAATATGTTTGCACCCTTATGTTCATAGCAGCACAATTCACAATAACCAAGACATGAAATCAACCTAAATGGCTATTGACATATGACTGGATGAAAAAGATGTGGTGTATATACTCAGTATAAATCTATTCAGCTATTTAAAGCCAAAATATTTCCCTTTGCAACTTGGATGGAACTTGAGGTGATTATGCTAAGTGAAATATTTCAGAAAGAAAAAAGAAAAATACTAGATGGTTTCACTCATATGTAGAATATAAAGAAACAAAACAAAGTGAAAAAATAGGAAGAAGTTCTCTTAGACTCTGAAGTCAAGACTAGTTATCAGAAGGGAGAGGGAACTGGGATTTGAAGGTATATAAAAGATAGTGGTGACTGACACTAGAACTCTGGTGGTGGGTTCAGTGTGATATTCACATTGACCGATGTGTGAATCTATTCCGAAATTGATATATTATTGTAAACTAATGATATATTAACCCCCTCCAATTCTACTTTACTCTGACTTAGGAAAAACAAAATCTACAAGATATGTTTCAAATAGTTACTGACTTTCTATGCATTTGCTTAGCTATGGATATCCGACAATGCTACTATATTTCCCATGTGCTCAAAAGGCATCCCCAGCAGTGCTCCAGCTCTCTCTCTCTACTTACAAAGCCAAGCACTTGCTTTTTTAGAAGTGGTGAAGGCAGCTTTATTACTCTTGGGCCCAGATATCATCATCTGAGTAAACAAGCAAATTTGGGGGTACAATTTTATAGCGTGAGGAAGAGGAGGAGGTGTAAATTAGAATAGGAATTACAAAAGGAACCCGTTAGTCATTTGTGAAATCCTCACATGGGTAACACACAGGATTCATATAATTGCAAAAACACACATAGGGCTCCATTTTCAGGTGATAAAGAAAAGTCCTTTTATCTGGCAAGTAGCTTCCAGCCAGCCCAGATTGCAAGGCACCTGATGACTTGGTGGCCTTCACAGCTGGCTGCTAGAAACTGAGGGTGTGGCTCTCTTCTTCTACAGCAGCACAGTGTCCCTCCATGTGGCACAGGAAGCCAGTTCATGGCTCTTCTCATCTTCCTCACAGTTGATGGGATTTTCAAGTAACCAGAAGGAAAATCATTCCTTCCTTTTATTCTCCTTTGTAGCAATAAGAAAGTCTAGGTTACTGTAGAGAAAGACCATCCAAGACTGCACCTGTGAAAGAAAAGTGATTTTCCTGATTTCCAATGGATTTTACTCACTGTTTGTGACTCTGCTGGATTAAGAACTCTTATACAAAGTAATAATAACAGCAAACCTAAAGGATATTCCTCAATTCATTATAGGACCATGTGTAAGAATAAGCTCTGCTAGTGAGTAATGCACGACATGTCTATGTAAGGTGTTCCAACACAGCTTGGAAGACTTTAACTATAAATCACATCCACAAATTCTATCTCTGCAGTTACATATGAAGTTGCTATGCCACCACTGGACTTGGAATAAGAATCCAATCATGTGGAGGTTATCCTAGTACACTGACAGGAAAGCAAGCATGATAAAAGCACATGATTCAGCTGCCAAATTTGTGAACTTGCCATGACCTCTAACATCAGAAATGCACTGACTGCAGTGAAAGAAGAGATCAAATTGTGCTTCTTTTCTATTATAAGCAAGGTTGCATACACTTGCAAAAGTGGTACTGCAGGAAATGATGTTGGAAAGGAGACCAGGTAATCTCAAATGTCTTTTTCAGCCTTAAAATCCTTTAGGCCAAGAAGAACAACAAACTTGAAGGTTGTCTGCAGCCAAGTGTGTCATGCAGCCAGGTGGAGGACGATAGGGAGAGGTGCTACTTGAGGAAAATTAGAGAGTGAATTTCCCACTAAAGAGCATTCCTAGCAAAACATAATGCAACAAAACTCTCTGCTTCCTCCTCCCAAAAACAAACAAAATCTCCAGCCAAAAATGATCTGACTTTCTCAGGTGTTCTTAAATTTTTTTTAGAAAGATCAGCTATCTACCCATGGCACTATCTACCTACCTATCATCTATCTATCTGTCTATCTAGCTGTATATCTATCTATCTATTATCTATCTATCATCTATCTATCTATACTATCTACCTATCTACCTACTTACCTACCATCTATCTGCCTTCTCTCTCTCTCTGTCTGTCTGTCTCTCTCTCTTCTATCTGCAATGCTTCTTCAAAGTTACATTTGGAAGATTTTCATTTTTCATTGTTTTAAATATTCATTTTTATTACATTAAAGTTGAAAATGACACTACTGGGCAGATTCATAACACTATGAAACTTTGACATTCTCAACTCTTTTTTAGAAAATTACATATTCTTGAAAAACATATAAAGTGAATAGATTCATTTATTATGGATACTAAAACAAATAACCACAAACTTGGTAGCTTAAAACAATGGAAATTGAGTTCTCTCACAGCTCTGGAGTTGGAAGTCTGAAATCAGTTTCATCAGTTCATGCTTATTTCTATGCAATTATAGAATTTTCAGTTTTGTCAAGATACTGGTTTTCATTGTGACTTTATTTTGGGGTACTTTCCTTTATGTTCGTTATTATAGATCAGACTGATTCTATGATGGTTCACCATGAAAGTCAACACAATTTGGGAAATAAACCTGAGAAAAGAGGCCAAATGAAAGGTAAGTTATGTGTGGAGTGTAAGGGATCGCTAGACAGCGGTACAGAAGGTGGTCTATGGCAGCCAGAGAGATTCCAGTGTCTGGGAGTTAATAGGATACAGACTGTAAGGAATTCAGTCTACTTCAATTGACCTTTGACCTTATCTTTTCCTATCTCCAGGAGCTACTTACCTCTTACTTGCAATAAGAAGAGGAAGTCTCTGCAGGGATTTCTCCAGAGTCACACCATGGAATTTCATTTCTTGTAAAGCTTTTAAATTAAGTCAAGAATTTATTCTGCATGATGTCTGAACTCCTCTCTTTATTCAGAGATGGTCTATTAAGAACAGTTTAGGCATAGTGGGAGGAAGCTGGACTGCAGCTTTGTAGGTTCGCCATTAAGGGATAAATTGAATGCTTCTGTTTGAGGTGAGTAGGACAGGAAGTACCTGGCATTTTTTTTTTTTTGTTGGAAATACTTTTAAATGAAAGATATTTCAAATGGCTGCATTTGTATCTTTGTGTGCACATTGAGTGCCAGGTGTTCCAAAGAGTCCCAAGTGGCTCCAGAGTAATATGCAATTGTGTGTGACTCCTACACCTTTCTTCAATTTCTTTCCAATATATGCACTGAAAAGGGGTCAGAGGGGGAATTGGAGAAGCTGATGACCAGCAAGAGAGGCATATTCACACTTATCCAAACAAATGAGAAAGTCTGTGCAAAGGTCACTAATAGAGCACTTGCAATGAGCTAAAACTCATTTGTTAGGCAATTGAGGAAGCTTTTCCTCTAAGTTTATGAACTGAACAGAACTGCGAATTTAGACAATATTTTATGCATTCTTTATCTTATTGTCAAATATATATTTTTTAAACATAAAAATTCAATCCTAAGTAGCTTTAAAGCTCCAACCTCACAGCTCAGGCCCATATTTTTTTTTTTTTTTAGGGAGCAGTTTTACATATTATCAATGTTAATGAAAACATTATGTTCAATTCTTAAGTCGAATTGTAGATTTCAAATATGAAGTTTTCAGAACCATATGTTCATGTGCAAAACTGATGTCTTTGTAGCTGTGACTATTCATGGCACGGAAATATACAGAAGTTAATGTACATTTGAATATGCAGGTTATCAATAAGTCTGATTATTTACGGTAGCAGAAAAAGCAGAGAGCTGTCTATGGTTTTAAATAAAACAAGCAAGCCACTGCAAAAAAAGTTATGGTTTGCAGAAGAAATACTTGCAATAATCAGGATCCTTTATCTTTAGTAGAAAGAATTGTCTGTGGCTGCCTCTGGAAGCAAAGCACTTTGGGGTAGTTGGACAAAATACTGGCAGAGAGATGCAGTGAGATGCTTCTTCTGTAGACAGTAAGGTGGATCCATTCAGGGTAGATTCGGCTGTATCTGAAATATCCAGGGACTAGCAGGTTTATCTCCCAGTTAACCATATAGTATTTTTCAGAAGTCATATTTCAATAGCCTCGAATAACAGCAACTTTCTAAATTGGCTGGAAAAGAAAATAATCTGCTCCTAGAAAGGAACACTAAATGTGTTATTTTTATATTTAGATGAAACATATTGCTAAAATATTTTAAAGTAATGGTGATTTAAGTAGCAGACAGTAATATAATAACCAGATTGCAAAGAATCTAGGTTCTTCTATTTTATAGCCATGTGAATTTGTACAAGTGTCTTAATTTTATTGAGTCTCAGTTTCTTCATCTGTAAAATGGAGATAATAATGACATCAGTTTATTTTTAGTGAGCACTCATTATGCATGACCAGCTATTCCCTCAAGTTTAGAAAAATTTCAATAAATTTGTTGCTAGTGAACTATCTTATATTTGTTATAGAACTTGAAGTTTCTCTCAATGAAACTGTTTGATCCACTTTTGATTTAACTGCTATACAGGTTTATTTTACATAGTGTGAACAACTGTATTTCAGGCTTCCCTTTTCCTCTGAGTTTGGCACCTGACAATGTGCAATTCAGAAAATGTTTGTCTATTGAATTCTCTTTTTTAAGGACCAGAAATTCACTGGTTATAAGTTCTTGCAAATCCAATTCAACAATGTCTGTTCTTTTTATTGCCATAGATTGCCTTTTGTCATATTTAGGATAGTTTTGGACTAGCTAGGTATTCTTTGAGATTATTTGTAACTCCCAATGCTGGCAATGCCTATTTTTATATTTGACAGAGACTGCTCGTTGCTTAACTAATATTCATTTTCTCTTTCTTAGCAAATAACAGAATACATTTTTTCCCCTGAATGGTCCACAGGATTTAAGTGAGAGATAGGATGAAATGTTTAAGAATTCTCTTGAAGAAAGAGATAGCATTTGTTTATACACACATACATATATACATATATGTAAATATGTATGTATATATATATATATATATATATACATATTCTCTATATATTCTTTCCTTTCCCGTTTCCTACTGATACAGCATGAATACATGTGCTACCTCTGTTTCTTCAGTTGTCATGGGAACTTGTTCTCTGGAAAGAAGATTTTTCCAGAGGACGGACCAGACAGTGTGTAAGAAGGAAGGAGAGTTAAAGTACAGGGATTGAAGCAAATTAGGCTTTATTTAGAAAGAGGGGAAGAGACACTTCCAAAGAGAGTGGGTGGTCCAGAGGAGAAGTGACCCCACTTGGCCAGACACCTAGGTTTTTAAGGGGTCTGGCAGCTCACTTTCCATCCCCAACCTGTCCTTGAGGGTTCTGAGGTGGGACAAGTTTTTTTACTGGCCCATCCGGGGTCTCTTCTTGAATTGATTGGAGGGCTTCATATCAGCTCTTTTTTGATTAACTTCCTTTGAGCAGCCTTGAGCCTTGGCATAAAGAGTTGACTGTTTACCTGTACTTTAAACTTAATGGTACTGACTTCCTGGCTTTTGGTCTGTTAAACTATGGTTCTGTGCTGATGGATGGGTTCAATCAATTACATTGATCTATTATTTTCAAGCTCTGGATTTCCCTTTTTCCTGCCCTCTGTTCATATCTGGCTAGCTACCTGTCACTGCCTGTTGACATTAATGCAGACATGATGCCTGGAGCCCAAGTAACCATATTGTATGATAACAAACATAAAAATTCATCCATTATGACCTTGGATTTGTCATTAACAGCTCTGAATTAATTGTCCTGGAACATTTTTATGGTAAAAAAATTAGGGTTTTAAGTTTGTGTTAACTCCTGTTTGTTAGGTCTCTGATGTTGCTTCTAAATGATGCAGCACACTTTGATTATATTGGTCCAACACAGGAAAGATATCCAAATATCGCTGGCTCACTATAGATGATGGAGTACATTTTTATGTGTAAATTCCTCACTCTTATCCCAGAAACTTTTAATTCCAATGACATATACTATGAATCTAAGCTTCATATTTTATTCAATTTTTCTAGACAAGGTTCAATTAATCAGAATAAAAAATGGAAAATCCTTGTTTTATTATTCTACATATTTATGATTCCCCCTCCCCAAATTACACCACTATTAAAGTTTAAAAAGTAGAAACTCGGTCATTAAAATAAAAGTATAATCTTCAACTGAAGTTTTATTCATATAGGATGTAACAAAAATCTCGAAATTGAGATTGACAGAAGATCTCTTGCCTTCATAAGTGGTTACTTACGTTTTTTCTCTACCAGTGTTTTTCAAACTTTCAAATGCATAATTTCTATCTAAAGTTTTTTTATTTTGAAATAAATATAAGTTAACAAGAAGTTCTTAGAATAGTGGAAAAGAGAAGATTAGATGAACGCAAGAATGCAAGAAGTCCTATATATCATTCACCCAATTTCCCCCAATGGTTACATTTTAAGTATCCATTGTACATTTGACAGTAGTGTAAGCTCTTGCTGTTCACATTCTTTTTAGCAACGCAAGTGCCTTACTTAAGTTTTGATTGTGGAACCATTTGCTTCAAGGAGACATCCACCTCAAACATGACTATTTGAAACAAACACGTTGCCAGACACCAGATAAAGAACCAGGCAGTCTTTCCCTCTGAGACTTCTTTGTTTTTCAGGTCCTGGTTGATTTAGATAACTGCTCATTTGGGAATGACTTGTCTTTTTCTTTTACCTTCTTTTGTCTCTCTTCCCTTGTTTTAAAAATTTCTGCTTTTCTGATTTAAATTCCACAATAAAGCATAAATTCTTAAAACCTTAGGTCTCCCACCCTCACCCCTAATAAAATCAGGACCCCAGGCCCATGCACACACACTAACCTCCATCTCGCTGTGATTCAAGTGTGCTGTATTAATTTCCAGGTCTTATAAAAATAAGTCATTTTTTTCAGAGTTTCCTGATGGTTATTATCTATAGGCATCTTATAGTCATAATAAGAATCAAGGGCTGCTCCAGTTGAAAAATTTACTTAAAAGAGCAAATACCTATTGTAAACTCAAGTATGGGCCCAAGTTATTTCTTGTTATTATCAATAGGCTGAGAATAATAACAAAGGTTATTTAATATATGTGTGTATTAATCAGGATTCTCTAGAATGATAATAAACAACAATGATTATTTATTATGAAGAATCATTTCATATGATTATGGAAGTTGAAAAGTTCCCATGATCTGCTGTGTGTAAGCTCAAGACCCAAGAAAACTAGTGTTATGGGTCAATCTGCATATAAAAGCCTAAGAACCAGAGGGACTTATGGTATAATCCAGGTCTAAGGGTCAGAGAAGATGAGATGCTCTCATCTATATCAAGTTTGACCTTTTCGTAGTTGAGTAATAGGCCATGGTGTGAATGTACCACAGTTCATTTAGCCATTCACACATTGAAACAAATTTTAATTGCTTACATTTTGGCTATTACAAATAAAGATGACATGAATAAAGGTATTTTTTTTTGTCCAAGCTTAAGTGTTCATTTATCTGGGTTAAAATTCCAGTAGTGCAATTATTGGTGTGTATGGTAGCTGCATGTTTGGTTTTATAAGAAACTGAAAAACTGTTTTCTGGAATGACTGTACCACTTTACAATCTCACCAATGGCCTTCTGATAACTGTTTCTTTCCTTTGAGCCTAACTTTCCTAAACAGTCTGCTTTCTTTTCTCCATCTTTAAGAATCCTTTTATGTTTGTAATACATATAACATATTATAGTTTGCTTTACATATAGCATCCAAGGGTTAGTCTAAGTCTTAGTTGTACCTAGCAGGAAGAATAAGGAAAAGTATACTTATTGCATCTTCCCAGAACCATAAGTCTTCCCTGTTTACTTTTGATAATGACAAAAATTTCAAACTCTCTTTCAATGTTTTATTGAAGTTACTAAATAGATTGACTCTTGATTAAGAAAGCAACATTGAGGCAAATTTCTATTTTGTTTTCAAGTTAATATACCAATATACCAATTCTTCCTTCACCATTCTCTTATCTGATATTTACATATGTTCCCTCACTTACTGAGATCCATTGTCCTCATCCCTTTTCAAACTTCTGACAGTTTTTATTTTTAATGCCCTGACTTTTATTTCCAACCATATCTTCACTTCCTAGCTGGGCTGGTTTTTTTGATACTTATGAACTATTATAAATCAAAACACTAAAATCAGTGTTTTGGCCCAGTTTTTTAGAATAAAGATGTTCAATTAAAGATAATTTTGGATAAGTATCAGATAAGCATATACACTTTTAATCAATGCTTAATTGAATAAGTCTTCAACAAACTTTTGATACCTACCCATCACAAGATATTTGCTTTTATCAATATTTGGCTTGATTCAAACTAACCTGGTAACCCTTTTGCTTTATGAGAAAATGTACCACTTTGAAAGCATAATGCTTGGAATACTTTCAAAGACCTGTCAAATATAATTTGGAAGTATTTTAACACACAGTATCATGAGCCAAATGTAATTATAAAGGACTATTAGATGAGACTTAATTCTAACATAGATCTACATGAAGGAGACAAGACTGATTTTTCCCTCTTTTTTTTTTGGAAGAGATATACAATTGTGTTTTCTCCAAAATTTGTGTTTTTGTTCTGCAGCAGTTTTGGTATCATATATTAATATTAAACTTCAGTGGATACATGGAAACTTTTATAACTGTTGGTTTCATCATGAGAGATGTAATTACACGTATACATATATAATTAATGAAATATTCTTGGTTGTTTTTGTGGTTAGTTGGTTTTGATGTATAGCAAGAAAACAGCACTGTATTAGAGAGAATTAAATAAAAGAGAATAGAAATTTTTTTAAAATTCAAAGGATTATTTTATTCAATTTTATTTGATCATTTAAACTAATCTTTATAGACCAAATTGTTTCTTAAAGTTTGTTGCAGTTTTATTACAAATGTTTTGGTATATTCTTTGGAATAATACTTTTTAAATTTTTATTTTAGAGGGTTTGAGTATACAGGCTGCTATGTACAAGTCAAGAAGAAGCTTTCTCTTTGTGTTGTCAATTTTGATATTTTAAATTTTCATTTCTTTAGGTTATATGTTGTTCTGTTTTTGCCCTATAAGTCTAGATTTTTGTTATGAGCATATTTTAATGGTTTTCCCAAAATAATTACAGAAATTGAAAACAAATAAAAACCTAAATGCATCTTCTTCTTTCTTTACCTTTCTTTTATATTACCCCCTTTCTCCTTTTAAGAGAAAAGATAAACTGCAAAGACTTGAAGCTAAGAATGTGGATATAGCCTCATTCACTCACACTTAGATTATACAGTATACCTTATCTCCTTTTAGTCTGAATGCATATAGTGTTGTGTAGCAAAGGTGCATAAACACAAGCTTCATCATCATCATCATCATCATCATCATATCATAGCAGCGTAGGTCAAGCCAGTTTTTATGACAAAATACAGCCACTCATCCCAAATTTTTCTCTAGGAAACATCAGTCATTCAAACAACACCAGCTGAAACATCAGAAAACAAATTCTGGCATTTCTTGAAAGACATAATTTTCATTTTATTTTATTCTTCCTATTGCCTTTCTCCTTTCACCTCTCCTTTCCTCCTTTCTTCTCCTTTTTTTCAGTTAAATAAATTCATTATTTTTCTATTTTCCAATATGACTACTCTAATGGTTTTCTTTAAAGTCAATGTTTACAAAATTAACCAAAAGTGCTGTTGCTAACAGCTGCTTCTGTGGTGAGATTTCAAAAATGGTGTGTTTTCAGCATCTGTGTACACTCCTCAGTTCCATATTCTTTTAAAGATTGCATATTTCCAATGATGATTAGGTTTCTTCCCAATGGATGCAGACTGACCTTGGTTCTTCGATTTCCTCAGTTATTTTGCTGTCCATGGAACAAGAGTTTTGTTTTGCTAGCTATGAGTTTCTGCCTCTTAACTAATGTTTCAAGACATCACCCCAACTGCTGCGGATTTCAGTACATCTTTTCCAAAAGCTATATACATAAATTTCTTTTCAGTTGACATTAGTGTCTATACTCACTATCTGTATGATCTTTAAATCTAGCAATGTGATCAAAGAAAGAAGAAATTCATACTAAATTCTACTGTTGTTTGCATCAACAATACATTGGGATGTGCATTCCTCTTTGATCATTGTCCTTCTATCCTTAGACAATTACATTATAAGACTCCAAGTAGTTTTCTCTTAGTTTATTCAGAAAATCTTCCATGTTATATTCTGACTTGTTCTACCTGCAATTGGCTGGCTTACTGAAGCACATTAAATACTAATGCTAGGTATTTGTCAAACTCCACTAAAAACAAAAGCATAATCTATGGCTTCAGAAACCTATTGGCCTTCTTGCGGCCTGTGGTGTCCATCAACAAAAAGTAAGATTCTGAATTTCAAGATGTGATGTCAGTCTTCCAGTTATCATATAAACTCCAATGAAGCCTCACTCAGTATAATTTTCAACAAAATGCCCATACTCCAGAGAATTCAGAAGCATGTATAGATAGATAAATAGATAGACAGATAATAGATAGATAGATACACACATACATTTATATATATACACATATACATTTATATATATATGCACATACCCATGTATTTTAGGAATTCACCAACTAACATTTTCTCTAATATGCTAACTGCCAACAGGGCACCCTTTCATATCTCTGAAATCCAGCTGTGCTCTGAAAAATTTTAAGAGGGGACCATTATCTCATTTTGATACATTTTTCAGAGAACATTTTGGAGAGTTATGTAGAATTAAGAACTGAAGGTCATTGAATTATAGATTATAAGAAGTGCTTTTATATATGACTTCTTCTGTATCAATATACTTTTTGTAATAAGTCTAGAGTTGTCAGAGTCAATTTTTGAAATGAAGGTTATTTTTTTCCACAATTTCCGTCAAAGATTCATATATAGTACTTGTCAGGTTGTCCTGGTGACCATCAGACCTGCCTGCTATCTCTATAAACTTCTAAAATGTGAGGATAAGAAGTAATTAGCTGTTTCTTCTTGATCATCACTTACAAAGTTTTATAAACAATTTCAGCTAGATTAATAAAAGTCCAACAGACATTTGAAGTCATTCTAGATTTAGCATTCAGGCCTTCTATTGGGCATTATAACAAGGAGGACATATAGACATCTTTGTTGGCAGCTTCATGGGGAGACATGCAAAAACTATCATCAACCTATATACTTATATATTAAACAACTTAACATGGGTCTTTGGTTTATTATATCAAAATAAACATTACCTTCATAATTAAAAGTTTGAGCTTATTAAATTTCTGTTCTTCTAAGATACAGAATTGTATCACAAATACAGTTTATTGAAATGTTCTTTAAGAATGGAGATTATGTTAAGTGAAATAAGTCAAAAGAACAAAGATAGATACCAGATGACCTCATTCATGGTTTAAATGTGAATAGACAAAGCAAAGAACAGATGAAACAAAACAAACCTTTGGACACTTGCAACAAAACTGAGATTACCAATAAGGAATGGGATAAAGGGAGAGGGAGTAGAAATTGTGGTGGATCCCACTAGACAATGGTGACAAAAACTAGGTGATTTCGTGGCGGGTAGGGTGTGCTGACAAATATATGAGTAATGGGGAACCTAGACGTATGAGTTCATTTTAATGTGTAAAAATAAAAATAATTAATTTTTAAAAATGGGGAGGACATGTGGGACAATATCATCCTCACATCAGGTGGTCAGAAGCATCATCATTTTCATCATTCTGTGTTAGTATCTGCTTGAGAATTGAGGTCTCAATTGTAATGTGTCCTTGATATGGATCTTGCTGTGAGCTTTGGGGTTCTTTGTTCTACTATATTTTCATCTTCAATGGTCAAATCTATTGAGTAAGACTCATAGGTGTCTCCATGAACTGAAAACACAAGGACAGTTTCTTCACCAGAAATATGTAATCTGCTCACTAATGACTTGTTATATTGATAATAGGTTGTTTCATAGACTAACTGGAAAAAAATTGTCTTTCAGATTCTTTGTCAAAGTTTGCTTTGATAAATTCTAGTAGTTCAGAAATACCTTAGTAGTCACTAACATCACATTACTATTAAGATCTATATTCCTCTTCCTCAGGATTATAGGAGAGTCACAATATGGCTGGATTTATCCTCTAGTTGCTCTGCATGAATATCCTGGCAGATGCAATAAATTACATCAAATGTCAACTCTTCATATGCTTTGTGTTGTTGGAATTTGTGACATTGGCTATCAGCTGAATAATACATTGTGACCACTGATTCACTGGGATGTCTGCACAAATAATAACCTCCATTATTGTGAGGAAGAACTAAACTTAGAAGATTCTGTGTCCAAAGACTGCAAAAGAGTTCTTGGCTTCTCCATCAAACATCAACATTAATAGCAAGCCATTCTGCTGATTTGCCTTGATTCCTGGCTCTTTACATAACAAAGAGTTCTTGATCTGTAGATCAGCTCTAACGCTGCCAATCTTGCTGTTTCCTGAATTTTCTGGCACTCTGGACACTTCTGGAAGGAGCCTTGGCAAGTTTTATCATCCCACAATCCAGGAACTTCTATGCAGCTTCTAGTTCAAGCAGAGGTGTAGATTTTCTTTTCTCAGAGCTCAGATCCACTAGAAAATAGTGGTGAAAGTTGCTTCTTCTCAGTTGACAGCTCTGACTTAGAACTGTGGTTGAGAGTCGAGTAGCATTAGAGGGTATGAAGAAAGACAGTTACCACAAGTTCACTTATCTACTCCTTTTTGATAGTACTCCATACACTTTAGTCTCCACTCCCTCTCTCCCTCTTACTTTTTATTTTTTTTTTTTTAGCAATGGCAGTTGCTTTTTTGTTGGGGGTTGGGAAAAAACATATGGGCAGCTCAGAACATGGCTGGAGCTGGGTGGGTGAGGAGAGAAAGGAGAAAAGAGACACAGTAAGTAAACAGAAGCCAGCAGGGCTGAAGAATTTTGCTACACTTTAGATTGCAGTAACTAAAAGTTAAATCATGAACCTCAGAGGTCATTAAAATGACATACTATTTGTGGGAGAGTGTACATGAGTATCTGTAATTAGTTAATAGTCTTGGCCAAGTGCCCAAACAGGTGATGATATTTTATAATCCCAATGAGTTTTCTTAAAGGAAGTCACATTACAATAGAATTTGGAAGTTATCATGTTTACAGTTTCTTCATGCCTGCATATGTGAAAGAATCAAACTTTCATTATTGATTAAAGACTGGTATTCAGACAGGTAACTGGAACTTTAAAGAAACTGCTTATATGGTACTAATGGACCACACATTAGACCTTTTAGCTAAAATTGCACAAAAGTGCAGCATCACAATCGGTAGTGTTATTTGCAATATATGGAAGAGGGATATTTGGCTCTTTGTCAAATATCAGACTTATCTGGTATAGATTTGAAAGACAGGAGTGGTTACTGCATGCTTTGAAATGTGATGTTAGTTTGCATTTCAAATAAAGTTCAAGGTTATGGGGACAGAACTCTAGAAGTAAGATGAAAACAATTTTAGTTTGCTTTCAAACTGCCAAAATTAAATGGTTAGTCATTTCTGTGAATCAGCTTGGTACAGCTCTCTGAGAACAGAAATAATCTGGTGAGTAGAGATGGACGCAATATAACTCAGGGTTTTATCCTGGAAGGAGCAGATAACTGGTATAGCTAAGAGGTCAAAGTCAGAAAGCCTTCCAAAGATACTTCCTAGAGGAAACCTTTGAAGGACTAGACAGGAAATGGATTTGGGACAACATAACTAGGAAAATATTTTATACTATGTTGATACAAACTTGAGTTTATATTTATTTAGTTTAGACAGAAATGTGCTAGTAGGTTTGAGCTCCAGAGAAACAAAACCTTTCTACAAGAGGTGTCAAATTTGCAGTTGTAGTTACTGGCAGCAGAGAAGTTAGTTTACATATCATCATCATCAACATGTAAATTGTACTTTGTAGCCTTGGCAAGAAAGTTTGTGGAGCTGATAAGTGCTTTCTACAAAGTAGTCTTTTATTAAATGTTAGTGGATTTGATTTGTGCTGTCTGTCCCACATTTTCACAGCATACGCAGATGTCTATCTCTGGAAAGTCACAAAATAAATATGAAGTGTTCAATCTGGAATCATTAATTATTGCCATGATTCTCAACCTAATACCCCCTTTATAATAAGTATTTCCAAAAACCCACTTTAAAATTCTGTAATGAAATTTGTACATACTCTAACCTACTGACGTATGTTATTAAACAAAAAAAAAGATAATATCCTAACAATACTGTGAAGGGTAAATGGAAGGAAAGCAATTTGTGATACAATAATATGTATTTCTATATGCAAATGCACATGCAAAACCACTCCGGAAGACATTATTAAATAGATCCTTACAACTGTAGGTGAAATCATTATGACTACCCAACACTCAGATACCTAAGTATCATGAGTAAGAGCTATTTTTGACATGATTTCCCCAAATTTTGATAAATGCTTAGGTTTCAAACAAAACAAGAGCAGTGTTTCCTCAAATTACAGTGTACAAAAACATTTTCAACTCTATGAATGTTTCAGAACATTTTAAAGTCATTCATCAAATATTTATTCATCACCTTTTATATGCTGAACACTATATCTTAACTACTTGGAATACAACAGTAAACAAAAAAGATAAGTATCTCTGTATTCATGGAATTTGCAGACTAGATGGGAAGGAAACGACATGGTAATCAAATAGTATGCTATGAGGCAGTAAGGGCCTTGGAATAAAATAGTGCAGGGTAATTTTATTGGAATTGTCAGGTGCATGGAATTTGAAATAGGAGTGGTTGTGATAAGCCTCATTTAGAAGGTAATTTTTGCACAAAATCTGGAAGGAAAAAAAGCATTATAGTAGAGGGAGCAACTAGTGCAAAGGCTCTAATGAGGGTACATGACTAACATTGCCAAGGTGCAGCAGAGACCAGTATAGCTAAAGCCAAGTGTGTGAAGAGGGAAGTAACAAGCTATGAGATACAAAGTTAATGAGAGAAGGGTATATCATGTGGAACTTTTCAGGCCAGTCTAAGAACTTCAAATTTTATTCTGAGTAAAATAGGAAGTCATTGTAATGTTTTGAGCAGAAGGGTTATATATCTGACTTATGATATAAATAAATGCTATTTTGGGAATAGTCTGGCAGCAGATGAGTGGTGGTGGTGATGGGGAGAGTGGAATCAAAGAGTCCAGATAGGTGGATATTGTAGTAATCCACATAATGAAAAATTGTGGCTAGATTAGCATTTTTGTTCTAACATGATAGCAAGAAGTGGCTTGGTTGTAAAGGTCTAGCAGGATTTTCTGATGAATTGCATATAGAGTAGGAGATAAATAAAACATTAGAGAGTGATTTCCAAGTTTTTAGTCTGAAATTCTGGATGGTAAAATCTGCCGTATACTGAGAAGAGAATGATGGCAGTTTTTGTATATGGGTAAGAGGTATATTGAGTTCAATTTTGAAGATGTTGAACTTGAAGTGTCTATTACCTATGTATATGATGTTGATAGGCAATTGGAAATTCAACTATGGTACTCAAAAGTAAAGTCTGAGCTAAAGTCAAAAATCTTAGTGTCTTAAACATATAGACGGCACTTTAAATGTTAAGTATTGGATAGATACACACTCAGTGGAGATGAAAAAGACCTCAACATCTAGCACAATACCTGACTTCCCAAGAAGGCATCTTTAACTCCAGGAACGGGGACCAAGGGGATTCCACAGAAATCTTCAAAACTAACTAGTCTCTCTTTTTTTTTTTTAAGTAATTAATAGTGGGCTTTGTATATTAGAATTAAGCTAATAAAGACCCTTTCAAGATTTATTTTCCATCATCAGAGTTCAGTAGATATCCTGAGTATTAGAATTAATATTCAGCTCTTCAGGTGTCTCCAACACCATCAGTTTATGAAGAGTTAAATGTCAGACTAAACAGTCTACGTTTCATTCTATTTTCCACATACTGGAATTTCGATGGGCTCCGAGCACTGGAAATAAAACCTGACTTCCTCAGTAATCCTCCATTCTATCGACACTGTTGCTCATTAATGTTTGCGTTAATAATAATTCCCAGTATTCAATAATCTCAATTTCATTATAATCATTCATTTTTATACTATCATAATGACTGTGTCATGGAAAAAGGTGTTTTTGCTTTATTTCACTTTGTTTTTTTATAGGAGAATTACTTTGGATATTGCAGGGAGTCTAGAATCTTTGGTTTCTATTCACTGAATGTCAGTAAGGATACCCACTAATTATTCTGGCAATAAAAATATCCTTATACATTTCTAAATGTCCTATGGATAAACCATATATATTCCTTGTTATGAATGATATCTCTTTTTTATGGAAAATATCTTGGTTTCTAAAGTGTTGAGTGAAAATACATTCATTTATGCACAGTACTATGAAACTTTTCAGAATTTTCCCTTCTGGCTAGCAATATCTACAAAGACATTCCCATTTGTACATTTCAATTGTTATAATTTTCTTAAATAAGCTATAAAGTACCACCAGCCAATTTCAGACTTATCTATTCCACCTTTAAAATGGGAATACCATTTTCTAAAGTACCTTTTAAATAATGATAATGGAAGACTAAAGATGCTAGACAATGTACCTGAGAATTTCATCAGCATACACATTGGTAGTGTAAGAGACTACGAGGCAACAAGGGCATTGACCATAAATTGCTGAATGAGTTTTGGGAAGATTGAGGTAAATATTTCGTAAAATGTACAGTTCTTTAATTTTCAGTGCTCAAAGAAACAGAATTTGCATTACGTTGAACTTACAGTGCCATCATCATCGCTATATTAGTATTTTTAAGTGCCCATAGGGTACCTAGTAATGTGCTAAGTTTTAAAGTAAGTATTTTCATAGTCTTTATGGATTTCATAGCAGAAATATTGACTTCTGAATTTAAAAATGTATCTCTCTGGTGCTATGATGAAAGGTAGAAGAATTTTGGTTTTATAGCACTAAGTGTTATAGTGCTAAGTGGGCACAGATCTTCTGCTTGCCAACTAAGAAACCTCCCTACAGGATATCTGCTTGAATAAACGCTTGGTCCTTGGAGTTAGAGAAAGATCTTTATGATCATTAAATTGGATTGACAGATAATGCCTTGAGACAATGGCAGGGGTTTCTATTGAGCACATGAAGAACGCAGTGTAGTTGGAAGTGAACACTCTTATACAAATACATCATTTCCAAAATGTGACACTGTAGTTGCATCACAGACATGTGTAATTAATTTTTAAAAAAGAGGAAGATGTAACCCAGTTGTGAAATGATTCTCCTATCCAACCCCAGAACATAATCTATGCTATTCCTGACTGGGTACTGCAGGAAAAGGTTAGTTCTGAAACAGCTTCAGATTCAGAGGGTTATACCCCCAACATTTTGGCTTCAATTGTAGTGCATTTTGAAAGGCCAAATGCAAAGTCTTACTGCTGGCAAATCTTAATAGTTCTGCCAGTAAACGATACTGAATCCCTCGAGTAGCAAGGTGGTATTTGGATCTGTTTCCACTGTTCCTCAGTTCTTCCCTGACCTCAGGCAGTAAAAGATAATCACTTTTGGGAATAATTTGTCTAGGGATTTTCTTTAAATTCACTGTGTGATATGACAAGATGTGCAACTCAAAATAATAATAAATGAAAGCAGTCTTGATTTACACATCAGATGAGATAGAGCATAGATTGAATATATGTAAAAGACACTATCATTTCTGACTTAAAAGAGATACTCCTTTTCTCAGTAACCAGCTTTTAATCCTCATTACCACTTTTCTGGATTCTGGTTAATACTGCCTGAGTCTTCTGAATATAGTTACTCCTTTTCCAAATCATGCCATGCCGTATTTAAACTGATTTTAGCTATTTCTTTCTTTAATTCAAGAGTCTAATTGCAATGGATGTTTGCCTTTTTTGCCATGACCTTAAAAAATATGCAAACCTGGTGGAATCTTCTTCAAAGGAAGGTATGTGTTCGTATAGAAGGCGTTTGTGTCTTCCTCCTCGCCCCACCCCCACATTACCAAATTCACATGTTGAAACCTAATTCCCATTTAAAAAGTGAGACCTGTGGGAGGGGATTAGGTCCTGAACATGGGGCCATCATGAATGAGATTATAACTCTTACAAAATAGATCCCAGAGATCTCCTTTATGATCCTTCTGCTACATAAGGTTACATTGAAAATATGGCCATCTAAGAACCAGAAAACAGGTTCTCATGAGAAAAGAAATCTGCTAGAATCTTAATCTTGGAATTCCCAATTTCCAGAACTGTTAGAAATCAATTTCTGCTGTTTATAAGTCACTTGGTCTACAAAATTTTGTTATACCAGCCTGATTTAAGATATATATTGACAGCAAATTTTGCCTTCCCTGATGCAAACAATTCATTTTATGTCATATTAATGTGTTTTCATATGAGAACCTTAACCTGTTTCAAATGTGAACACTAACCAAAGATTTATTTAGTTTATATCAAACCCTACACTCTCATTGTTATTTCATTTACCATGCAGAAAGCTGCATAGATAACGAGTATTTGGGTGAGTGTTAGGAGAGTGATTGATAGATGCTCCATAGTCCAGTAATCTGAAGTATTCTTTGACATTAATAGTATTATCTCCCTGAGTCACCTCACTAATTAGTAGACTCACTTGGAAACCTGTGATTATTCTGCAACTGAAACTTAAAAAAAAAGAAAAAGAAAGTCTGCCTTTCCACCTAACTGATCCATGAGGGGAAATTTGCTTCCAAAAACACAAAAACAAAATACTATTAGAATGTGGGATGCAGAATGAAAGTGGGTTAAGGAAGAGGGGGTTAGTAAGATGGGAAAGAGTATGACATTCATTAATGAAATATGTGATAAAGACATATATTTGAGTTAAGCCAAGAGAGTGTCAGATAAATCAAGTAAAATGAAACTTGGCAACAGCACAAATATATTTTTAGTATTTCATGGTGGATAACACATCCCTAAATACAAGTATAGTATTCTCTCATAGTTATGTATGTGGCAGTTTTGCTAATTTTTTTTATTTCTTTGCACTTAATTATTTTTATTGTGGTAAGAACACTTAATGAGATTTATTAAGAAGTGTTTAAGTGCACAATATAACACTGTAAACTATAGGTGTGATGTTGTACAGTGGACCTCCAGAACTTAATTTATCTTGCATAACCAAAATGTTCTACTTTAAATGCATTATTTAGTATCTTCCCATTTCTTCTACCTCCCAACTCCGGGCAACCGCTATTCTGTCTGCTTTTATGAATTTAGCGCTTTTAGATAGTTCATGGAAATGGAATCATGCAATATTTGTCTTCCTGTGATTGGTTTATTTCACTTGGTATAATGTCCTCCAGATTCCATCTGTATTGTCATATATGACAGGATTTATTTCTTTTTTAAGACAGAAAATTTTTCTATTGTATGTATATATCACATTTTCTTTAGTCATCTTTTGATGGATGTTTAGATTACTTCCATATCTTGCTATTGTGAATAATGGTGATGCTATCTTTAAAAAATCATTAATAGTTTTCCATGATAAAAGGTAGAAATAAGGCCTTATGTTAATATGAGACATAGTAACAATGACTTCCCATAGTATTGGCTGCATAGGTTTTTCTATTTATTATGTTTTCTAAAACAGTCAACATGGAAGAAAATGATCATTTAGTCAAGTGAAAAGTATAGGTCTGATTGAGTCAAGCAACCAGCCAATTGGCCATTGAGTCTACCTGTTTTGTATTAAACACCATTAAATGTACAAAGGTGAATCAATCATTGACAACTATATTCAATAAGCTTACAGTCAAATAGAGATAGCAAGATATAAAGTTATTAGAGATTGAGACCACTCATTAAATGATACTAATTTGTAAACCATATCAATCTAGAAAAGAATTGAGAGGACTTACGGCATGACAAATATAACAGGAAGATAAACTAGTAAGTAAATAAATCAAGGAAAAGGGAGAATTGTACATATCTTAATTATAGAGATAAATGGAATTACTGCAGTTGAATTGCAGTGTTGACTCTGAGCTTCCTGGAAGCCAGGACAAAATAAGTTATAAAGTTATATAAAGCAAGACCCATATCAAATCTGTATCAATTCCTCAAGAAAGAAAAATATTCAGCATTATTAAATGAACTAAAAGGGAATACAACATAAAAGTATAATGAGCTAAAATTATGAAATAATAACAAATGAATCAGGTAACAAAATAACTAAAATGTGTTAGAATTAATAAACGAAAAGGTACTACTTTAACAAGAAATTGATAGACAACAAATGAAATAAGCTCAACAAAATCAAATGAAAAATAGAATGAGATTAGATTTAAAGTAGAAGACAAGATTTTGAAAAAAAAATTTAGATTTAGAAACCCTAAAAACAAAATTCATGTATCTCAGACTTTGTTAGCTTGCAAGAAAAAAAAATTCTTTCGGTACCCAAATTGCCATGTCGTGAATTCCTCACTCAGTTTTTTGCCTCAAAATACCTCAGACTCAGTGTATTGCCACGTGTGCACCACATAATAAATCCTTCTGGAATTTCTGTTTTGTGTTTGTCTTGACACTATAAGGTTGCCTCTTTATCCAGTAACCCTCATGAAATTGTGGCTCTCTTAAGTTGTTGCACCTTCAGAACCCATCACATCCTCCTCCCTTACTAACCTCTGATGGGGAATACTGGTCTCCTTGGATAAGATTTACCTCATCATAGGGTTATTGAGGGGGAATCAATGAGAAAAATGCGTGTAAATTGCTTATAAAGGGAGCTAATTGCTTAATAAGTACTCCATAAATGATAGTGACAGTTGTGTTTGCCCCTGGTGTTTTCTGACATGAATCTTGTGGTAGATGGTATTATTTTTATCAATTACTCTATCTCTGTCTGTGGCCATGTGACTTGCAGTGTTTTCATGTGGAGGAGTATATTCCCTGCCTCGTGGATTGGCACTTTGGCCATGTCGCTTTCTTTAGTCAATGAAATATGAGTTAAATGATATGTGTCACATTTATGCTGGAGCTTTTTGACTGAAACAGAAACTTCTTCTTCAGCTTCCACAACTATGAAACATTAGTTGCAGAGGCAGGGTTGACTCACAGTCACTGACAGGAGATATGAAGGAGAAAAAACTATCAGTTGCTGTTAAACCAAAGAGATTATATTTTTACCTTGGTATAAATCTCACACGAGCTGATGATAGTTTCATATCTTCAGTTACTATAAATATACCAACTCCTGATTATTCAGCTTTTTTAAATTCCTGCTTTGTTCTTCAATTTAGTTCCTCTTAGAATATTACATCTATATTACTTTGCAATGTATTTTTTCCAAGTGTGGAATACACACTACTACTGGTGAGAAACAGGTTCATGATAGGTGGTTTAAAATGAAAAAATTAATCTCTGCAACATTCTTCCATCTCTTTTGATTATTTTAATGAGAAATGTTTAGTTTGGTGCAACTTTGTCATTAATAACTCTTGAACAGCTGTTAATTTTCTCTTTTTAGAAATTAATTTTATTGAGGAATCATTGTGTTACAATTTTATATAGGCTTGTGTCATACATCACAGCAAATCAACATCTGTATTATAATGCATCAACCTCACCACTATTTCAAATTTTCCTTCACTATGCAACTAGTCATCTTTACCTGTTTGCCCAGCCACTGCTAATGTTCTTTTTAAATGTTCTTTTTAATGTTCTTTTTAAAAATAATATTAAGGAGAGGTGCAGGCAGGAATGAAGGAGAGCAGAGGCAGGCAGGAATGTAGAGATAGGAGAAAGAAACATTTTTGTTTATTTTATTTAGTTGTTTACCTTGGTTGTTACCACTTGGCCTTGTGGTACAAATCTAGGAACTTGGGATACATGTGGACTGTGCCCAACCCACTATTGTACCATGACATATTATAAAATTCTCTTAAAAGAAAGGCTAAAGTGATTTTCAAGCTAAGAAACTTAACTAGAAGTAGCAACGATGTCTAGTTGGAATTTAGTTATACTGTTTAAATGATTTCTACTAATTGGTCACTTCTAGTAGTAACAAATAATAACTTACAAATTGCAATAGAGATCTTTAAAAAACACATTTATTTAAGTAGATGACCTGATTTAAATAAAATTTTAAGTGATCAAATTTGGAAGACTTCTATCTAAAGGTCTTGCTTTTGCTTTTAGTACTGGGAAAGCAACTATCTGGAGCTCTGATCTTGTAAGTTTGCTTGCTTCCTTGTCGATTTCTGGCCTGACTCTTAGGTTTACAATGTTTACCTCCTTCCCCAGTGCAAGTTTCTGGACCTGATACTTTAATATGCACCTCCCGATTTTCAAATTTAACTGACAAAAAAAATCCATGATACATTGTATCTGCTTTCCCATAAATTCAATATTTTCAAACTATAATAATCCTCTAATTTTTTTGCTGATTCTAGTATGTATATAGCAGGTGAATACCACCAGGACCATTTTTTGTAGTGACTTTTCTCAGCTTCCACAGAAATTACCCTATTCAAAGCTGATCTTGGATCCCAAGTGCAAAAGGGATGAATTGATTCTAGTAATGGAATTTTCTTTCCCCTTATTAATACCCCCAATAATCTTAAAGGTTTTGGGGAACAAACTGTTATAGCTAACTTGATTGAGCTACTTACAGTAACTCATGGATATTTTCCTTAGAGAAGACAACTATAGAGTCCTATTAATGTTTATCAGAAAGCAAAACTCTTTTCCTATAATATGTATTTTTTTCTTATTATAAATGTCTGTTGCAGCAACTTGCTCAGTTTCCAAAGGCAATTGACTTCGTTTGAAATTATTTTGTGCTGCTCCTTAAAAGTAATAGCATAACACTTTGCTTTGTACTAGTTAATGTGCTGAACTACTATCAGGAGTTGGCACAGTCTCAGGGGCAGGCATGATTATAGGAGCTGGTTCAATGGCTATGGAGAAACTTGGGAGCAGGAAGCCACTAGTTAGGTCTAAAATGCTACAAAATGAGGTTGTACCAAGGTCTTCCTCTTCCTGCCGCTACTAATACTATCATTATAGTTGCCTCCATGTGATGAGATTGCTCCACAGATACTTTAACAGAACCAAATAATGATTGTAATGTTACTGACATTCTCCAGCTTCCAACAGCAACTGTGGCCTTTTACCCTGTTTGCCTATGCTTATGTGAAGTAGATCTAGAAGTTAATACTCAACATATTATGTAGCTCTGGTGGATTAGATAGGTTTTTTTCATCCAGATTTACCTTGAATCAATTAAGCACCTTGTGCTTATGATTTTCTAATTTAGCATTTGATGATGTTTTATTTTTAAAATTATTTTAATAACTCAATAGTAATCACAATGCTACTATTCACCGAGCAACTACTATGCTCCATATTATTTATTTGTTCAATATTCTATGTTCACTGTGTACTTTCCTGGGGACTGGGAGCGTATCAGTGAATAAGATAAACATGATACTTCATCTGGAAATAATAATGTACTAAGGGAGATGGAAAGGAAACAGACAAGATAAAGCAATTGGCTTGATATGTTATATGGATGATATAAAGTAGTATATAGGGAAATCCAGAGTGGAAATGAGACCTTGAATTTTATAGAGGATCACAGGGAATGTGTCTTTGATAAGATGACAACTGAGCAAAGACCTATGTGAGAATTGCTCCACTACATCCGTGATTTTATTTCCAATCATTTTTTTCCTTATCACATCCCAGATATTATTATTCAGACACGCTGGTCTCCTTTTTGTTCCTTGAGAACAATCTTGCCATTTCCTCTACCTTTAATGTTCCTCTCTTAATTATTTGCATAACTCCTTCCCTCTCTTCATTCAGAGAGGAAAATCAATAGGAATAGGCAATAGGAATGGTTGAGAGTGGAAATTCATAAAGTGGTACAAATGTAGGATAAAAACCCACATATTGAATTTGGGCAACTGGGTCTAAGGCAATATAAAGAACACAAAATAAAAAAGACTATGTTTGAAGAGGAAAATGATGAACTCCATTGAAAACAGTCAGATACACATGTCTGACAACAATGAAGAGGTCTGGTTGCTGATATAAACTTTTTTTAATATGGTATGAGTTATAGATTTTGGGGTCAAAGTTCATAGGTAGTGATAGTCCAGGAGAATTTGCACAATGAGAACAGTGGAGGGCTTAGCACAGAATAATGGGAAACAACAACCTGGGTAGACGAAAATGAGTTCTTGAGGGATAGTAGGAAAGAATAGTTACAGAGAGGTAAATGGAAATTCAGGAGAACACAGACATATTGAAGTGAAGGACTGGAGGCAAATGAACAAGAGTGAGAAATGTTATGAAGAAACCAAGTAAGTGAGAACTGAGACTGCATCAGCCTAACTAATGAAGAAGTAGATGATAAATGTAAAGCATGTGTAATTCAGTGGCAGATATGGAAGACAGGTTGCTGTGGATTGATAGGTGCAGAGAATAGGGACTAAAATAAAGGTGAATTTAGACAACTCCTTCAAGTTATTTGGATATAAAGATGTGACAAGTATTAGCCAGAACTTTATCTGATTTGATTTTTACAGCAACCCAATAAGTCATTCATTGATATCTTTCTCCATTGTATAGATAAGCTTCAGAATTGTTAAAAACTTTCCACAAGATCTATACTTAGTAAACATCAGTACCAAAATTTCAAGCCAAATCTTCTCTCTCCAAAGTTCTTTCTTCTTTAGTCCCTACCCCCAGTTGTTGTAAGCTATTACACATTCCGAGAGAAAAGCACTAAATTGATTATAATGAAGTTTATAACGAATATACTGTGGTTCTTCTTTTAGCTTAATTAATGGACTACAGCAATAAAACAGAAAGTGTTACCTACTATCTGGAGTTGCAATAAATATTACCAGATATCAAAGTAAAAGTAGATCAAATTTTTTGTCACAATTAATTTTGGTAATTGAAGGTATGAAAATATATGTATCGACTTGGGTTTTTGGTCAGCACAAAGATGCGTTTTTTCCTTGAGGTAAATATTGGTCTTATCTTGGATCAATATTTACCTCATGGTTCAATATGTTGTGTGACTGTCTTCAACACAAGTCAATATCTGCTTAATGTCTGCAATCTGCTTCTTATCAGTGCTTTTGAAACTTCCCTATAGCTCCCAAAATGTTTGGAGATTTGTTGTGTTGTGGATCTCATCCGTGCTTTACTGTCAATCTATAAAGAATAGAGTTATATGCTATAACTTTTAACAATAATTGTGATTGCTACTTAAACTATTCCTGAAGCTCTTAGATGTCATCATGAGAAAAGATGGATGACTATATGAGTGGATAGAGTGTTCATGGGGACAGTAGTTTAAAGAGGATTCTTTTAGAGAAATTTTGTGTGAGAGGATTTAGAATTCAAATTCATGTCAACAGATATTTTAGAAAAGTATCAGTCTGCAATATCAAATTTTTTCATTTGTGGCTGATTACCATTTATTCACAAATAAGACACTAGTCTTTTAACCTGATTATTATGCCTACTCTAGTTCCAGATTTTTTTTTCTAAATTAGAATGATCTATATGCTTATATTCATAAGAACTACTTTAGCTGACCTCCCAGGTTATGGAATAAGCTTAAATATGCCCCAATTTTGAACTCTATTTATTGCATAAATTAACAATGGCAAGTTGCTATGTATGAAATTCCCATCTTGGACTGAGATCATGATAATGTCATTAATATTATATTAATTTTACTGTTTGGCAGTTTGGAGCAAAAGTGGCTAGAATCAAGAAAAATAGGAAAGTTACTATTCTTATCCAAAATCTGAGTAATAAAAAGTAGTAGGGGATTAATATTCAAGGTTAGAATATACTCTCATTATAACCAACATCATTAAGTATTATGGAATGTATTTTCATACTGTCAAAAGAATATAGAGATATGAAATGGTACAACAAAATACAATAAAACATTTCAAAAATGGAAAACAGGATCTACAAGAAAAGATTAAAAGGACTGGAGCTACTTAATCTAGTAAAGGAAGTTTAAGGCATGAAAATAGTGATATTAAAGTATATAAGGGGAAGTATATGATAGACCACTGAGAACTGTTTTATTTTTTAACAGAAAGCTGAATACAAGAAAATTGTGTTAAATTGAAATATGAATCAGTATTTGGAGAGTGGTTAGGCCATCAATAGATTTCAGAGTTTTGGGCAGCTAATAGTTAAAGTCAGATATTAGGTAAAATGAATGAAAGAGTGTAGAAGAGAAGTATAAGAGTAAATTGTGGGTAAAAAAATACAAATAACAATTATTAGGAGGAATTAAGTGCAATATGTTCAAAATTGGAGGAAGACGAGAGGACGTGCAGTGTCATCAGAGAGGAGAGTGTTTTGAGTACTTACTACGTGTAAGGCATTTTTCAAAGTACTTACCAGAAATTACCTCATTTAATCTTATTACAACCTATGGTTTGGGTACTATGCTACTATAATTACCCTGTTTATACAAATAAGGAAAAAGAGCATGGAAAAGTTCATTACCTTAACATGATAGCAATGTTAAGTGGAAGAGTGAGGATTTGAACGCAGAGAGGCTTCAGTGCCCCAATTTTTAACATCTCTATACTTTAAATATAGTTTAATGTGCAAAGAGTAAGCAAATGGCATATACTTGAAAAAGGGCAAAAACAGAAAGAGGATGGGTAAATGTATCCAGTGACTGGGAGATGAAAGATAACATAAGAGGAAAGAACAGTGAGACAGGAAGCTGGATATTAAAGAGGGAATATGTTATCTGGAAGTGATAGCAGCACGTTTAGACATCATTCAAGGGGGAAAGAAAGATACAATAGTAGCTTGAGGGAATGGCAGGCAAAATTATGCTGCTATTCATTATATTTATTTATAAATTTTCTCATTCTTTAAAAAATAAGTTTATTGCTTCTTTTGTTTCCGTTGCTGTATCCAATTTAGGATACTGAAATTGCTCTTCACCCCACGTTCACTACAACCACACTCACCACCACAGTTCCAGTGCTCTTTCCAACTGGACAGTGGGGTCGGTGCGGCCCCACACTCCATAGCCATTGTCTTGTGCCATTTGAGTTTTGGGGGGTTTGTTCATTTGTTTTGTTTCATTATATTCTGCATATGAGTGAAACCATTCTGTACTTCTCCTTTTATTTGACTTACTTTACTTAACATGATCCCCTCCAGTTTTATCCAAGTTGTTGCAAAGAGGACTACTTCACCGTTTTTCCAGGTGCATAAA
Organism: Solenodon paradoxus; assembly: GCA_004363575.1. Lineage (NCBI taxonomy): Eukaryota > Metazoa > Chordata > Mammalia > Eulipotyphla > Solenodontidae > Solenodon > Solenodon paradoxus. The sequence continues at coordinate 137,615 of RJWH01002957.1, forward strand.
ATTCCATTGAGCATACACACCACAGCTTATTTATTCAGTTATCTGTTTACGGGCAGTTAGGTTTTTTCTATGTTTTGTCTATTGTGATTGTGTTGCTATGAACATGAGCACACAGCTATTTTTTTCTGATTAGAGTTTTGGTTTTCTCATTCGAGTTTCTTGGAGCATATACCTACAAGTGGGGTTTGTGGATTGAATGGTGACTACTTTTTTTTTTTGAGGAATCTCCATACTATTTCCCATATAGGTTGCACTCATTTACATTCCCACCAACAGTGTAGGAGAATTCTTTTTTCTCCACAGACTCTCAGACATTTGTTGCTTCTAGTCTTTTTGATACAGGCCATTCTCACTAGTATGACGTGCTGTCTCACTATTTTTTTTATTTGCATTTCTCTAATGATGAGTCATGTTGAGCTTGTTTCATGTTTGTTTAGTTAGATGCCTATTCAGTTCTTCTGCTCATTTTTTGATTGGGTCATTTGCATTTTTATTATTGAGGTGTATGAGTTCCTTATTTATTTTGGAGGTTAAACTTTTGTCTGATGTATGCTGTGCAAATATCTTCTCTGGGCATGCCCTATTGGCCTTGCAGGTTAATGTATCCAGTGAGCACAGTCCACATACATCTCGAAGTCCCCAGTTGAAGACACAGAATGGGATAAACAGCCAAGATGAATAACTAAATAAAATAAATAAAATGCTTCTTCCTCATCTCTCTTCCTAACTACATGCCTACTCATCTTCATACTTGCTTGCACCTTTCTTTAAAAAAAAAATCTCTGATTCTGTGAGCTGCCTTTTTGTTTTGATGATGGTTTTAGAAATGTAAGCATATATCAATATATACAAATCAACCATTGTAATACACCACATCAATAAAGTGAAAATTTAAAAATCAAGCAATCATATCAATGGATGCAGAAAAAGAATTTGACAAGATTCAACTCCAATTCATGATAAAAATCCTTGCCAGAATAGGAATAGAAGGCTGATATATCAACATACTAAAAGCAAAATTTAACAAATCCACGCTAAACACTATACTCAATGGTGAAAAACTGAAAGCCTTTCCCCTAAGATCTGAAACAAGAAAAGGATGCACATTTGCCCAATCTCATCACTACTGTTCAACATAGTTCTAAAAGTCTTGGCTAGAGCAATAAGGCAAGGAAAGGATATTAAATGAATCCAAATTAGGAAAAAAGAATTAAAACTATCATTATCTGTAGATGACAATTTATTATACCTAGAAAATCCCAAAGAATTCACCAAAAGACTATTAGAAGCAATAAATGAATACAGCAAAGAGTAGGGTATAAAATCAACACACAAAAATCAGAAGCATTCCTATATATAACCAATTAGGTAGAGGAAAAACGTGAAAGAAGCCCCATTCATAATCTCACAAAAAAGTTAAAATACCTAGCAATAAATTTCCTGATATTTATTTTGTGTCCCAATTTATGGTCTACCCATGACTACTTGAGAAGAATGTATAGTCCTTTTTGTTAGGGTTTTTATTTCTTTGTTCCTTTTCTGCCTGGATTATCTACTTATTGATAAGTGTGGTATCGAAGTTCACTACTACTATTGTGTTATTGTCAATGTCTTCCTTCAGCTCTGTCAGTGTTTCTTTTACATACTTAGGTGCCCAGCATCAGGTACGTATTTATTATTGACTGTTACTGCTTCCTGATGGATTACCCTCTTGACCATGTGTAGTGTTCATTTCTGCCTTGTAACACCCTTTTTATGTGGAAGATTTCTTTTCTGATATGAGTATTAAGGTTCCTGATGTCCTTTCATTATCATTACTTTAATAAATTTTTCTGCAACCCTTGACTTTCAACCTATGTTTATCTTTGATTCTGAGTTTCTTATAGGCATAGTATTGATGGGTTCTGTTTTTGAATCACATAGCTACTCTGTCTTTTGATTGGTGAGTTCAGTTCATTCACATTTAGGGTGATAATTTATATGTAAGAATTTATTGCAGTAATTTGAGCCTCTGTTTTCCATCTCTGTTACTTTATTTCCCATTTGCTTTTGTTTGCTATTCCCATTGTAGCTTTTGGTATTGACTCTTTCAATTTTCCCTCAGCTATGCATCTCTTTAAGATTTGGTTTTGTGCCTACCATGTGGATTGTCTCTAATTTACTGCTTCATGATAGTCCATTATGAGTTAATACTATATCATATTCTTATGTTCATACAGACTCCATGATTTTCTTTTCTCCGTTTAGTGTTTTGTTGTTATTGTTGTCAATCTCTTCTATTAGTCCTGTCTTTACCTCTGATTTTATTTTACTTTTATCACCATTCTCAGGGTTTGGTGACTGGTTTTTTTTTCCTTGTCGTAGCACCTCTTTCAACATTTCTGAAAAGGCAGGCTTGAAACATCTCTCTCCCTCATTTATCTAGTTGCTGGTGCTGGGTCCAGGCACTGCTAGGGCAGTTCACAGAGTCAGTGAGACAGTGCTGCTGTGAAGCTGGGGTAGTCCCTGGCTGGCTGGGGCTAGATCTCTTTGAACAGGGGTAGCCTGTATGCTTAGGTGGGGGTGAAGGCAAGGATAGGGGAAGCTACTTGTTCCTCTCTCTGCCTCACTCACTGAGATTCTGGTCTGATTTCAGGTGTTGCGGGGCTGTGGGTGCCAAGACATGATCGTGTTGGTTCCAGTCTGCAGCAGGGTGGATCAGGTGTCTGCTGGTCAGTCCCTGAGTTCAAGGTGTTGTGGGGGGTATGGTAGAAACTGTTTCTGGTCCTGCTGCTATTTGCTTTTGCAAAGATAGAGGATATTTGAATTATTTTATCACTGAATAAATTATATCTTATTGAGAAAACAAAGACGGCATGATTTGTGTTTTCTTAACTTGTTCCTCTTCCTCTCAAAAGGTGTTTGTACATGTGAGCAATTGTGGTGCATCTGCTTTCACAAATTGCTTCCTCATCTCAACCTATAATCAGAAAGAGAAAAGCAGATTATGTAGTTTCTTCACAATTGGGATGACAAATCAAATAAGAGGAGAAAGCCATCTTGTTACAATTCTCTCTGACAAAGATATTCCATTCATGAACAACTTAAAATTAAAGTATGGTTTGCATGTCACTAGTGATTCAATCAGTAGGTTTTATTAATGACTGTTTATGGCTCTGGTTATATATACGAGTTTATTGTTGATTTGCCAATATTATTCATGTACCAATTGACAGACTTCATTTCAGTTTCAATTATTAAACTATATTCATAGGAAATTATGGGTTAGAAAAACAAAAACATGAACTTTAGCATTATTTCTGAGATATATTTCCTCTATGGCTTGATTTCCTACTTGAAATATGGGAGCAATAATACTATCTTTAGAGAATACGTTGAAGGTTAAATAAAACAATATAAATTTCAGATTCAATTAACAGCTCCAATTATTTGATCCAGTCTGTATTCATTCTCTCTATGCCCAGTGGCTGTATGTTTGCTCCCATTAAAGATAGAATCTATTTTCCCAAACTTTGATCTTGAGTTTGGTTATATGACTTACTCTTTGCTTAATGGCATGTTGTAGGACACAATGTGATCAAAATATGTAAGTTCTTGTACCATTCAATTTGTTCTTTTGTCCTTTGCCACCAGCATGAAAATAATATTCTTGGGTCACCCTACTGTTCTCTGGAGAAGGATAAGATACATTGGTGCAGAACAAACCACCTCATTCAGGTTCAGCCTGGATCAGATAACTCCTAGCTAACCTGAAAATCCACAGAGGTAGCCTGAGATCAGAAAAAAAATGCCCAGTTAACCCCACTCTTTATCAGCCTATGCTTAATTGACCCACAAACTTATGAGAGTAAATGTTTATTTTAAGCTGCAATGCTTATCAATGGTTTCTCGACATTTTTTGTGGCACTAAATAAACTTGTCAGGGATTTAGCACAGTGCTTGGCACATGATTGGTGTTTAGAAAACGTTAGTTGCTTTTTTTTTCCATGGACAACGTGCAATAAATATTGCATGCTTTTCACCTACAATTTAAAGAATGTATCCATTAAGAGACATTTGGATGATTGAATGTTTCCATTTGGTGTGATGCAGGCACTGCTTTTGCAATAAATGGCAAAATAACTAATCTTTCACAAAGAGTTCTCTTAGACTTTTGAATGTTGATTGCTGTATTCTTCCCATGCAAATATAACTTCCTCCCACTAATGCTAATATGAATTATGTGTGTGCATTGAAAGGAAAATATATTCCATGAATATTAGACTAATTAATTAATTTAGGAACTCATACTCTCTCATCTTTTTATTAACTTCCCACTCATCACCTTATGTATTTTGCATGCTGTAGCAAATACAAAGGGAAACATTAAAAATATTCACTGTATTCAATAGAGATAGAATCAGAATTTTTATAATTCTGCCTTAAAATTTCATGTATATTTGAATAACTTAACATTTATGTTGACCACTCATCTTCTGTTATCACATTCAAAGTCTCCTTTAATTGCATAACTTCATTTAACAGTTCCCTTTAACGTCATTGTTGATATACTTACTTATCATATTCCACCAAAATGTATTTGTTTTGTTGATGTTCAGTGTATGAAATGTAAGTAATTGACACTGCTTTCTGAAAAGTTATCCATTTCCCCTTAATCAATAGCTTGCAATACAAATCTTCGGAACAAACATTACTATTGATTGTATTTTGAACTTTGTGCTTGGAGGAGGTAGAAGTAGATGATATGTAAAGTAGCAATAACGACTGTCTGCTGGCTCTTTATACCTTCTTTCCTTCATAATACCATCACATATTAGCTAAATCTAACTTAATTTTTATATGCATAATTAAAGGCATGTCACCATAGAATAAATTCTTTCTAAAGGATTTCAAGGTGTTTATGGTATGTAAATAATATGTGAAACTAAGTAGAATCTGAGTAAGGTGGGAAGTGTTTTTCACCCATCTGAAGACAGCTTATAATACAAAGATGCTAGATGGATAATAGAATGTGAGATACTAGGTCAGGTAGAGGATAAAACTAGCAATTATTAACTTATATTCGACTTTTGTGCCTTTATATGTATAAAACACAAATATTTAGCTTCTATTTATCTTAATTACTAGGAAGTTTAGTTTATTCAGGAGGTTTTTATGCAAATTTTGTTTAATTCTATGTTAATTCAGATTCAGTATTTCAGATCCACTCCCTTTTCATCAACTCCAAGACGTTGTCTCATACAGTTTTCTCTCTTAAATCTATGTCCTCAAATATTTGGAGCTTACTACTAGAGATATAAATATACATGTGCAGTCTCAAACTCTTTGTGTCTTTCCACTACAGGTATAAATATTATCATATATTCATCTGACTCTGTATCACCATTTGTCTAGAGTTTTATTCCCTTCACATATAGGACATTACAAAAAATATTTTGCTGATTTGTCTTTGATTTCTTCACTGCCAATTCAATACACTTAAATTTGGTTTCTATTCCCATCACATTGCTGAAACAGCCCTAGAAAAAGTAATTAGTGACTTCTAAATTGATCATTTTGATTTCAGTTCCTTTATCACTTAACCATTTTATAACACTTGACACTGCTGAATGTATTCTATACCTTGATACCGTAAAAACATTTTCCTTTCTTTAGCTTTGTTATTATCCTTTCTTGGTTATTCTCTCTTGAATGTTACTTTTGCTTTCCTTTGTTGGCTTTTCTTATTTCACTGTCCCTTTAATATTGTTGTTTTTCTAGTACTAAACTTTTTAGCTATATTTTATTCTCTGTACTGCTTTTATGTTGTCATGTGTATCTCCATGCCTTCAACTGTCATCTATATTCTTATTATCTTCCAATAGTTAGTCTAGATTACTAGTCTTAATTCCTTAATGGAAAATTTCCCTTACATACCTTATAGACAGCTCAAGAGAAATTTATAAATTTAATCTAAATATTTTTTCCCAAATATTTTCTCTCCCTGTATTTCTTATTGCAGCAAATGACAACATTAACCATTCATTCACTCAAAACAGAAACTTAATAAACTATTAATGTAGTTTGCATTATCAGAAAAATTTTAATTTTAATGAATTCTATCTTTCATATATTTTGCGAGTATCTTCTTACACTCATAATTTTAGTTTCTGCTTTATTACCTTGATGCTAGCCTAGTAGTCTTCTTAGATATTTTAATACTTTTGAATTTAATGAAAAAGCAAAATTTCAAAAGCAATGAGATCTAGTTAGCAACATTATCAAAGTTACTTGGAAAAAGACAACATGAAAAAGTTATTTGTATTTCTCTAAATCAGCAAATGTTTTGCAAATAAAATTTAAAATAGCAAGAAAAAGAATCAAATACTTAGAAAGAAATTAATAAAAGATGTGATAAACCATCATTATGAAATAAAAATGTTTCTCAGAGACATAGAAAAATATTTATATAAATGGAAAAGCATGCTATGTTTATGGATTGATTGGAAAATTCAGCAGTGTTATGATGTCAACTCTTCTTAAATCTATCTATGGAGTAAATGTAAGCCCAGTCAATTTCTTGGAGAGTATAGGTATAATTGTGTGGTGTTTCATGAAATGACAAGCTGATTATAAAATTTTTATCAAAATGTAAAATTTTTTGAATAGTCAGTACAGTCTTGAAGAAGGAAAACAGGATTGAAGGACTTCACTAGATTTCAAGACTATTAACCTATTAAGGTAGTGTGGTATTGATATAAGAATTGACAAATAGTCCAATGAAGCCAAATAGGGAGTCCAAAAATAGGCACACACATATAAATTTAGTTGATTTACTTCCAAGATTCCACTGTAATTAAGAGGGGGAAAGAAAAACCTTTTCAAATGATGTCAGAGCTATTGCTATCCATATGGAAGAAAACAGACCTTAATCACTATGCCATGTCAAACTATATGCAAACAAAACTGAGATCAGAACTCAAGGTGAAAGATAAATCAATAGAACTTTCACAACTATGGCCTTTACAACAAATACAGCCCATTATCCTGTTTTTTAATATATATAATATAATTCAATTATTTTTGTTTATGAAGTGGCAGAGTTGAGTGGTGATGACATAGATAACAAGGCCCACAGAGCCATAAATATTTACTATTTGGCCCTTTATATTGAAAGTATGAGATACTGTGTTCTAGGAGAAAACAAAGCTATGGTAGTTTTCTTTTTATTTTTTATTTTGTAAAAAAGGGAAAACATAAAATTGAACCATTGGGACTTCCAGCCAAGATAGCGATCTAGTAGGAGTGAGACTCACGTCCTCTCCACAGAGTAACTAGAAATTTACCTATCTTTCACAAACAAACACCGAAGAAAAGCAGGCACAGATGCTGTAGAGACACAGCAGCAATCATGACAACAAAGGGTAGGCAAAAACATCTGGGTTCAGAGCTACCATTAAGACTCAGAACCAGGATTCCAGCTGCAGTGTAAGGGCTGGAACTGTGAGAAGAACCATCCCTCCTAGGAATTGCAAAAGCCTGCCCATCGGAACCTAGACAAAATGCCAGGCGAGAGGGTCTAGGAGCAGAGCAGAAGAGACACCAGTGCTCCAGTTCTTTGAACAGGAGGCCCAGTGAGAAAATTACCCTGGGGTCCACTCTAACTGGAATGCAGCAAGGGGAATCACCCACCTCCATACACTCTTTCCCACCATATTGCCCAGGAGCTTTAGGATTTGCCCACAAGAAATCCCACCAACTGGAAATCCCATCCTCAGGCTTAAAGGGAGAAGACAGTCTCTCAGAGAGGGAACCATAAATGCTACCCAATAGTGCCACCTTTGGGTGAAGGTGAAACTGCAGCCTGATGGCTAATTGTGCGTCTACAGCAAGGTGATCACTGCAGTTAAGAGATGGGATGCTGGGGGAAGACTCTACATTCCCCACACAAACTCCAACCCCATAGACTGAACTTTCCGGAAGCAGCAGAGAACCTACATAAGAACTTCCAACAAATCCAACCAGTGGTGACACCACAAAACTCAAGAAATTCCAGTGTCTAAACCAAGATCCAGGCTTACTCAGCACAAGTCAATACCCTATACAAGGCCATCACTGCAGGAAAACCTAGTCCATAGAAACAAACAAAATGCCAAATAGCGAACACAGAAATATCGTGAAATGAAGGATCCAGTCATTAGAGATATTGGTCTGTAATTTTCTTTCTTGGTGACATTTTTGTCAACTTTTGGTATCAGTGTGATGTTGACATCAAGGAGAGTGGGAGCTTCCCTATTCTATATTTGAAAAAGTTTGTGTAGAATAGGTATTAATTCTTCTCTAAGGTTTAATAAAATTCATTGGAAGATCCATCTGATCTTGTGCTTTTATTTTTAGGGAGACTTTTGATTACCTACACGATTTCTTTGCTTGCAATTGTTCCGTGGGGTCTATTCAAGAACTTGGCATATATTCTTATTTAAGGTAAGCCTATGATATAGTTTTTACTATCCTCATTTGATAGATGAGAAAACTGAAGCTAAGAAATCTGCCTAAGCTTATATAGTATACAAGTATCAGAGCCAAGGTTCAAATTTATCTTTCATGCCCAAATTCTGTGTGCTTAATATTTTATAGTGTTTAGTTTTACTGATTTTGCTATTGCTTTATTTGGAAAGATAATGCTATCCAAAATTTTTGGATTTTACTTTCATCATGCTGAATTTTTTTCCTTTTTAGCTACCTTATTCTTCTTGATAATTCCTTTTTTAACCTTTTCTAAATTAAGGAATTGTGACTCAAGCTTATGTTATTAATGTTTATATAGTCTACTATATTCATTTTGAAGTTTGTTTTAGAAAAATCCAATATATTGTACTCTCCTGAGTTTCATTTGAAATAAGTTTTTAATGTGATATATTATGTTGTTTTGTTGGCCTGAAAAATCAAAACAAAAATCAAAGCAACAAAAAGTAGTGGTAAAGGAAACTAGAACTCTTGTGGTAGGTGTGGTGTGAAATGCACACGGACTGAGGGATGAATTCAATATCCTAAAAAGCATATAGCAATGTAAAATAATAAAACAAATATATATACTATATAATATATAAACATATTTACATACTGATAATATAATGAACATCCATATACCCACCATATTGTGCAATTTTACCTGTTTTGAAATGTGTATAAATTTTAAGAAAACACATAAATAATTTTTAAAAACTGGCACACTGTGGTGGTTCAGATTTCCTTTATAACTCTCCATTTCTCTTTCAGAAGAATAACTACAACTTTGTTTTTTGGGCTTCTTCTGTGTCTATTATTTCTCAAAATAATAAACTCAAAATAGTCCTATCTAAGAAGCATATTCTGGAGTAGCATATTCTGCTATTCCTCAGATATTTCTCTTTTTATATGACTAAAGTTAAAAGCATTACTTTTATGAAGCCTCTGCTCAGTTAGATCCCTCATAGCCGTTTCTTATAGTACCTTTTATATACTACTGTAACTATATCAGAGCAAATGCTTTGTAAAGCAGGTCCTTTACCTTATTTATATTTTTATCTCTAGCATTTAGTGGAGCACTAAAATCTAGTAACATTTGAAGGAATAAATTAATCTCTTATTTTGAGACTTTGAAGAAACAAACCTGAGTGCACTCACCTAATTCAACAGAATATGCCATATTTTTAAAATAATATGTTAAGGAAAAGTGTAAGAAAATACAAATGTAGATGTCAACATGGGTTAATAAGTTCATCCAAGCAAGGTGAAGTGCCAAGGAACAGTTATAGAATGATCTTCAAGAATTTTCTACACAATTGTGTGAAAACTACAAACAACAAACATGATATTCTTGGTCGAAAGGGAGGAAAGTAACAACAGTTATTGCATACATCAAATGTGTTACATTGACACTGACTAGAGCTTCTTAGACAAAGCAGATTCCTGTGTGAGGAAAACTTGCTGAAAGATAATTCTGACAATTTGACATCCCTTGAGTACAAATTCTGAGCATCACTTCTGAGCATTAAAAAAATGGCTATAAAAGTTGGACAAAAATCAGACATTGTTTCTTTGTATAGCTTCCATTTTCCCCCCAGCAGGATAAATTTCAGCAAAAGGAGATGAGGTAAGTGAGCAATTTAACTAGGATAAAAAAATCTGTGTGCTTCTTCTCTGAGTCAAACAACTCAGGATTTTTTGCTGGCTTGTAGATTGACAATGAGCAGTACCATAATTAAATCCAGCAGAATATAGTCCTAATACTTTGTGGAATAGAAGTTATTAAGAAATATTTATCATACCATTTTTTCATTTGCTAGAAAGAAAAATGGAGTCATTTTCATTCATTCAGATGTGCCACTGACTTTTTATATTAGAGACAAGCTAAACTTAAATACAATCTTTTCTTTTAACAGTGAATGCATTCATTAAATAAATTTTCCAAACCCACAGAAATATCCTAACACTACGTATTCTTCAAAAAATTATTGGTGGATATGGGTTTGCTAAATTTCCTTACCTGAACTGTGTAAGGAAATGTTCTCTGCTTTGTTGTCACTGTCAGAGCTTTAAGAAAACTTGTGAAAGGATTTAGAATCCTGCTTTGAAGTTTTAACTCAAACTTGGAGGACTGCGGGGATTATGGCTGTTGCTGATGGCAAGACTAGAAATGTACAATATTTTTCTATTTGTTCTTACACTGACTCTGGTGAAATCTCTCTGCCTTTTTTTTTTTATTCTGCCCCTTCTGTTTCATTTTTCCCCCTTGGTGTTCTTGGATATCTGTGCTTCTGAAGCTCTCTGAGACCTATTCTACTTTACCTTGGCAAATACAAAAAACAAAGTGAATTGCTTATTAATCTGCAGTTCTTTCACAATCACACCTCCAGCTTCTCAGCTTTATTGGGCACTATATAACCACAGTGCTATTTTGATAGAAGGCATTTTGAGTGAGCTGGCTTGACCCAGAATATTATTGCCACTGCTCTCTGACAGGGATTCATATTACACCATCCCTCCTTGTCATTTCCAAAGCAACTTTGACCATATATGAGTAAGGACTACACAATTAGGATGATTTTTTTTCTGGAAACTTAGCCACATGCTTTTTTCTGTCTATGGCCTCTTTGAGACAGCATGGATCAGTACCTTGATACAACTCATTCTTTACTTTGGGATTTACTTCAAATTCTTCCAGGGGCAATTCTATCTCATTCTTCATTTGTTATTTAGTTTTCCACTGTTTTAAATTCAGTTATTGAAGAAAATTACCACTCAGGCATTATTATACGCATTATAAATTTGCCTCTATTTTAAAAATATTTAAACACCTTTTACAGAAATGCCCTGAAAAGGACTGATTATAAAGACTTGTGTAGCATTCCAATCATCATATCAGCTGATAAAATCAATTCCTTGGTTTGTTATTTTGAGGGAAAACTTTATGTGAAGTACTGTGTCTTTGAGCCAAAGAATTATTTTTATCCTTAAATCTTGATAGTACAATGTTGTGAATTATCCCTAGGGTTTTGGGAAGTGCTGAGTATAAGGTTGTAAAGTTGCAGAATACGAAAAAAATAAGTGTATATGTGTTAGCTTTTCACAGTTTTCAAAGTGGTACCCACTAATTATATTTTTTGCCCATAAATGGGTTATTTTCTTTTTATATTAGTCTTGTAGCTCTTAAATCCTAATGTCATAGAAGGCAGTATGTATCAATATATTCATCCCAGAGGAAAAAATAATCCATACACAATGATGACTTCCAACTCTGCTGGCAAAGTAGTCTTTCTTTATTTTTTTAGTTTTGGATTCTGATGATGCCTATCTACCCCTATACAGCTACAAGGAGAATAGTACTTTCTTAAATGGGGTCATGATATAAACAAGAGTTCTCTAGAATCTCAGATTGCTTAAGTGTAAAGCTTTTAAGGCCATTAAATATCATTTTGCACCATTTTTAATACTGGCTTGCAAAAAGATGAAAAAGGTTACTTGAATAAATTGTTTCACTTGATCTCATTTGTATCTAATCTCCACTTAAACTGTGTTGAGGTATTGGTCATGTTAAGTCTGATTTGGTTATGCAGAACCTTTGTTTACCAACTATAGCACAGAATGTATATAGCTTACCTTTAAGTGCAACTTGAGCAATGCTGTTAAAAGCACTGAAAGGTATATACTGACTCACATACCATTGTGCGAATAGACTCTCATGTAGTCAGTAAAAGGAAAAAAATATTCAGGCTATCATGTCAGAATTCAGAGACATATGATTATGTGTACTTCAGGTATGTATAAATGACAAGGTTCAGACTTATCTGTTTTATATTTTTCTATAAACTAGTGGCTTTTGAAGAATTTTATGATCCTTTAACTTGTGAATGATCATATCAAATATTTTTCTTATTTATGAAGCATAGCTGTGTGGTGAAAACACCTCCATCTAACATTTTGCAGAACTACAAAAAGCTCATCTTTACTGTTAATAATCTGCTTGCAGAAAATACGATGTCTTGATGTATAGCATGTAGTGTACAGTAAGCTAAGAGTTGGAATACCATGTTGGAACAAATCCATATTTTCACAAATGAAATTATTTTTCTAATGGTATTTTAGATACAGCAGTGTTGTATTTTTCAGTGATTCTATTTCATGTGCTCTAGAATCAAACCCTAAGCATATTTATATTTCTAAATAGCTGAGAGAGAAATAGATCATTTTAGCTAAATTAAATTCAAGTGCCCTACTCTTAATAGAAGCACACTTAAGCCAATTTGGTACTCATTTATTTCAGTTGCAACTTTATACCTACAGCGTTTTCATTTAAATTATTTCAAAATAGACATGCTGAAACTTTCTTGTTAAGTATGTAACTGCCAAGCCAGGCTCTGTGAGTTCACACTTTGTAGAGGATGTTAATTGAAAGTGAAAAGTCAAAACAATACGTTGAATTAAGTTCTTGCAGAAAACATAGAAATCACAAATCAGGTGGCCCCGTGAAGAAAGCAGCGATTTTACCCTTTCGGGATCTCTTTTCCTTCTTCTTCAAATATTTGAAGCAGGTTCTAAAAAAGTATTTCTCACTAAGATAATTCATCTTGTTTAAAATGTTGGATGAATGTTCAATGTTTTTACAGAGCATCAGAAAGTATCAAACAGATTTGTAAATACTGATGATTGACAGTTATTTATTCCATATCCTATAAAATGCTGCTGAAGAGATAATGATGTTAGGAATCTACCCTACAACATATATTTATTTCCGATGTTATCATGTGCATTGTCTTTCAGTTTTAACCTCATCAAAGTGGCAAGATGTATGAGCAGCTAATTTTTCATAAAATGATATAGGTCTTTGGAACACAAACAAAGCTAATAAGAATAATTTGACTAAATCTATGGAGATTATACTTTTTTGGAGATATTTTCAATTGCCATGATAAAAATTATCTGGAATGTTATCATGGTTCAAAGTGCCTTGATATTTTCAGGTTTTATTCATTCTTTGTGGAGGGATATGAATTATTATACTATGAGTTGCCATCTTTTCAACTGTCTTTAACACAAAGTATATCTTGTGTGTTTAAGATCATCATTTATTATTTTCACTGAGAAATTATTAAAGCTACAGAAATTCACTAGCCAAACTGAGCTACATGAAACAATTTGTGCAATACTAAAAAAAAATTATAGTCATCATTGGAATATGAGTAGCTCTTTTATTATTAAGGTAACTATCTACATTTCTGGATATTTTATCAGTTCGTCTATGCTTTACTTTTGGACAAGTGTTGTTTCCCAAAGTAAATTGCTTGAAATTAAGATTTTAGCATAAGATTGGATTTAAAAATTTGAACTTTGTTTCAGTTTAAACCACATAAATGAAAGTACCTCAGAATACCTCAGAATATGTGGTATAATTTAGGGAGATATACATAGCTTTTCTATACTATTAGTTTATTACTTAAAATTTTTATGGAAGGATTATTGTGTCATAACATGAAATAGGTTTAAGATGTGTATCATCTTTAATCAACATATTAATGACACACTAAATTCACACAAACATTCTAATTCTAGACCTTTTCACCCAGTTTTGGCATTCCCTTCCCCTTTCCCTTCTGGTAACCACTCATTTGATTTTATAGACTAAAAGTCTATTTTTATTTGCCTTGGTTCATTTGTTGTTGTTTTTATTATACATATCACATATAAATACACAATGCTTGTCTTTCTCCTTTTGACTTGTTTCACTAAACAATTTTCTCTGGGTCCATCTGTGCTGTAAATATCAGATTTCATCCTTTTTTAATAGCTTAGTGGTCATTATTATCTTTTTTAAATATTCTTTACCTATATCACCAACTCTTTTTGTTTTTCTTGTTTTTGTACTCCATATGCTTTTTCTAAAGAGCTACAGTTTGTGTAGTGTGACAGACCTGAAATGTACAGGTCAACCAATTTTGACAGCTACCTTCCATTACCCCCTACCCATACAAAAAAAATACAAGTATCCTATGCTTTTGCAAAGTTCGTGTTATGCCACTTTACTTTTGTGAAAGATCTACATTAGTACCTGTTTTTGTTAACTGAAAGAAATCTGAAGAAGATTTTCTTTATGACAAAAGGAGAAAAGTGAAAATAACGTTCAACAATTGTTTTTAAGCAACCATTAGAGAGTCAGGACACATCCCAGATGGGAGAGTAGCACTGCTAATTTCCTTTTCCAGAAACTACACTATCCTGGCATTGCATTTATCATAGCATTCCTGCTTTTGCTGTACATAAATGTTATTGTTACATTTTCTGTGTTGTTTAGCATGATTTGGTTAGTTCATTTGGGGGCCTGGGAATGTTCAAAATCTTTTCTATGCAAATTAATGGCAATTTCCTCTGCTTTATGCCATTTTTTCCTACTCAATCCCTAACACTCCTCCTCAAACCCAACGATTTTTTTCTGATATATTTCATTACATATTAGCTAGCTTTGCTTGGCCTAGAAATTTATGTAAGTAGAATCATATAGCACAAAGTATTCTGATACCTCCAGGTATTACTTTCTTTGTGTTTATCTTTGTTGATCATATTTACTTATTGGATCTGTTTTATGTTTTTCAAAAAATTGGGAAACATTTTGGCCATTGTTTTTCAACATTTTTTTCTGTATCAATTTCTCTTTTATTGTGGCAAACTTGTCAAAGTGTATTTGATTAATTATATTGCCATTCAGTTTACTGGGGCAATTGTTTTCAGCATTTCCTTCTGAACTGTGTTTTGAATAATTTGCTCCTCTTCAAGTTTATTGACTTTTGCTTGTCAGTATTGAGTATGTTGTTAGACTCATCTAATTATATTTTTATTTGAGTTTTGTGCTTTTTCTTTCTTTTATTTCCACTTGGCTATTTTTAATTTAATAGTTCCCTTTAGTAAACTGAGATTTTCTTCATTTGTTTGGTCACTGTATTCATCTTTTTTATTAAATTCTTAAAATCATTCATAACTGCTGTTTTAGACTTGTACGCTGATTCTGACATGTGTCATTTATAGGTCGTTTTTAATTTATTGATAATTTTTCTTCGTATTTTAGGTCACATGTCCATGTTTCTTCACATGTGTGTGTATATGCATGTGCATGTCTTTAATTATCCATTGAACACTGTGAATACTATGCTCTTGAGTCCATAAATCTTGTTATTTTCCTCTAGGGTATATTACGTTTTATTTTAGCAGATGATAATTTAATTGTGTTTGATCTTGATATTTTTCAGACTTTAAAAAAATTAGCTTGTTTGCTTGGTTCCTGTATATACTATGAATGATAGATATCATACATTATTTCTCCTTCTAACTTACCTCACTAAGAAAATTCTATCTAGGCCCATTTATGTTACTGAAAATGGCAGGATTTATCTTTTTTTGTGAGAGTTGAATAGTATTCCATTTAGCACATATGCCACATCTTCTGTATCCACGCATCAGCTGATGGGCTCTTAGTTTGTCCCCAGCACTTAACTGAAAATAACCTTGCAGTGAACATGCGAGATCATATCTTTGTGAATTAATGCTCTTGTGTTTTAAGGTAAATACCCAACAGAGGAAAAACTAGATAATATGGGATTTCCACTATCAAATTTTTCAGAAATCTCCATACTGCTTGTATAGCTCACACTCCCACCAACAGTGTATGAGTTAGTTCCCTTTTCAATGACTACTTGCCAAGAGTTTTTTTCCAGTCTTTTGTATAATAGCACTTGTAATAGGTGTGAGGTAAGATCTGTTTGTTGTTTTTACATGCATTTTCCTAATAACAAGAGAGGTAGAACATCTTTCATATGTCTGTTGGTCATCTGTATGTCTTCCATAGAGAAGTGTATCTTCGAATCTTCTGACCATTTTTAATTGGATTATTTGTTTTTCGTTGTTGAGTTTTATGACTTTTTAAATATATCTTGTATATTAACTCCTTTTCTCATGTATGATATGCAAATATCTCTTTTCATTCAGTAGAATGTCTTTTTGTTTTGATGAGATTTTGTATTGTTGTGTTGTGTTTTGTTTTTGGCTGTGTAGAAGCTTTTCAGTTTGATATAATATAATTTGGATTGTTTTTTCATTTCCCTTGACATTGGAGTTGAGTTCCCAAACACATTTCTTTGATCAATGTCAAGTAGTGTTTTGCATATTTTTCTTCTATGTATTTTATAGTTTCAGGAATAACATCTAAATTTTTAATACATTTGGCATTAATGTTTGTGTATGATACTAGGCAGTTATCTAGCTTTAACACATTGCGTGTGGCTATCCAGTTTTCCTATCACCATTTATTGAAGAGAAGGTTCTTGCAACATTGTATGCTTTTAGTTCCTTTGTCATAAATGTATTGTATATATATATATATGTATACACACATATATACATATACATACAAGTATATATTTGAGTTTATCTATGGGATCTCAGTTCTATTCCATTGATCTATGTGTATGTTTTTGTTTTATCACCATGCTTATATACTGTTGCCTTGGATTATAGTTTGAAGGCAGGGAACATGACAGCTCCATTTTTGTTCTTTTTACTCAAGATTGTTTTTGCTATTCTAAGTCTCCTGTAGTTCCAAATAAATTTCATGATTATTTTTCTTCTATTTTTGTGATGAAAGTCTTTGGGATTTTGATGGGGATTACATTAAATCTGCATATTGCTTTAGGCAATATGGCCATTTTAGCAATCTTAATTCTTCCAGTCTATGAGCATGCAGTATATTTCCATTTCATTGTGTCTTCTGTTTCTTTTAATAATATCTTGCAGTTTTCAGAGTATAGATATTTCACTTTTTGGTTAAGTCTATTCGAGGTATTTCACTCTTTTGGTTGCAATTGTAAATGCAGTGGTTTTTCTGCATTCTTTTTTCTGCAAATTCTTTAATTTGAAAACGAAAATGCAACAGATTTGTGAATATTAATTTTGTAGACTGCTTCTTTATTGTATTTGTTTATTTTTTCTAGCAGATTTATACTGGCATCTTTGGGGTTCTCTCTATATATTATCTTGTCATCCACAAATAGTAATAGTTCCACTTCTTCCTTTCTAAGTTGTATACCTGTATTATCCTTTTCTTGTGTAATAGTACTTGCCAGGGCTTCCAACACTCTTTTAAATCATAGTGGAGAGAGTGGGTATCCTTGCTTTATTCCTGATCTTAGAGAGAAAGCATTCATTTTTTCCCCATTGAGTATGAGATTGGCTATGAGTTTGTCATATATGACCTTTAATTTGTTGAGGTATTTTCTACCTATATCCCTGTTTTGGAGAGTTTTCTTTTTCTTTTTTTTAAAGACAGGAAGAAACAGCACTTTATTTTATTTTTATTTAGTTGTTCACACTGATTGTTTTCCCCAGGACCTGGGACTTGAACCCAGGGGTATTTGGCCTGTGGTCTTTTGAAGCAATTGAGCTAACTGTTGCTCCACCAGGGCATGCCATTTTGAAGATTTTTTAACATAAAAGGGTGTTCGATCTCATCAAAGGCTTTTGCTATGTCTATTGATGTGATCATATGTTTTTGTCCTTTTTGTGGATATTGTATCACATTTATTGAATTACATGTGATGAACTATCCTTGAATCCCTGAAATAGATTCCACTTGATTGTGGTGTATGATTCTTTTAATGTGCTGTTGATTTAGGCTTTCTAATATTTTGATGAGGATTTTCGTGTCAATATTTATCAAATACATTGTTCTATATTTTTCTTTTTCTGTGAAGTCTCATTTTGAAAGAAGAGTAATATTGGCATCATAAAATGTGTTTGGAAGTGTGCCATTTTCTTTAATTTGTTGGATCAGTTTGAGGAAGATTGGTATTAATTCTTATTTGAAAGTTTGGTGGAATTCACAGGTGAATCCATCTGGTCCAGAACTTTTGTTTGGGGGGGAGGGGACTATTTTGATTACTGATTGATTTCATTTCTTCTTACTGCTCTTTTCAGTTTTTCTCTTTCTTCCTGGTTTAGTCTTGGAATGTTACATGTTCCAAGACTGCATCTGTTTTTCTAGATTATTCAACTTGTTACCATAAAGATGTTCATAGTATCTTCTTATGAGCTCCTGTAATTCTATAGCATCAGCAGTGTTTTCTTCTTTCATTTTAGATTTTATTTATTTATGTTTTTTTTACTCTTTTTTGTGAGTCTGGTTGGTGGTCAAACATGTTGCTAAGCTTTGTTAGATCAGACATAAAATAATGTTTGTTGCAAAGCTGAAGCAGCCTCATTCCTTGGGTGTGCTAAGTTTTAACTAAATGTCTCATCTGAGTGTTCATGGTATTGATTATTTTGTATCTTGTTGACCTGAATTTAAATGACTGCTAGGACTTTGTAAATTCCATTCAGCTCATGGATCCACAATAAGTTTTCTGCCTTTAACATCTGTAGCTTAGAATTCAGCTAAGGACTTCTAAGTCCCTTTCGTGATTTTCTGAAGCATTTTTTTCTGTATAGCTTCCCCTTATTTGTTGTTATGCCTCACAAATTCCAGTCACTTAAACTGCACCTACCTCTGAACTCTGCTTCTTCAGTTCAGTAACATTGCTAGTCTCTGTGTTACACCTCTCTGAGAGGTAGCCTAGAAAGTGCCTCTTGGTAGAAAATCAGTGAATCAATGGAGCTCACCTCCTGTGTTGCTCTTCTGTCAGTATTGCAGCCTGTATATTACCTACCTCACAATATTTGAAATCTATTGTACATATATATTTTGTTAAATTTTATAGTTATTTATGATGGAAAATCTAGTCTGGTACTAGATAATCCATCATGGTTAAAAGTTAAATTACAGTCTGACCAATGATTATTTTGAACAATTTCAAAAGAAAAGCATGTATTAAGTTAGATTCATAAATTATTGTCATCTGTCAAAGATGCTCTATGTAACTATCTATCTATGATCTATTTATCTATTATTTATCCTTTATTTGCTGAATTATCTGTAATAAAGTTGCAGGTAATATAAAACTTAACTTTCAAGTATTTCAGCATGCATCTCTTGAGAAAAAGAAAATTATCTTAACCACAATACCAGTCACTTCCAAGAAATTTAGCATGGCTAAATACTTATTTTCAAATAAAGTCTGTATTCAAAAGTCTTCAAATCATTCCTCAAAGTTCTGTAGCGTATTATTTTTAATCTAGGATATATTCAAGAGACACCAAAAGTATTTTATCTTTATACTATTTATGCTTATTTTGATCTACAATAGTCTTCCTTGTCTTTTATTAACACTTTATAATATTAACACTTTTAAAGTGTTCAGGTCATTTATGTCATATTTTCTTATATGATTTGATTCAGATTAAACATTTCTGCTAAGAAAAATCCACAATGTTTATTTTTAATTGCATCATATCAAAGATACATGTTTTCAATTAATTTCATTTTAAGTGATGCTAAATTTGATCCTACTTAATAATATTTATGCATTTATCCAATGCATAAGTAGCATTTTATCCCCTTTGTAGTCAATATGCAATCTATGCACTGATATTTTGAGACCATATATTTGTCCTGTTATCCAAATCTCCACTCAATATTTTAAATAACCTGAATCAATTATCAGTCAGGGGTAGCAAAATGGTGATTTTTCTATCATTCCTTCTGCATTTATTGTTTGAAATAATTTCATAATAGAGTGCTCACATTAATTTTATTCCAGAAATAAACATTTTTGAAAACTGACTAATGATAAACTCTGAAAAAATCCTTAATAAGCATTCTACAACTTTCATTGTCACTGATACAGTAAGACTTCAAGCACTTTAATGATTTAAACTGAGCTCCCTTATCAGACACATTGCTTTGTAGCTTATTATCTCATTTCAGACATTTCCTTTTTGTCTTTTTCCCATTATACCATTCCCATCACCCAGATACAACCATGGTTTTGGTTTTAGTTTTCAAATTAATTTTCTTGTAGAATTTAAAATAATTGGTATCATAAAAACATAATCTTTTAAAATGTGAGAATGTAAGACTAGTTTCACCAATGAACATTTTTAAGAGTTGTTCATATTGTTGCTTGTATCAATAGCTAGTTCCTTATCATTGCTGATTGGTATTTCTTTGTATTTATATTTCATGGTTTGTTCATCAGATTTCCCATTTATCAATATTTTGACTTTTTCTAGTTTTTTTTCTATTATGCATAAAGCTTCTGATGACAGTTTGGTGGACAGACGCTATAATGGTCTCTTAAGAGTCCTAACTATAGATATACTTCATTTTATTATACTTTGCTTTATTACCTTTTACAGATATTGGGTTTTTACAAATTGTAACAAAAAGATTATGACTTGCTGAAGGCTCAGAAGATGGTTAGCATTTTTTGCAATAAAATACTTTTAATAAACGCCTGTGCATTGCTTTATAGACATAATGATATTATATACTCACTAAACTATTGTATAGCATAAAATTTTTATATGAATTGGGAAACTGAAATATTTTTGTGACTCACCTTATTTTAATTTTCACTTTGATTGTGGTACTCTGGGATTCACAATATCTTAGAAGTATGACTATACCTGGTGTTCATGTGCTTGCACCATCCCTCCCCTTAAATGTAAGCAATATCTGTGACTTGATTCCAGCCAACAGAATTTAGAATAAGTGATGCTAATTCATTCCTATGATTTTGCTATATAGTATAAATCTCCGTCTTGCTACCAATCTCTTTCTAGATACTCTGTCTCCCTATCCAGATTAGAAGAAACAATCAGTCATGTTGAGAAAGCCATATGGAAAAGAGACAAAAGCAACCTTTGTCAAACAGTAAGCCAGAGGCTGATTACATGAAATTGACTTCCGGATGGTGACTCGTTAGAACGCACTTTCGGTCACTGCCCACAGACACAGAAAAAAACATAAAAATGGCCTATTTTCCTGTGACAAACATCAAGAAACTGGCAATTCAGCTGGAGACAGAACAGCTGAAGAATAATAGTGGGTGAGGGCACACAGCGTGATTCTGAGCTAAACCGTGGATTTGGATTTGGGACAGAGTTTCAAAGTCTCCAGATGAGCAGTGAGGCAGAGTCCAGGGATTTCGGGACGAGCTGCAGAGGCAGCGATATGCGGGCCCAGTGGGGCTGAGAAATGGAGCCACGGAGGGCTGACTTGGGAGGGGGTGAAAGGAGAGCCAGTGCACCAGGAGCTGAGCTGGAGTTCACGTGGAGAAATTGCACTGGACGCAACCATAACCAGAAATCAGCCAAATCAAACCTCTCCCACAACCATTTCTCACCAGAGCCTGGGGTCCAGTGAGCAGAAATCCTTCCCACCGCATATCCAACCACCAGAAATCCCATCCATTGAATGCCCCACCCACTGCATTACAGTGAAAAGGCAATTCCAAATCTTAATGTCACCCGCCAGCGCCACCGTGTGGGTAGAGGCGAAACTGCATACTATCTGCCAATCTGGGCAAATCAAACCGACGTGATATCGGATAACCTGAACCCTCATAAATATAAACAGAATGCCAAATAGAGCAAAGGCAGAGAAATATACGTGAAATGATGGATTCAATAAAAAACCCAGAAGAAAATCTGAATAAAGCAGACATATGTAAATTACCTGAAGAGGAATTAGGGTAACAGTGATTAGCATACTATGGGAATCCAGAAATCAGTAGAGGCAGTAAATGAGAATGTTAGAAAGCAAAGAGAAGCATTAAAACTGGATATCAAACAGGTAAGAGATGCGATGGCTCAATAAAAGAACTCAGTAGAGGGACTCAATAATAGGATGGATGAAGCTGCCAATAGAATCAGTGATCTGGAAGATACCACAGAGGAACTCAATGAAGCAAACAGCAAAGAGAAAAAAAAATAAAAGAAGCAAAGATAGCATTCTAGACCTCTAAGATAACATCAAAAGCAACAACATTCACATCATACAGATACCAGAGAAAGACAGAAAAAGGGGCAGAAACCATATTTGAAGAAATAATAGATGAGCACTTGCCTATTCTGAAGAATGAAGCAAGTCTCCAGATCCAGGAAGCTCAAAGAGTTCCAAATAAAAGAAACCCAAATAGAAATACACCTGGACACATCATCATAATAATGTTAAAAGTACAAGATAAAAAAAGACTATTAAAAATAGCCAGAGAAAAATGTGTCACATACAGAGGAGCCCCCATAAGATTGTCAGCAGACTTTTCAAATGCAACTCTACAGGCCAGAAGGGAATGGCATAATACATTCAAACTCCTGAAGGAAAAGGAGTTTCAACGTAGGATAGTATATCCAGCAAGATTATCATTTAGAACTGAAGGAATGATAAAAACTTTTTCTGACAAGCAAAAGTTAAAGGAGTTCAATCAACAACAGAAAACCAAAGTTGCAAAAACTATTAAAGGATGCTCTATAATGCATAAAGAAACCCTATAGAAAAACTTTAAGAGAGTAAATATTAAAAGTGGAAAGGAAGAGAAGAAAACAAAAATGTGGATAGTTGAAATGAGCAGAAAACTAATACGTTTTCAAATGAAATTAGGTAGCAAGCATAGAACTGTGAATGCTAACTTCAGGGTAACCTCAAAATACATCCCCAGGGAGAAAACAAAAAAGAAAACAAAAGGCAAAATCATTCAAGATATAACTGCAGCCATTCATCTTAAAAAGAGAAAGAGAACAAAGTCATCATCTGGAGCAACATGCAAAACACAAATTATAAAATAACACTAAGCAGCTATATATCAATTATCGCCCTAAACATTAGTGGACTAAATTCACCAGTCAAAAGCCTTAGTGTGACTGAATGGATTAAAAAGCATAACCTAATCTTCAGCTGCATTCAGGAAACCAAACTTCTTCCAAAAGATAAACAAAGACTCAAAGTAAATGGCTGGAAGACAATCTTACAGTTGAATGGCAACCACAAAAGAGCAGGAACAGCTATAGTCATATCAGATAAAACAGACTTCCATCTAAAAAGCATAACAAAAGACAGAGATAGACACTATATAATGATTAAAGGATCAATCCAGCAGGAAGACCTAACATTCATTAACATATATACACCAAATGAAGGAACATCAAAATATATCAAGCAAGGATTATTAGACCTGAAGAGAAACATTGAAGGCAACACCATAATAGCGAAAGACTTTGAAAACCCACTTACAACAATGGAAATATCAACCAGGCAGAAAATTAACAGGGAAACAGCCACTTTAAATGATCATGTGGAACAGACAGATCTAATAGGCATATACCGATCACTTCACCAAACGACTACAGATTTCACTTTCTTCTCAAGCACTCATGAAACATTCTCAAGGATAGATCATATGCTGGGACACAAAACATCTCTCAGCAAATTTGCAAAGATTGAAGTCATATTGAGCATCTTCTCTGACCACAATGGCATAAAACTGGAAATCAACCACCAAAAGAAAGCTGGAAGACCCCAAATCAATTGGAAACTCAACAACATGCTCCTGAAGGACTCGGGTAAAAGAAGAACTTAAAAAATACTTAGAGACAAATGAGAATGAGGACAGTTGCTACCAGAATCTATGTGATACAACAAAAACAATACTAAAGTGAAAGTTTATCACAATCCAGGCCTATCTGAAGAAAAACAAACATCTCAAATAAACAACTTAATTCTACGTTTAAAACAACTAGAGAAAGAAGAACAATTAAAGCCAGAAATCAGTAGAAGAAAGGAAATAAACTACATTCGAGCAGAAATAAATGAAATTGAAAGCAAAAAGGCAATCCAGAAGAACAATGAAACCAAAAATCAGTTCTTCGAAAAATAAAATTGATAAGCTATTGGCTAGACTCATAAAGAAAAAAAGGGAGAAAATTCTCATAACAAATGAATGGGGAGAAGTTATAACAGATACTACAGAAATTCAAAACATTGTAAGGGACTACTATGAACAGCTCTATGCAAGCAAAATGGACAAACTTGAGGACATGGACAGATTTCTAGAAACATGGTCTACCAAGACTGAACCCGGTCGAACTGGAAAACCTGAACAGAATAATCGCAAGCAAAGAAATTGAAGAAGTAATCAAATAAAATAAAAGTCCAGGACCAGATGACTTCTCCAAGGAGCTCTACCAAAACTTCAGTGGAGATTTAACACCTATTCTTCTCAAGCTCTTCCAAAATACTGAAGAACAGGGAACTCTCTCAAATAACTTTTATGAGTCTAACATTGCATTGATAACAAAATCCAGCACAGATGCCACCAAGAAAGAAAATTACAGACCAATATCTCTAATGGACATAGATGCAAAAATTATCAACAAAATATTAGCAAACTGAATTCAACAATGCATCAAAAAGATCATCTATCATGACCAAATGGTATTTAGCCCAGGTTTGCAAGGATGGTTCAACATGCATAAATGAATTATTATCATACACCATATCAATAAGAACAAAGAAACAAAGCACATGATCATATCAGTAGATGAAGACAAAGCTATAGACAAGATCAAGCACCCACTTATGATAAAAAAAAAGACCCTTAATAAAGTAGGAATAGAAGCTACATACCTCAGTTTAATAAAAGCCATATATGAAAAACCCACAGCCAACATCATAGTCAATGGCTAAATATTGAGAGCATTTCCTCTTAGGTCAGGAGCAAGGCAAGGTTGTCCACTCTCACCACTGCTATTTAATACTGTACTGGGGGTCTTAGCTAGAGCAATTAGTCAAGAAAAGGAAATAAAAAGAATCCAAAATGTAAAGAAGTAAAACTCCCAAAATTTGAAGATGATATGATTTTATATATATATTAAAAAACCCAAAAACTATCAAAAAATTTTTAGAATTCATAAATGAATACAGTAAAGTGGCAGACTACTAAATCAATGTATGAAAATATGTGGCATTTTATACATAAAAAACACGCTAGTAGGAAATGAAATCATGAAAGTCACGCTATTTAAAATGGATGTTAAATGAATGAAACACCTGGGCATAGACCTAACAAAGTGAAAGATATATACAATGAAAACTACAAGTCCTTCTTAAAATAAATAGAAGAGGACATAAAGAAATGGAAAGACATCCCCTGCTTGTGGCTAGGAAGAATCAAAATCATTAAAATGGCCATCTTACCCAAAACAATATATAAGTTTAATGCAATCCCCATTAAAATCTCACAGGTTTATTTCCAGGAAATAGAACAAAAAAATCTTAAAATTTATACGGAACAACAAAAGACCTCGAATAGCCCAACTAATCATTAGAAGAAAGAACAAATCTGGAGGGATTGCACTTCCAGACTTTGAATTATATTACAAGGCAATAATGATCAAAACAGTTTGCTAAAGGAATAATAACAAACTGATGATCTCAGGTTTATAACAACAAGAAAATCAATTTTTCCAAACAGTGATATTTGAAATAGTTTTCTCCCTAGATTAGCCTCAAGTTGTAATGCATCTCAGCTGACAATCTGATTGCTGTCTTGTGAAACTAAGCAGAGTATACAACTGAGATGTGTATGCATTTATGACCCACAAAAATGGTTAGGTAATAATTATTGGTTGTTTTAAGTCACTAAGTAAGTGTTTATTAATCTTGCAGCAATAGATAATTAAATAGCCATTCTTGTGCTAGTCAACCTATGATTGCAAGTGTGCACATATCTTGGGTAAATGATTAGTATTGGAAATGGTGATTCATTAGGACGGTGTGTGTTTAGTTTTGTAAAAAAATCCCAGTCTTAGCTACCTGCAGAAGAATGTAAACAGATCACTATCTACCAACATATATAAAATTTAATTCAAACTGAAATAAGGACTTAAATGTAAGATCTGAAACCATAAAATACATAGAAGAGAACACAGGTGATAACACTCCTTGACATTCATCTTAGAGATGTCTTTGGAAACATGACCCCAGTGGCAAGGGAAACAAAAGCAAAAATAAACAAATGGGGCTGCATCGATATAAAAAGCTTCTGCACAGTGAAAGAAACTATCATCAACATGAAAAAGCACCCTATTCAATGAAAGAAGATATTTGCACATTTATACAGTTAGCAAGGTATTACTATCCAAAATATATAAATAACTCATATAACTGAACAACAATAAAAAACAAGCAATCTGATTAAAACGGGCAGCGTATCTGAATGAACAAGTCTCAGGAAAGACATACAAGTGGAAAACAGGTATATGAAAAGATGTTAATTATCTCTCATCATTAGGGACATTCAAGATAAAATAATGAGCTATGACCTCACACCTGTGAGAATGGCTATTGTGCCAAAGAAACAAGAAATTACAAGCATTGGATAGGATGTGGAGAGAAGGAATCCTTGAACTTTTGTTGATGGAAATGTAAACAGGTGTAGCCATTTAAAAAAACAACATGGAAATTCTTTAAAAGATTTAAAATATTAATTCCATTGATTTAGTTATTCTACACCTGGGTATCACCCCCCAAAATACAAAAATCTTACATGAAGAGATATAGGAACTCTTGTGTTTATTGCAACATTATTTACAATAGTCAAAAACTGAGAATAATATAATCGCCCTTCAATAGAAGAATGGAGAAAAAAGATATGGTACATATGTACAATGGAAAATCACTCAGTTATAAGTAAGATGAAACCCTGTCATTTGCAACAACATGCTTGGACCTAGAGGATATTGTACTTAGTAAAATAATTCAGCCAGAGAAATAAAAACATCACACGATTTCAGTCATATATGAGACATAAAGAAATTAATTAAATAAAATAAAAGTAAACCTTTAGTCTTTAAGATCAAGTGAGTGGTTACCAGAAGGGTAGATGCAAGAGGAGTGGCTAAAATGAGAAAAGAGGTCGATAGTATGGTGAAAGACAAAATTGAACTTTTAGTGGAGAGCTTAATATGTAGTATATACAAATGATGTAGACTTAAAATGTAGCATGCACAGATGCTGATATATAATGATGCAGACTTGAAACATATAAAACAGTGCTAAAAAATCAAGAAATTGTAGTTCTTATTTCAAAGTTGTCTTGTTTTTTAGTGTTTTTCCATTTTCCCCAACAAAGTACGAGACCTCCAATGATTTTATATTCTGGACAGCATTTAGTATTATTATTATTTTTAATTTCAGCAACACCGTTAAGTGTATAGTGTCTCATTTTAGTTTTCATTTCCTTGATGAATGGGGTTGAACATTTTACTCACTTATTGGCCACTTATGTATCTTATTTTGTAAAATATATGTTTAAATTATTAGCCAATTTCTAATTCTATTTTTGGTCTTTTTATTGTTGTCTAGTAGGAATTAAAAAAAAAAATATATATATGTCCTGAACACCAGTTTTTTCAATTAGTTTGTTTTAAGCATATTATTCTAGTCTGTGATTTGTCTACTCATTTTCTTAAATTTATATTTCGATAGGACATTTTAAATTTATATGACATTATATTGTCACTTTCTATGGCTTTCACTTTCTGTGATCTCAGATATCCTTGACTCCCTCCATGTCAGAAAGATACTTGTTTCTGTTATCTTTCTATATTATATTGTTTTAACTTTTAGGTTAGTTCTGTGATCCACTTCAAAATAATTGTTCGTATAGTCTTAATTGAGGTTAAGATTATTCCCCTCTCCACCAAGCTCCATATAGATACTCAGTTATTTTAATACAGGTTTATTTATATTTTTAAAAATAAAGTTTTAGGCAGAAATGAAAGGGGAACAGGCAGGCAGGAAGAGAGAGGAGAAAAAAGCATCCATGCCATTCACATTTAGTTGTTGACTCTGCCTGTCTCCCCCCTAAACCCACCCCAACACTGGGACCCTGGACCCAAGACAACCCAGGGATATGTGGCCTGTATTCCTCTGGAGGTGATCAACCTAACCTCTAATCCATCAGGGTGACTTAATAGAGGTTTAAAAAAAATCTTTCTTTCAGCACTTGGATTGACTTTTGTCAAAAATAAAAAATACATGTGCAAATGTGTGTCTATTTATGGACTTTTTTCTGTCTCCTTGGTCTATTTGCCAATCCTTTTGCCAGTGCAATGGTTTCTTCATTATTATAGCTTATAATATATGTTGAAGTTATGCTGCATAAAATATCCATCTTAAATTTTTAAATAAGTTTTTTTTTAGTCTGGGTTCCTTACATTTCCACATATCTTTTAAATCAGGCTGTCATTTTTTACTAAAATCTCTGGTAGAATTATGTTTGGCAATAATATGCTGGAGAAACAATGAAGTCATCAATGAGAAACAAATCAACCTTTAACTAATTAGAATTTGGCTTATGAGAGAAAGAAAGAAAGAGATGTAGATAAAATATTCTTAAGGTTTTTAACCCATTTTATTCTTTTTGTATCCAAATACTATTTTTATAAGAAACACCATGCAGAGCTCAATATGAAATAATGTGAAAAAAGCAGTGCTGTTCTGATTTAAGTGCAGATTGAAGTCAGATCCCATATATTCCTGTGGTACCTTTTTTTGTTATGCTGGGCCTATTTTAAAGAAGCAAGACAATAATCTAAGTCCTTAGGTCTCACCTAGTCATTTATAAAAAAAATGTTTCTTGCCCTTAAACTTCTCTTAGTATTAGCTTCTCATTTATTAAATGGGGAGCCTGATACCTGTTTTACTTACAATAGTGTTATTGCAGGGATCAGATAGTATGATACATGTTCAAGGGATTTAAAAATTGTAAGGAATTTTCCAAATGTAAAATAATTCTACTGTTATTATACAAGTTGATTCTCCATTGTATGAACATTTTAGAGATACAAATATGAATTGTAAAATCAAATAAACTGGCTATGTGAAAAGAAACTGTCATCAGTAGTCTTATCCCTGTTTATTATGTGTCTTATTATCTGTGGATGGTAAATGATATCTGCGTGGTGAGCTGAAGCAGATCAACCACATGCAGGAGTTCAGAACTGTTATAAATATAGAATGAACCCCCCCCAAATGTGGCATATCAATGTCAGTAAAAAGAAGGCGATAAGATGAATCATTCTGAAATATGACCAATGGATCTCAATCGACAGTTTTCAACAGCCACAAACCAATAAAACATTAACCATAGTTGGTGACTAAATCATAGCTTGCTCTCTCACTGTCAGTCTGAAGAGCTTCTATTTTATCTACATGTCCATTTCATTAATATAAGTTCTAAACTGTATTTGTGGTAATGGTGGTCAATATTACAAACCAGCCATAGGTATCTGTATTGAAAGTTACCGAAGTCAAGCATTAACAGTTCTTTAGATGTCCTTTTACTAAGAGAAGTGAAGAGGTGCAAAGGTCCAACCTGTAGATGTTTTTGTTTTTTAATTCAAAAGTATCTGAAGCTTGAGCTTATCTTGAAATTAATAGAAAAGTGAGTTGATTAAAATTATTTAATAGATCTTATTCAGCAAACACAAAGTCACATAATTAACTTCCATAATGTTCTCCTGCTCCTAGACCAAGTAGGCACTTGAAAAGAAAAGGGGAAGAGAAATGCTAGCTTCTCTGGGAAGAAGGCAATTAATTCATTTTCCAAGTTTGTATTAAGAACACATTCACATCAAATACAATTCAATTCCACATCATAAATATTATGCAGAAATGTACACCAGTTCCCAGAATTTGAAGTCAGCCCTTTGGGCAATGGACCATTCTGAGATATGCCATCACCTTCATCTAGGAGATACATATCACAGCATAATTATTGTAGTGCTTCTTATGTCAGTAGAAAATATCAAAGAAGATTGTGGTATCGCCTATAAATAACAAGGAATACAGACGTTGTTTTTACCATACTGATAAGCAAACATTTACCAGTCTAATACCTGGGACTTAAGAAATATAAAGAATTTGTTAACTTGATCAGAGCCTCTGTATTGGTTTTAGAAAGAGAATATGACAACAAGTCCAATATCCTGAATAAAACATCTAGAAAAATCTAAAGTGCTGTTTTGTAGTTGCTATTCTGAATTACCATATAGTTCTTTTTCTCTTACTATAAGCAACTATTAGAGAATTAGTATTCTTTACAAACCATGGAAGGCACCTTTTTACATACACTTAGCCTCTGCCCTGTATAAAAAAGTCTAAATTTTCTGTGAAAACTATGCTTCTAAGAAAGTTATGGCTTACTAGTACAACAGTTAGTATAATGATAGTTACAAGAACCAGTGTACTAAGAAAAATTCAAACAATGTACCATAGGATCTAAGAAATCTATTCTAATTTTCCTCCAAGTCATGATCAATAGTGCAAGCATCAGATATGTGATATAGCAGAGGGTTAAACAGAAATATTATGCTTAAAGATAAAAAACATAAAATATGAAAGACCCAGGTTCTAGTATAATGTCTTGAATATATTAAGTACTCAGAAGAATGTGTTTCCTATTGAATTTTTCCTATTTCATTCTATCTCAATTCCTTCTTCATGGCTCACTTGTAAAACAATGAAGACAAAATTTTAGAAAAAAATATGGGAAAATATTTTATGAGCTCAATGTAGAAATCAATATATTAGACTGCATTAGAAATGAGAAAATCTGTTTATTACTAAGAGTGAAATGGCAATCCTGAAATCGAAATGATATATTTATTATACATATAGCTGCAAAATGATTGGTATCTAGAACATAATTTTGGAAACTACTACAAATCAATGAGTAACAACCACAACTCAATAACTAAAATGGGCAAAAGTCACTACAGGAATTTTTCAAAAGATGAAACAAATATGGAAAATAAAAACATGAATAGATGTTTGTCTCATTACTAACCAGAGAAATACAAATTAAAAACACCATGAGATAGCATTTACATTTCTGAAAAATTTAGGATTATCAGTACCAAATGTTGGCAAAAATAAGGATCAGTGGAAATACTTAGTCTACTGAGGGAAGAGTGAATTTGATATTCTCTTCGGAATGCAATCTGGCATTATCTTGCAAAGTTAAATTTTTTGGACCCTAATGACAAGTAATTTCCGTTTAGGAGTAGGTTTTAGAGAAACTCTTGTACACACTCATCTAAAGAATTGTAGAGGAAATTTTCATAACAACATTGTTTAAAATAATGCTGGAAGAGTGGATAAATAAACGTTGGTAAATTCAAAAACTAAAGTATCTCACAACATTGAGAAACAACAAACTGGCTCACATAAAAACTGGACAGAGCTTAGAAAAATAATAAAAATACAAATAACTATAGATTATACATGGATTATTTTTTAATGAAGTTAAATATCAAGCAAAACAAATAATATATTTTTTAAGAGTACATAAATATGCGATGAAATTCTTTTAAAAGGAAAATCACTAATAAACACCAAATTGAAACTGGAGTTCTTACCTTTAGTAGAAGGCAGAGACTTGAAGTAGGGAAGAAGCATACGGGTCGAAACAACCTTTGGTGACTTGTAGCAATGAGGTTAGATGGTGGCTTCTCAGCTGCTTACTTTATTAGCACATGTTAGAGCTGCAAATATATAAATGTATTTTTATATGTCTTAAGCATTATATAGTTTTCAGTTAAAATATTCAAATATTAGCCCTTGAGAGGTTAGTGAGTACCCACTCACTACTAAATCCTTTTTTTCCCTCATCTTCTGTAATATTAATTAGACCCGGAACTTGAGGTCCCCAGAGAAAATCTGTTGGCTTTGAGTTTCAACTGCCCCTTCCTCTCAATATTAGATCATTCCTATGGACTTTCGTTCCCAACTCTTAGATTTTAACCTCTTACCCTGTTTACTATCCCAGTTATTTATAGACAGATTTCCTGGTTGATAGCTTCCTTCCTGCTAGGAATTCTCAAGACTGTTTTCAATAAAATCTTTAATTCCCTGCTTAATTATTGGCATCCTGCCTTTTCATTTTGGTGCTCAAATAAGTCCTCAGATGGGATTGAGACTTCTGTGCTTTTTGAATACTCCCCTCTACAGCTGGTTGCACCTTCAAATTCACCCTCCGTTGCTGGAAAAGTGCCCCCAGCAATTGCTCCTGCTATTGGTTGAGTTCTACATTTATCTTCTGTCCTGCCTGTCTATATTGTTGATATTGTTGAGTGAAATCATAAGGTCTATTTCCCAAGTCCTGAGTTAATATGTGAAGAATATTGATAAA
This sequence comes from Solenodon paradoxus, assembly GCA_004363575.1. Lineage (NCBI taxonomy): Eukaryota > Metazoa > Chordata > Mammalia > Eulipotyphla > Solenodontidae > Solenodon > Solenodon paradoxus. The sequence goes on from RJWH01002957.1 coordinate 170,245, forward strand.
GAAAATTATTGATATTGTTACACCTATAGCAGAGATGCCAACTATCATTTTATTTTTAGTGTTTTAAGATATATTCACATAAATATAGAGATTGTTATATGTATGGCAGAGATGCCAACTATCATTTTATTTTTAGTGTTTTAAGATATATTCACATAAATATAGCTCAATTATTATGTATAGTTAGTATAATTTTTAGGAAAATACTACACAGACTGTCACATAGTAGATTTCATTTTCAGTCAATATTTTGAGAGAATAAAGTGTACTTATTTCTAGACAGAAATTGGCAAACATGATATGCTAAAATATGAACACCGGTGACCTTTAAAATATTTATCAGATCACAGAGAAAATTGACTGTATTTTCATAATTTAACTTTATGCCTTTCAAATAGAATGTTAAAAGAACAATTTTCTGTCTTTTCAGCTACTTTTAGCTAAATTATCAGAAGGTGAACATTGTGTGGGTTCAAAGTCATTTCCATTACGGTGCATTCTTCTCTTTTCCAAAGATTATTCTTATTAGGCACTCTATTTTTATTAGTCCTCAAAAAGTGTTTTTAAGCACTGAATATTTACTAATATGTCAGGATCCACTGTTCTTACTTTGGATGCTTAGTAATATCCTTAGAAGTTTATACACCATCAATACCTCCAAGCAACATTTCTCTTGAGAAACTGCTTGAAATGAAAGAAAAACTCTTAAAATGTATTATCATTTGATGTCCTTAAACTATTCTTCCTTAGTGATAGAATTTCTTTTTAATTTATGAGGACACACTTGAGTTCTAGGAAGAGAAGTGAGATTCATCTCTATGCTTCACATGTCTCCAACTATTGCAAGTAAAAACTGGATGTTATCAGAATCATCGATAAATATAGTATTGGGGAAGGAAAGGATCAGAAAGATCATCTATTCTAAGAATACATCTAACTTCTCATTATTTAGAAGATTAAGAAATCAGTGACAACGGCATTGAAAAGATACATAACTCTATCATTTCTCTGAAAGTAATTAATTAATAAGATGCATCCTTGGACTCCTAGAAACTATGTCTAAGGATAGCATCCAGGTTAATAAGAATATCATTTCTCCTGAAAATTAGAGATAAAACTTTATGTTTTCAATTAGAGATGTTTTATTTTTCTTTACTCACCAGTATAATGTGAAGCTATTTGAGAAAGTCCTACAAACAGTATGTCTAAATTTTCATTCAAAATTTGGTCATTTTATAGTCCACTATGAAATATTTACTACAGCCTCTCATTATGCAATTTTTCTCTGAGATAAATTCTGATTCTCATTTTCCATATCTCACACTGTTTTTAGCATCTTAGCATTTTTTAATCATTATCATATTTTGTTAAAACACATTCTTTAAAGAGTAGAGTTATTCTAGGGCTTTCTACCCCTGTCATCAGGCTACCGGGTATGAAAAATGCAATTAATCTGTCAAAACACAAAAGTTGTGAATGTACTGTGAATTAGAATTCATCTGTAAAAAAAGAAAAAACGAACTGACATTTTATATGTGCCATAAAGCATGTTAATAGCATTTTCCAAAGTATGATAGAGAAGAGTTGGATACATATTATCCACATATGTGCATTACACTGTTTTTTAAATAGATAGCTGTTAAAACAGAGAAAACCTTTATAGATGTTCTCTTTTCATTAAAGTGTGGCTTAAAATGAGTTTATGGAAAGTAAATGTGGAGTAAGCATTTAAAGTCTCCCTGAACCAGTTCAGTCTGTCTATGTCTATTTCTATACAATATGAGCTATGGATAGGAGCCATATTGATCAGACTCTGGGTGGCCAGAAAAGAGAGAAGAGATATGTTAATTAGCAAGTTTGTTTAATTTTAGCCTCTGGACAGTATGGTACTAGATCACCCAATCCAGTGCAGCACATAGGCATTTAATTCTGCTTCACTAAGACAAGCATTGATTTAGCTGTTTTGCTTTGGATTTGTGCTTCTTTGAATGGATTGATGATATTTGACAAGAAGATCTGTAGAACACCACCATACTTAAATGCCTCATCACTTGTTTAGACTATGGTCTGTGATCATTAGTATGAAGTTTCTTTTTGTTGTTTACAATTGTATTAAAATGTAATTAAGCCCCTTAAGAGTCCATGGGGGGAAATGAATTGATCCACCACGAGAGGGAATCTCATATGATGGTATTCTATTCATCTCTTTAGTTATTCTGTCAGTAAATGCAAAAACAAACACACAAAAACAAGATCTCAACAATTTGGACATATAGAAAATTTTTAGGGCTGATTGGCAATTATTTGCTTGTCCTTTGATTATTATCACTATTTATTCAGCATCTGCAATATGACATACTCTGTAACAATGTACAAGGGAGATAGCAAGATGAATAATGATCATATCTCTTCCTGAAAGGTGTTTTGCCTCAGTTGGGGTTTTAATATTCAATAAACTATATGCAGATTAGGGGGCAGCAAGGTCCTCCTCCTATAAACTAAGGTTCTCCAAGACATTCATGTCACAATTCAATTTGTTCCTACAGACTCTTCTGTTATTTTGTAGCTGTAAGGATTGTGCAAGTAGAACAGAAAAACCTCAAAGAAAGCATGGCTGTGTTCCTGATTAGCACATGCTTGTGGCTTCCAAAAAAAGGTTATACTTCAAATGAATAGTTTCAATGTAACATGTCACAGGGTTGAAAGACACATCTTTTGTTTAAATTTTGCTGCAGTATTCCACTACGTTTTATCCATACCTATTGTTAACAGCAGACATGTGGCAGGGATACTGGCTCTACCTGTGCAATGAACAAAGAGGATGTTGGATTATATTGAGTCTCACCTGCCTCCTTCCTGATTTAAACTTATCAACAATATTTTAAAACTTATTTCACATTATCTTCAGGTAGGAATTGCTGGTAGGCACAGGCAGGGAAAAATCCTTCACTACTGTATTCTGTTTATTAAAGAAGGAGTTAAGTAAGAGTGAATGTTAGGGAACTGTAAGGCGTGAAAGAAGAGAATGACAAATGCAGATTTCACTCTAAATTTGACAAAGAGAATGTTGGTAGAAGAAAGGGGTGTAACTTGGTAGCAGTTAAATCATTGAGTCAAAAATACAAAAAACTTACGGACAGAAATGATCTAGACTAATCTATTTTGTCAGCAGGGAAGAAAATCAGTATTCAGATCTCTAACACAGAAAGACTCTAAATGTTTATTCTTATCCAAAAAGGACAACACATGCATCCATTTATTTAAAACTTTATTTACATGTATTTTCTGTGTTCTCTATGATATTTGTCTTTTGGCTTTGTGCCTAAAGATTTCAAGTTTCCATTAATTATTTGTCCATGGAAATATATGGTTTGAAATAAGCAGGGTTTACTCAGGAAAATTAGATAAGAAATTACAAATACATTCACTTGGTCATGGACTAAAATATATCTACATTTAAAATATTGCAAAGCTCATATATTGGCATTCATTAATAAGAACATATTGTTGAACTTCCAAGGATAATTATATTTTATGTGCACAAATGCATTCAGTGCAGATGTCAAACTGCTTGCTCTGTAATTAGTGTTACCTGCAGCTTGAGTAAAACTCAAAATTGATATGCTAACTGCATTCAGTGATTACAAGAAATCTGAAATAAATACATAACAATGTATATATATATGTATTGAACTAAGGAATTTATACTCTCATGCTCACTGACTTATCAGTGAAAATATGGGCATTTAAAATTTGTTCCTGGTAAGTTGGTGCATGTTTTGGACAATGACATATGGTATTCAAGTGCTCTTTAATAATTTAGATTTATTTTTAAATTGGGACATGTCTTTCCCTGCAAAATGATAATGTTCTTGTTTATCATTCTGCCCAAGTCAGCCTATGATAGAGAGAATCAATTCTCTAGTTGTAAATACTGCGTCACGGTCAACTCTGTTTTTCTCTGTATTTAAAGTAACATCTGTTGAATAGATGGATAATGTTATAATTATCATAATTTAAAATACCTCATTTATGTGGTCAGGTTTCTAAAACAGTGTTTACCTGAGCTGTAAACACTAGAAGGAAGCTCAGGGTAGAAAACAGCCATGCAATTTGCGATTTCACATTTGCTTCTGCTTGCAAATATTGCTCGGAGCTAGTCCACTGTAAGCTTAACTAGCATATTTTCAAGAGTTTTTATTTTTAGGACTAACAATGTAAAGATGAGAGTTCCATGAGAACTTAAAACTAAGGACAAGTCTAATCAGAGACAAGCATTCTGAGGAAAAGAGAATATTCCAAATGTATCCCCATAGTCAGTGTATAATGGCATCTGTTTTATCATTCCTTATTTTAATCAAGCCATGTAAACCAAAACATCAAGTGAGAAATATTTCTCTCCATTTTACTTGTGAGGAGACTGAGACACACTAGAGTCAGGATTTTAGTCCAGCGATATCTGACAGTAATTTTGCACTGTACTACTCCATGATTATGCAAGTTAAATATTTCTAATTACCTGTGTCACCAGGTGATAATAATACAAACTGATATTTACTTTGTATTTACTTTGTATCTAGTTGTATAACAGATGCTTTATATATATTATTTGATGCTCACAACTCTTTTATATGAGTACTTTTATCTGTTTTATGAAACTTTTAAACAGTAAGTGAAGCAAAGTGCTGAAGTTATAGAGCTAGCAAACTGGTGGAATTAGGACTGGACCAGGCAGTATGATTTAGTTGTTCATGTTCTTAACTATAGCCAAAGGTGTACAGGTCCATTTCATATCCAAAGGAGAATTGCACTTCTACTGCTGACTTTCATAAAATCTCATCCTCACCAGGTAGTTGTCCAGCATCTCATGAGTGTCTTTTTCTGCACGAATGCTTTCAGTTATCTACACAACTAGAAATAAAATCTTGACTACTTCTTCAACACCATGATGATAATAAGTAAGGTAAGAAATCTTGGAAAGCATCCCTTATAGAAGTAAAAAGGCTTGCTACTATTGGTTCCAAAAGGTTGGACACTATATCAACATAGTGATGATAGTGCAATTCTCAATAGATGACAGTCTTTTAAAAAATGTTTATCTGGTCTTATAATAAATTGCTGCATAAGTATATATGTATGTATATACACATATACATACATATATACATACACATATGTGTGCATATATATGTGTGTGTATTAATATATATGTTGCCACTGTTTGAAAGTTAAATATTTAACATTCTCCCTGGATTTTAAGGTTTCTTGTTAAAAAGCCATACTAAATAAATATTTTTCTAGTTATCAATACTACTAACTAGCCATGTGGATTAGATAGCTGATTCAAATTATGAACTTTTCAAGCATGTTAGTCATACTGGTTTTATTTTATGTCATATCTAAAGCATCCCTTATACATACATTTTTCTATGTGATTTGTGAGTTTGTCGAGTTAAAAATCATTTTTGTCCTTATAGAACATGTAATTTGGCAATTGTGCCATTTGAAATTACCCAGAAAATAAGTGCACTATTCTAGTAAATTTTCCTCAAAATCGTTTTTCATACTGTCATCATGATTCCAAAGTAGTCAACCTATGTCAAAATACTTTGCCTCTCGCATTCAATCTGTTCTTTCAACTCCATATCTTAAATACCTTGAAAATTCTTCCACGTGCTTCCCTCACCATCTCCACTATCATAGTAAGGATATATTGTTGCAGATAACCTTTAATATTTTAATAGTTTAATAGTTTAAAATTAGCATCAAAGCTTATATAACCTTGGTGTTTTTCATGGATCGGATTAAAAGTTCCGAAGATAAGAAAACACATAAGTATTAGTGTATTCCAAGTTGTTGGTCATCAATTCTAGTAAAGAAAACATTTAAAATATTGATTCCTCCTCAGTAGTTCCATTTTCTTTTCTTATGTTTAGCTTTAAAAAAATTAAGAATATATATCTTTTATCACTGAATCTTAGATTTAAATAGTTATAAAATGCACCTTTATAGACAACTAAAAACAAACTAAAATCCCAATTAAGTCAGATTTCAGAGATGTGAAAAAAAGTCTAAGAAACAAAATTTGTTTTTTTGCATAAAAGAATTATGCATAATTATTGTTTGTCTTCTCTTCTAGTGTAACATTCAAGAGAACGGAAAACATGCCCATTTTTTCATCATTATATACTCAGAGAAACTAGTGTTATATTTGATATAATTCAGTGCTATGCAAAATTTATTAGTGAATGACACAAGTAGGCTGTGAAGTATTTCCTATGGCCTAATGGCACTGAATGTTGTTTGGGTTTATTTGTGTGTGGCAGGGTGGAGGATGGTAGGTATTTATCAAAACTGAACATATGACAATGGAAGATGTAAGAATTTTCAAGAATCAACACTGAAAGACTGATTTTTTTTGCAGTCTAAATTTCAACACTTAAGGATCTGAACAGGCATGGACACAAGAATGTTTTACTCAGTATTGTGTCTGAACAAAAAATTCCCTGAAAACTTAAAACTTCCCTCAAAGCTTCCCTGAAAATGTTTCAAAGGTCAAGACCCTTTGGAATACAGCTATTCTAGAAGCAGCAGTAAGGGGCTTTTGAAGGCTAAATGCCCTTTAAAGGAGTTTTGGTCTAGATTTCTAAAAAATTGACAGCATCAAAGTAAAGATGTATTTCTTTGGGTTAAAAAATGCATAACAAGTATTTATGTACAAGACAAGATCCATTCTGATTTTACTATATGAAAGTGATTTCTCAGCAACAAAAATTTTGGATAATTTCAAATTTTGTTGGGCTATTATAAAATGCAAATCCCTGGTCCCCACCTTCGATATTTTCTGCATTTAGTTTTCATATTCAAATGTAGAGAAATTCCTCAAAGGGCACACCCTACTGGAGTAAGTGAGGTCTGCTGCCTTTCTCCTGGAGTGCAGTCCACATACATCCCAAGGATCTGAGTTGGTATAGGACAGGGGTGGCCTATAACAACCAAGAAGAACAACTAGATAAAAATAAATGAAATGCTGCTTCCTTCTCTCTCTTTCTGTCTGCTTGCCTACTCTCCTTAATTCCTGTCTGTACCTCTCCTTTAAAAAACTAAACAAAATAAAATTCCTCAAAGAATGTTGCTATAAACTCATTCATATTTTTTTACTATCTGCAGTTTGACTTTGAAACTGAGGCATAATTATTTGAATAGTGCATCTACTGAAAGTCATTTGCTTTATTTTTGCCTTTTCTGCCATTTTACAATACGAATAATGCTGTAATATTTACATCCTTGTATATATTTCTTATCTATTGGTGTTTTTATTTTTGTTTATATTTTAAAAAATTGACATTTCTAGGTCAAAAGACGTATTGAAATGCTTGCAGAAAATCTTTTATCAATTCATTCATAATTTTCCCAGAAACTTTTTTCTATTCTAAACTGTAGTTATGTGTTATCACTGGTTTATTTCTATTGTTTTACATTTTTATGTGGCTTAATGTGTATGCTTTTATTTTTGTTTAAAACTCCTGACAGTATTTAGCAGGGATTTTTTGAGTCATTTGTCTATTTTTTTAATGAATTAACTATTCTATACTAGAGAATTAGTCTTATGTCCACTTAACCAATTACTCGTCAACTGAAGGACAATAAATATGTTGAAATCATATGATATTGCACCTATCACTACCAACCTCTCTACATGCTAGATATGTGAATATATAACTTCATGGACATGTGTGTATCTGCATAGTGACTGGGTGATGGCACCAGTGCCAATCCATATCTAAATATTAGAAGACCTGCTAATTGCCTTCATTTTTATTTGAAGACAGCAAGAGCCTTGGCTATATTTTAACTTTAATTTGTACCCATTAAATCAGTGTGAACCTCGCTTTTAGTCAACAATGCTGTCAACAATATTGATTGACATTCTTGCTTCTTCAGTCTATTTACTGGATTTAATAGATTGAATCATATTTTGAATCATAGTTTTTTTGGAGAAAATGTGTTCTTGCAAAAAACAAACCCCTGAGATCCCAGTATGGGTTAAGAATCTGATCACTTCCTTGAGTCCCAGATTTTACACATAAACTCTGGTTTGTTGAATGATTTACTGTTTTACTGTTCATATTGAAATCTTTTATCAGTCTGAAGCTCATTAATTTTTCTTTTTCTTTTTTGTAAAGGGAAGGTGTTGACAAGAATAAAAGTGAGCTGGCAGGTGGACAGAAGTACTTTTTAATTTTATTGTTCTTTAATTGTTCATTTTGGTGTTCTCTGTTAACCCTAGACACAAACCTGCATCCTTGGGTTATATGTAGGCTAAAAACTCTGCCAGAGGCAGAAGACCTTAACATTATTCAACTAAGGCACATATTGTTAATGTTCTTGCTCTTGTTTTAAATGAGGATTTTAAATTTATTTTCTATTACATGGATAGCTGCTTATGCCAGAAACATTTATGAACTAATTCATCCTTTTCTTAATGATTAAAATACAATCTTTGTCATGTTTTAAATTCTCATATATATGGAACCTATTTTGTTTTCTTCATTGTATTCTGCTGATCTACTTGCAAATGCCTTTACCAATACCATACTGATTTGATTAAAATGGATTTATAGTATCTTTGTTTGTGAAGTAAGAATCAACCAATCCTTTTTCATACCTTTTGGCTCTACTTTTTCATTTTATCTTCAATATAAATTTTAAGATCAGTTCATCCAATTTTGAAATAACATTGTTGTGTTTCTAATGGGAATTGTATTGATTTAAGAGATTATTTTTAGCATAACCAATTAGCTCAGACTTTGCGTGGAATTCTTTGGTATGTATCTTTTCACAATAAAGATTCTTTGACTTTGTTTTTATTTTATGTCCATTTTTATAGCTTTGTTTCATTATTGTGACTAGAATATTTTTCTAGTTGTCTTTTCTGGATTCTTATAAACTAAAGAAAAACACTTAATATTTATATATTCGTATGTGATTTAGGCAACTCATCAAATTCTCTTAGTTTTTTTTTCCTGCAGATTGTACTCAGTTTTTCAGAAAAACTATTGTATAATCTTTTTAATCTCATTTTTTCTAATGTTTACATCAATTATATCATTGCTCAGTCTTAGTGCAATTGCTAACCTATCAAAGACAATGTTGAAAATTATGATAAAAACTTGATCCCTTAGTTGTTACTGATTTTAATTGTTTTGATTTTAGGGCCTGGGTATTTAAGATAATTATTTGAGGGTTTTGATAATATTTAAGTAGTTTCTTCTATTGCCATTTTATTTAGTTTATTATAAGTGGCTGCTAAAATTTTCAAATACTGTTCAGCATTTGTTAATTAAATAATGACTTTTCCCCTTAACTTACTAAACAAATAAATTATGCAGATAGATATTCTGATATTGACCTCTCTGAGTTCAATATACATTAATTGGCCACAGTGTATTATAATTGAAACATTGTTGTATTCTATTTTCTAATCTGTTATTTAGAATGATTACATATGTATTTATATTTGAGATTGGTTAATAATCTTATTTTAATACTGCTTTTGCAATCTTGGTAATACTCTTATGCTACCTTCAAAATATGAATTGGTAATTTTTTCATTCCTTTTTTGGATGTTAAATGGTTTAAATAGCATTGACATTAAATTTTCATTATAGATGTGATAAAACTCAAGTTTAAATCAATCTACTACTGCCTTTATAATAATAGTTCTTGAATGACATTTTCAATCTCTTTATCAAAATTAGTCTATTCAGTTTTCCAATTCTTTTGGGGTCATTTATAGATATTATATTTTGTTAGATTATAAAATTTTTCCATAAGTCTTAAAGTTTCTTATAAAATGCTCTTTACTCTGCTTGGTGCTTTTAATTTAAATTCTAATTTTGATTATTCTAATTATGTTGTGCTTTTTAACTTTGAATTATACTGGTACCCACTTAGCTATTATTTTATTTTTATCTTTCTGTTGTTACTTTGGCTTATGAATGGTTCCTGTAAAAATAATCTGAGGCATATTTCTTCTTTTTAATTCCAATACAATAGTCTGATTATTTTAATGAAAGAAGTCACTACACACACTCACTATAGTGACTGATATACTTGATTTCATTACACTCATCTTTATATTTTTAATTTTATTTAAAATTGTGTTTCCTATTTTTCTCATTCTTCATTTTTCCCTATTTGGGAAAGTTTATACAAATTTTGGAATTTTCAATATCTAGGTGCTACTTAACGTCATGAGACAAGATGAGGCCACACAGGCAGTGAGGGTAGATAGAAAAGATAAACTATCTAAAGACTAAGGTTTCTGGTTCTTTAATATTTAAAGCTTGTGGAGACTAGATGGCAGCAAATTATATATTCAGAAAGCCAAAGGAAAATAAAACTGCCAAACAAGAATTCCATATCCAGAGAAATTCTGCAAATTTGAATGTGGACTACACATTCTAAATTAAAATATAAATTAAGTGTATTACTTACAAAAAGTCTACCCTACACGAAATGCTGAAGGGAGTATTTCAGTCTAAAAAGAAATTGCATCTGATAGTAATCTGGAGCTACAGAACTGCATGAAACAGCCAGATTTATATGGGAGCAAGAGGCTATATTTTCTCAAAACTATGTCAGTATTAACCTAAAATAGAATGTTATAAGTAAAAATTATATATTGTAATCCTTACAACAACCCCTAAAATATATTTTCATTTTTCTTTTGATTCTCTAGCTATATATATACATTCATGCACAAATGTGTATATTATATTGCTGTATAATACAAATGATTTAATGAAATGCACTAAAAATATTTAACTTAAGGGCTGACAGACTGGCTTGTCACCACATTTGTAAATAAAGCTTTAGAACAAAACCATACTCATCCATTTATGTATTAACTACAGCTACCTTCATATTAAATGGCAGTGTCAAGTAATTCAACAGAGACTACACAGCACTCACAGCTTAAAACATTTACTATCTAACCCTTCACAGAAAAAAATTGCCCAGGAAGAGAGTAACATGGGAATAGAGGAACAAAATGACACAAGACCTATAGAAAGCAGATGATAAAACAGCAGATGTAAATTTTACCATATCAATAACTGCAGTCAATGTAATGGAATAAACACTCCAAAAGAAAGAGAAAGACATAAAAAAATCAATGAAATGTTGTTTATGCAATATTCAATTCAAGACATACACTTTGGAGTCAAAGAAATGAATAGATTTTAAAATATATGCCATGAAAACAAAAACTATAGTAAGCTGGATTTAGCCATGTTGATATTAAACTTTAAGACAAATCTATCTTCTAGAGACAAAGATAGATATTCCATAATGATAAAGGGATCACTTCATCAGATAGATGTTACACAAAAAGAAAGAATGGGAACAAAAATTTTGAGATAATTAAAGGTTATTCTTTGAGGTATTTTGATGCAAGGATGATCTAAAGTGGAATGTGAAGTCAATAGAATTTTTATTAAATTAATGTTGTAAGTATTTTTATTTTTTAACAATAGTTGGAATAACCCAGATGCATTGGTTCAGATTATTTCATACTGCTACAGAAGATAAGAAGAACAAGCAAAATCAATACAACTCATAAAAGTTGTTGGGAAACAATTCTCTACTAATCTCTCATTTATGTATATCCTGAGATTAAAAGTATCTTTTCAAGGATGGTTGCCAACATGCCTTGAAAGAGAGATAATTTTCTCTCCAGAACAAAGGGCAGATTTATTTCCTCTCCAACATAATAAACATACTGTCTTCCTCAAGTGAAAAGACAGGTTTGCTTCTAGCCCAATTTAAAAGATTCTAGTTCACCAAGATTGAGCTTCCTTTCCTGTAAAGTATCCACTAAATAGTGTGCAGCCCTCACTTGGCTCTTCTTGTATTGTCCTTTTGGAATTTAAGCTGAGGTAACTAGAAAATGGTGATACACTGACTCTGACATTGCTATGAAATAAATTCTCCTTTCTCTTATCAGAAGTTTCATTTCCTCTGCTACAAGAAATTATGGCAAACTAGCAGATTAGTTTGAAAGTAATGTGAAATCTTATACTCTTGACAGTTTTTGACAGTGTTAATTATAGATAATAAGAAAGCAATTAACATGTAGGATACAAAGTCCTTATTACTGGTAAGTATAAAATATGAACAATAGTGTAGCTTGTGAAATATACATAGAATTCTTAAGATGTATTAATATAGGTAATAGGTTAGTAGGCTATGTTAAAGATAGAATATATAATAGATCAAACATGTAAGAGTGTAACTTTTAAGTAGAAAATAATGGGAAAATCACCTTATAAAACATCATCATGCCTCATTCAGATTACCAACTATGTCATCACTAGATTGGCCATTCATTGTTAGCATTCAATATATAATTCCTCTCTTGCCTCACATGTGTCTAAGAAGCAAAAATAAAATTATAGCTGTGCAGTAAGGTAATTGATGATAGATAGCTTTTGGCCAAAATGTTTATTTCTGTATCTTTCCTATAAAGCAAGCCACAGATATTTTCTGTTTGTTTTCCTTTCTGAAAGCTCATCTTTGGATAACTACATGCCAGTGGAGAAAGCTGATGTAATAGACAGATATGAATGTTATGGAACTGAGGATTCAGATAGTGTGTTGCATCCTATCCTTTTTTTATCCCGCAAGCTTTAAATTGATTTAATATATCATGTTATTAAAAATGGTCTTAATTATTTTCTATGAGCTTTTCTATTCTGTGATTCTTAGAGAGTTTTTATGATAGTGTGCTTGATAGACACTGATACGTAAAGGCAATTTTCCATATAAAAACAGCAGGACCCTGTCAAATTTATCTTCTGATAGCCTTTGTTTACCCAGTTAATGAGGAAATAGGTGAACAGATGAAAGTGAAAAAAGGAGATTGGAAATTTGAGAAAATTACTAGTGTGAAATGGTCATATGAGAGAGATGTAAACTTAATTGATTAGGAAAACATAGTAGAAATATTGGGAAGCAGTAAGGTCCCACTCAAGGTTAGTGGCGATGAATTTAAAGTGATAACTGTCATGGTGGTCTTAAGTTTTTCTCTAGCCACATTCAAGTATGTGGTTCAAAGTGGAAGTTAATGCAACTCTAGATATCCAATATTTTATTTTTCCCTAAGGATGTGGCAAAGAGAGGAACAATGGATTAGACTATATAAGCTCTATGAAGGAAGAACATTATTCCCCAATGTATGAAGCAATGACAGACACAGTAGGTGTTTAATAATTCTTGAATAAATGGACACTTGTTAGATTGCTCTTTTTATCTTGGAAGGTTAGTAATTTTACAGTTGTGCTTTTTCTTAGCAATTCTGTGCATAATTTCGTAAATCTCTTTAATTTGTGAGCTTAGATATTTTTTCAATTCAGGAAAAATTTCCTCTTTATTTGCTTGATTGTTTTCTCTGTTCCATCTGTTCCTGATATTCTTCTGGAAGTATTATTGCATGTGGTTAAGTCACCTGAATCTATCTTCCAGGGTTCTCATATTTTTCCTCATGATTTCTTTCTCTTCACATTTCTGCTTTGAGAGCTAGGTATTCAGTCTTTTGATTTTCAGCTTTTCTAATTAGAAACTCAAGAGAAATTATCCTTTCTTAAACATACCTATTCAATTGTTTAGTTGACAAATTTCTCAGTGGTTTCATTCCATAGGCATGGGTTCTGTTTGTAGTGATATTTTTCTGGCTGTTGGGTCCTTTGGTTTGGTGTTATACTTTGACATCTGTTTCAGCTCTTTAAGACCAAGGCACATTTGTTGCAGTTCTCTACATGATGAAGTCCCATAAATGTTGAAAAGAAGTGCTGTTTATTCCCTTAGGACTAGAGATTTTAACAGGTAGGCTTTAAGTCTTGCACATTCCTGACCTCAGAGTTAGGGAAGACTTATCTACTATTCAGCTTCTTTCTGACCTCTTCACAACCAGGAGGATCAGCCACAATCATACTAGAGGTCGATTATTTTCTTCTCTTTTCCTACCCCAGCCATAAGTTCTCCAGATCTCTGTGGACCTAGTTTTGCGTAGGACCCACTGTTGCCTGATCTTTTCTAATGCTGTTCTCCAATATATTTATTTTAAAAACTTTCCTACCCTTCCAACCTTGTTTATGACTCAAATAATTTCAAAATTTTCTTAGAGTAATAACACTCTACTTTTAACAAGTGTCTTTATTTCCATTCAGCATTAGGAACAATTTTGACATATTTTTATCTTGCTTTAAACAATTATTGAAAATATAGATTAATGCAAAGACAAATCAGGAACCAACTGCTTTATCAAACTTATCGAAATCATGTTGTTTTCATTAAAGCTTTTTTTTAAAATGTAACTTTATTTGAGAAAATTTAATTTAAGCATACATCTTCAGGAACACATATCTACTGAAAGTCAGACATTTCAGTATAGCTTTATACTCGATAATGCATTTAAAAATTGTTCTCAGTTACCAAATAAAAATATGCCGTGCATCTAGATCATAAACTATTAACAGTAGAACCACTCTCTTCAATCATTTTTGTCCTCTGCATAGAACCTCATACTGTGTTATGAACAGTGAAGATTTCCAATAAATATTTAATTAGCTGAATTGTGGGTTAAGTTCATATAGTGGTGGTTATTTGGATAATAGTTACGTTACAGCAGTAAAACATTATAAAGTCAATCATAATATTATAGTACAATGGTCACAAAGTTGATCCCTTCTTTCATAATCCTTGTCATAATTAATGTGTGGTATTGAAGGTAATGAAAAAGCATTGTTACTAGAGAATTGGAGACATCTGTAAATGTTAGCTGAAGCATACACTTTTTAGCATTATTACCTATATATTCTAGTTTTCCTGTTTCCTTTTTCTTCAATGTATTCTTTGATGTACCCCATTTTTGGAGAATCTTTGTAATTTTTTCTGAAAATTCAAATAAACCCTTGATCGTTATAATTGTTGTCTGAAAATTCAAATGACCACATGCATTCTCATTATCAAATGAAAAACAGACCAATTTTATAAAAACTGTCTATTCTCGTAATTGTCAGGTTATCGTGTTCATTAAATCTCTGCAAGACAGATATACACTCAGCACTCAGTCTATTATTTAAGAGCTTGCAGAAGTGTCGATTTATCTATACCTCTTTAGTGAGAGTTGACTGTCATTTTAACTTTGAGTAAGAAATGATAAAATTAAGTAACTAGAAGAAAAACATGCTTAGTTCTTATAGATATTGAATGGAAAGTCCTCAATCTAGAAGTAGATGTATATGTGGAATCTAAATACTTCAGATTCACTGTATTTCAGAAGAGTGAAAAAAGTCCACTTTAAAAGAAGAAGATTCTGACATATGTATAACATGGATGAACCTTGAAGGCACTATGCTAAGTGAAATAATCCAGACACAAAAGGACAAATACTCCATAATTCTACTTACATGAAGTATCTAAAGTGGTCAGACATAGAAACAGTGGGATTGTGGTTTCCAGGGACTGGGAGGGGCAGAGAGGAAGGAGTTTAATTAGTAGAAGAATTTCAGTCATGCAAGATCATGAAAAAGTTCTGGAGATCTGCTGTATAGTATTATGCTTATACCTAATAATGGTGTACTGTGCAATTTAACAATCATTAAAAGTGTAGATCATAGGTTGTGTTTTTCAACCACATTTTAAAAAATCTGAATTGATTTTTGCCCCTGGTATAAAAACACCTCTTTTAAAATAGAAATGTGGCACCTATTAACTCTACAATCTGTACTAAGGCCTTTTAATAGTCTAAAAATTATGTTTTTTCTGTTTAGCTACAGCAAAGAAAATAAAATTTAAAAGTAGCTGCTGAGCTTCTCCATAATGTTTTGAGATCAAAAGTTCATTGATAACAGTGTTTGCTATTCCAGGGTCTTTTACTGTCTCAAAGAACTGG
Organism: Solenodon paradoxus; assembly: GCA_004363575.1. Taxonomy (NCBI): domain Eukaryota; kingdom Metazoa; phylum Chordata; class Mammalia; order Eulipotyphla; family Solenodontidae; genus Solenodon; species Solenodon paradoxus. Next base: position 186,203 of record RJWH01002957.1, read on the forward strand.
TTGCAAGCCTTAAGCAGCCAATTTGTTTCTAATGGTATTTGCCTCATTATAGTAGGATTTGGGGAAGGTTTATTTCTAAATTCTTCCCAAGTACGTTTTATTGAGATTGGAATGGCTTAAAAAATGGGCAACAGCTGTTAGGTATCTCATTGTCCTTCATGTTAAAAAATGATACTGCTGACATGGTTTCTTCCTGCAATGCGGGTTGCTGATAGAATGTTTCAAAGACTTTGTTCCTTCCCCTTCTGATCTCTCATAAACTCTTTGCTTAATATTTACGGAAGCTTTAAAGACTTGTCACTGAGAGTTACTGAAGTTATACCTTATAGGACACTGACCTTTTAGCTCAGTTTGAAACACTGCAGCTCTAATTGTGTATTCATGTGTTTTCAACTTGTGTTGGCTGCTTTGTAAGACGTTAACTTCAAATATAGTGTTCATACTAAGTGTGATTTATTGATTCTTGATGTCTCTATCTGGACATGGGGCAAGGATTAAATACTCTAAAATCAGGGATAGCTTGCCCCTTACTAGACTGAGATTGCCCTCTGTAGACTTGTGTTTTTGTTGTTGTTATTATTTCCTTTATTTTGTTTTTTTCTTGTGACTACATTACTAGGTCACATGACTTCCTCCCCACAGGTTGTCTTCAGTCAGAATGCCTTCATTAAATTCATTAGCTGAGTCTGCACTCACACTCCCCAGAAGGGCAATTTGTTTGGGGAGATACTTGTGTGTCAGGTTGCCTAGATGAAAGAAAATGTCATTGGTACAGAAAACCTGCTGATTTCGTTTGTTTTTCTAAAGTCAGATAGCATGATAATAGTGTTCTTCTCCACTGTACCCTTCCTAGTATCAGTATTTCCAGCTTAATTCAACAGCCAAAATATGTGGGTTCATGGAGTTCTTTGTTATCCAACTTTTCTCTTCCCCCGAAAGCAAAGTATACATCTTATTGAATTCCCCTGCATATCAAATATTATTCAAGATATATGATCTTACCTCCCAGCATTCTTTAAAAATAACAAAAGCAAATATTCTCCACCCTAGGAAAGTGGTACAGTAACAGGCACACATTACTATGCCTTGAAGTAAAGCCATATCAGTGCCATTCAAGTGAAAAAATGGAAATGAAAAAGAAATAAAATTTCAAACAACTAGGCAAGCACAACAAATTGTAAAACACAAAGAGATACAAATAATCTTGTTTAATCAACCACTGAGTCATCGACTTCAATGGTATCATTAAAGTTTCATATCCTCAATTGCAATTTAAACATATTGGTGTGCTGAACAAACTGGAAGCAACCTTAGGCCTTCTTGATAGTCACTTGGAATTGTGATTGATTTTCAGTTAAAATTAAAAATATTAATTGTGCCACAGACTCACTTCTTTATATGAATATCATGTATCTATTAAATACTTGCATGTGCCTCTTACATATTTCAGCTGAATATATCTCCTACTGTATAAAACAATTTTTTGAAGCAGATGGTATTGCTGTCACCATTTATACCTCAAATATCTAACACTAAGTAGTTTTAGTTATTCCTTGTAAGACTTGGGTATGAGTACGTGTTGATTTTTGTAGCTATATTAGTACTGTCCACAGTTCCTTAATGCCATTTAACTCTATCTAAATATAAATACTTACAGTAAATTGCCTACTGTTCTGAAATCATGTAGAACATCTTTTCTATTCATGTTTCCTTATCTTCACACTGGCAAAATAATTGCTTGCTTCATATCATAAAACTAATTCCACATGCTTAATGACTACCTAGTAATGTCTAACTTCTCTCTGTCACCATTAATCTCTTTTTTAAATAAGGCAAGATATGTTTAGATTTGTGTCTCCCTCTCTGCTCTATGATGGGCCTATTACTATTTCATACAGAGTAGAGGAGTCAAGTGTTTTTTTGGATATCTTAAGGCAAAATAGAGAACTAGATCCCAGGAATGGCACTATAATAGAATTGACCTCATTAGGTCTATTTGGATCAAGGAGTCTGAAGTAAATCTAGAGAGGATATTAATTACCTGGAGTGAAAACTAGCAACCAGATGACCAGACAAGGCTTGAAATAGCATATACATATTAAAAATGACAGCAAACCATCAGAGCTTG